>OX453089.1:44340444-44788848 GCA_949708635.1 Hirtodrosophila cameraria
TGAGATTGAAGCAAATCGTACAAAAACTCAACTTTCGCCTTTTTACCACCCACTTTCAACTCGGGAATGTGAATTTTCCGGAAAATTGGTATGCGGTCTGAAATAAATTTTCATATTGATTTTTGAAAATGAGTTTGAAGCAAATTGCACAAAAACTCAACTTTCGCCCTATTCACCACCCACTTTCCACCCGGGAATCCGAATTTTCCGGAAAATTCGTATGCAGTTTTTAATGAATTTTCATATTGATCTCTGAAAATGAGATTGAAGCAAATCGTACAAAAACTCAACTTTCGCCTTTTTACCACCCACTTTCCACTCGGGAATGTGAATTTTCCGGAAAATTGGTATGCAGTTTTAAATGAATTTTCATATTGATCTTTGAAAATGAGTTTGAAGCAAATCGCATAAGAACTCAATTTTAACCCTATATACCACCCACTTTTCACCCAGGGGGGTGAATTTTCTGGAAAATTGGTATGCAGTTTTAAATGAATTTTCATGAAGATCTTTGAAAATGAGTTTGAAGGAAGTCGCATAAGAACTCAACTTTGGCCTTTTTACCACCCACTTTCCACCCGGGAATGCGAATTTTCCGGAAAATTCGTATGCAGTTTTTAATGAATTTTCAAATTGATCTTTGAAAATGAGATTGAAGCAAATCGTACAAAAACTCAACTTTCGCCTTTTTACCACCCACTTTCCACTCGGGAATGTGAATTTTCCGGAAAATTGGTTTGCGGTCTGAAATAAATTTTCATATTGAATTTTGAAAATGAGTTTGAAGCAAATTGCACAAAAACTCAACTTTCGCCCTATTCACCACCCACTTTCCACCCGGGAATCCGAATTTTCCGGAAAATTCGTATGCAGTTTTTAATGAATTTTCATATTGATCTCTGAAAATGAGATTGAAGCAAATCGTACAAAATCTCAACTTTCGCCTTTTTACCACCCACTTTCCACTCGGGAATGTGAATTTTCCGTAAAATTGGTATGCAGTTTTAAATGAATTTTCATATTGATCTTTGAAAATGAGTTTGAAGCAAATCGCATAAGAACTCCACTTTGGCCTTTTTACCACCCACTTTCCACCCGGCAATGCGAATTTTCCGGAAAATTCGTATGCAGATTTTAATGAATTTAAAAATTTATCTTTGAAAATGAGATTGAAGCAAATCGTACAAAAACTCAACTTTCGCCTTTTTACCACCCACTTTCCTTTTGGGAATGTGAATTTTCCGGAAAATTGGTATGCGGTCTTAAATGAATTTTCATATTGATCTTTGAAAATGAGTTTGAAGCAAATCGCATGAAAACTCAACTTTGGCATTTTTACCACCCACTTTCCACTCGGGAATGTGAATTTTTCGGAAAATTGGTATGCGGTCTTAAATAAATTTTCATATTGGTCTTTGAAAATGAGTTTGAAGCAAATCGCATAAAATCTTAACTTTGGCCTTTATACTACCCACTTTCCACCCGGGAATGCGAATTTTCCGGAAAATTGGTATGCAGTCTTAAATGAATTTTCATATTGATCTTTGAAAATGAGTTTGAAGCAAATTGCATGAAAACTCAACTTTGGCATTTTTACCACCCACTTTCCACCCGGGAATGTGAATTTTCCGGAAAATTGGTATGCAGTTTTAAATGAATTTTCATATAGATTTTTGAAAATGAGTTTGAAGCAAATTGCATAAGAACTCAATTTTAACCCTATATACCACCCACTTTTCACCCAGGGGGTGAATTTTCTGGAAAATTGGTATGCAGTTTTAAATGAATTTTTATATTGATCTTTGAAAATGAGTTTGAAGGAAGTCGCATAAGAACTCAACTTTCGCCCTATTTACCACACACTTTCCACCCGGGGGGGGTGAATTTTCCGGAAAATTGGTATGCAGTTTGAAATGAATTTTCATGAAGATCTTTGAAAATGAGTTTTTACCACCCACTTTCCACTCGGGAATGTAAATTTTCCGAAAAATTGGTAATGCGGTCTTAAATAAATTTTCATATTGATCTTTGAAAATGAGTTTGAAGCAAATCGCATAAAAACTTAACTTTGGCCTTTATACTACCCACTTTCCACCCGGGAATGCGAATTTTCGAAAAAATTGGTATGCAGTCTTAAATGAATTTTCATATTGATCTTTGAAAATGAGTTTGAAGCAAATCGCATGGAAACTCAACTTTGGCATTTTTACCACCCACTTTCCACCCGGGAATGTGAATTTTCCGGAAAATTGGTATGCAGTCTTAATGAATTTTCATATAGATCTTTGAAAATGAGTTTGAAGCAAATTGCATAAGAACTCAATTTTAACACTATATACCACCCACTTTTCACCCAGGGGGGTGAATTTTCTGGAAAATTGGTATGCAGTTTTAAATGAATTTTCATATTGATCTTTGAAAATAAGTTTGAAGCTAATCGCATAAGAACTCAACTTTCGCACTATTTACCACACACTTTCCACCCAGGGGGGTGAATTTTCTTTAAAATTGGTATGCAGTTTTAAATGAATTTTCATATTGATCTCTGAAAATGAGATTGAAGCAAATCGTACAAAAACTCAACTTTCGCCTTTTTACCACCCACTTTCCACTCGGGAATTTGAATTTTCCGAAAAATTGGTATGCGGTCTTAAATAAATTTTCATATTGATCTTTGAAAATGAGTTTGAAGCAAATCGCATGGAAACTCAACTTTGGCATTTTTACCACCCACTTTCCACCCGGGAATGTGAATTTTCCGGAAAATTGGTATGCAGTCTTAAATGAATTTTCATATAGATCTTTGAAAATGAGTTTGAAGCAAATTGCATAAGAACTCAATTTTAACCCTATATACCACCCACTTTTCACCCAGGGGGGTGAATTTTCTGGAAAATTGGTATGCAGTTTTAAATGAATTTTCATGAAGATCTTTGAAAATGAGTTTGAAGGAAGTCGCATAAGAACTCAACTTTGGTTTTTTTACCACCCACTTTCCACCCGGGAATGCGAATTTTCCGGAAAATTCGTATGCAGTTTTTAATGAATTTTCAAATTGATCTTTGAAAATGAGATTGAAGCAAATCGTACAAAAACTCAACTTTCGCCTTTTTACCACCCACTTTCCACTCGGGAATGTGAATTTTCCGGAAAATTGGTATGCGGTCTTAAATAAATTTTCATATTGATTTTTGAAAATGAGTTTGAAGCAAATTGCACAAAAACTCAACTTTCGCCCTATTCACCACCCACTTTCCACCCGGGAATCCGAATTTTCCGGAAAATTCGTATGCAGTTTTTAATGAATTTTCATATTGATCTCTGAAAATGAGATTGAAGCAAATCGTACAAAAACTCAACTTTCGCCTTTTTACCACCCACTTTCCACTCGGGAATGTGAATTTTCCGGAAAATTGGTATGCGGTCTTAAATAAATTTTCATATTGGTCTTTGAAAATGAGTTTGAAGCAAATCGCATAAAATCTTAACTTTGGCCTTTATACTACCCACTTTCCACCCGGGAATGCGAATTTTCCGGAAAATTGGTATGCAGTCTAAAATGAATTTTCATATTGATCTTTGAAAATGAGTTTGAAGCAAATCGCATGAAAACTCAACTTTGGCATTTTTACCACCCACTTTCCACCCGGGAATGTGAATTTTCCGGAAAATTGGTATGCAGTCTTAAATGAATTTTCATATAGATCTTTGAAAATGAGTTTGAAGCAAATTGCATAAGAACTCAATTTTAACCCTATATACCACCCACTTTTCACACAGGGGGGTGAATTTTCTGGAAAATTGGTATGCAGTTTTAAATGAATTTTCATATTGATCTTTGAAAATAAGTTTGAAGCTAATCGCATAAGAACTCAACTTTCGCCCTATTTACCACACACTTTCCACCCGGGGGGGTGAATTTTCCGGAAAATTGGTATGCAGTTTTAAATGAATTTTCATGAAGATCTTTGAAAATTAGTTTTTACCACCCACTTTCCACTCGGGAATGTGAATTTTCCGGAAAATTGTTATGCGGTCTTAAATAAATTTTCATATTGGTCTTTGAAAATGAGTTTGAAGCAAATCGCATAAAATCTTAAGTTTGGCCTTTATACTACCCACTTTCCACCCGGGAATGCGAATTTTCCGGAAAATTGGTATGCAGTCTTAAATGAATTTTCATATTGATCTTTGAAAATGAGTTTGAAGCAAATCGCATGAAAACTCAACTTTGGCATTTTTACCACCCACCTTCCACCCGGGAATGTGAATTTTCCGGAAAATTGGTATGCAGTCTTAAATGAATTTTCATATAGATCTTTGAAAATGAGTTTGAAGCAAATTGCATAAGAGCTCAATTTTAACCCTATATACCACCCACTTTTCACCCAGGGGGGTGAATTTTCTGGAAAATTGGTATGCAGTTTATAATGAATTTTCATATTGATCTCTGAAAATGAGATTGAAGCAAATCGTACAAAAACTCAACTTTCGCCTTTTTACCACCCACTTTCCACTCGGGAATGTGAATTTTCCGGAAAATTGGTATGCAGTTTTAAATGAATTTTCATATTGATCTTTGTAAATAAGTTTGAAGCTAATCGCATAAGAACTCAACTTTCGCCATATTTACCACACACTTTCCACCCGGGGGGGTGAATTTTCCGGAAAATTGGTATGCAGTTTTAAATGAATTTTCATGAAGATCTTTGAAAATGAGTTTTTACCACCCACTTTCCACTCGGGAATGTGAATTTTCTGGAAAATTGGTATGCGGTCTTAAATAAATTTTCATATTGGTCTTTGAAAATGAGTTTGAAGCAAATCGCATAAAATCTTAACTTTGGCCTTTATACTACCCACTTTCCACCCGGGAATGCGAATTTTCCGGAAAATTGGTATGCAGTCTTAAATGAATTTTCATATTGATCTTTGAAAATGAGCTTGAAGCAAATCGCATGAAAACTCAACTTTGGCATTTTTACCACCCACTTTCCACCCGGGAATGTGAATTTTCCGGAAAATTGGTATGCAGTCTTAAATAAATTTTCATATTGGTCTTTGAAAATGAGTTTGAAGCAAATCGCATAAAAACTTAACTTTGGCCTTTATACTACCCACTTTCCACCCGGGAATGCGAATTTTCCGGAAAATTGGTATGCAGTCTTAAATGAATTTTCATATAGATCTTTGAAAATGAGTTTGAAGCAAATTGCATAAGAACTCAATTTAAACCCTATATACCACCCACTTTTCACCCAGGGGGGTGAATTTTCTGGAAAATTGGTATGCAGTTTTAAATGAATTTTCATATTGATCTTTGAAAATATGTTTGAAGCTAATCGCATAAGAACTCAACTTTCGCCCTATTTACCACACACTTTCCACCCGGGGGGGTGAATTTTCCGGAAAATTGGTATGCAGTTTTAAATGAATTTTCATGAAGATCTTTGAAAATGAGTTTTTACCACCCACTTTCCACTCGGGAATGTGAATTTTCCGGAAAATTGGTATGCGGTCTTAAATAAATTTTCATATTGGTCTTTGAAAATGAGTTTGAAGCAAATCGCATAAAAACTTAACTTTGGCCTTTATACTACCCACTTTCCACCCGGGAATGCGAATTTTCCGGAAAATTGGTATGCAGTCTTAAATGAATTTTCATATTGATCTTTGAAAATGAGTTTGAAGCAAATCGCATGAAAACTCAACTTTGGCATTTTTACCACCCACTTTCCACCCGGGAATGTGAATTTTCCGGAAAATTGGTATGCAGTCTTAAATGAATTTTCATATAGATCTTTGAAAATGAGTTTGAAGCAAATTGCATAAGAACTCAATTTTAACCCTATATACCACCCACTTTTCACACAGGGGGGTGAATTTTCTGGAAAATTGGTATGCAGTTTTAAATGAATTTTCATATTGATCTTTGAAAATAAGTTTGAAGCTAATCGCATAAGAACTCAACTTTCGCCCTATTTACCACACACTTTCCACCCGGGGGGGTGAATTTTCCGGAAAATTGGTATGCAGTTTTAAATGAATTTTCATGAAGATCTTTGAAAATGAGTTTGAAGGAAGTCGCATTAGAACTCAACTTTGGCCTTTTTACCACCCACTTTCCACCCGGGAATGCGAATTTTCCGGAAAATTCGTATGCAGTTTTTAATGAATTTTCAAATTGATCTTTGAAAATGAGATTGAAGCAAATCGTACAAAAACTCAACTTTCGCCTTTTTACCACCCACTTTCCACTCGGGAATGTGAATTTTCCGGAAAATTGGTATGCGGTCTTACATAAATTTTCATATTGATTTTTGAAAATGAGTTTGAAGCAAATTGCACAAAAACTCAACTTTCGCCCTATTCACCACCCACTTTCCACCCGGGAATCCGAATTTTCCGGAAAATTCGTATGCAGTTTTTAATGAATTTTCATATTGATCTCTGAAAATGAGATTGAATCAAATCGTACAAAAACTCAACTTTCGCCTTTTTACCACCCACTTTCCACTCGGGAATGTGAATTTTCCGGAAAATTGGTATGCGGTCTTAAATAAATTTTCATATTGGTCTTTGACAATGAGTTTGAAGCAAATCGCATAAAAACTTAACTTTGGCCTTTATACTACCCACTTTCCACCCGGGAATGCGAATTTTCCGGAAAATTGGTATGCAGTCTTAAATGAATTTTCATATTGATCTTTGAAAATGAGTTTGAAGCAAATCGCATGAAAACTCAACTTTGGCATTTTTACCACCCACTTTCCACCCGGGAATGTGAATTTTCCGGAAAATTGGTATGCAGTCTTAAATGAATTTTCATATAGATCTTTGAATATGAGTTTGAAGCAAATTGCATAAGAGCTCAATTTTAACCCTATATACCACCCACTTTTCACCCAGGGGGGTGAATTTTCTGGAAAATTGGTATGCAGTTTTAAATGAATTTTCAAATTGATCTTTGAAAATGAGATTGAAGCAAATCGTACAAAAACTCAACTTTCGCCTTTTTACCACCCACTTTCCACTCGGGAATGTGAATTTTCCGGAAAATTGGTATGCGGTCTGAAATAAATTTTCATATTGATTTTTGAAAATGAGTTTGAAGCAAATTGCACAAAAACTCAACTTTCGCCCTATTCACCACCCACTTTCCACCCGGGAATCCGAATTTTCCGGAAAATTCGTATGCAGTTTATAATGAATTTTCATATTGATCTCTGAAAATGAGATTGAAGCAAATCGTACAAAAACTCAACTTTCGCCTTTTTACCACCCACTTTCCACTCGGGAATGTGAATTTTCCGGAAAATTGGTATGCAGTTTTAAATGAATTTTCATATTGATCTTTGAAAATAAGTTTGAAGCAAATCGCATAAAATCTTAACTTTGGCCTTTATACTACCCACTTTCCACCCGGGAATGCGAATTTTCCGGAAAATTGGTATGCGGTCTTAAATAAATTTTCATATTGGTCTTTGAAAATGAGTTTGAAGCAAATCGCATAAAATCTTAACTTTGGCCTTTATACTACCCACTTTCCACCCGGGAATGTGAATTTTCCGGAAAATTGGTATGCAGTCTTAAATGAATTTTCATATAGATCTTTGTAAATGAGTTTGAAGCAAATTGCATAAGAACTCAATTTACACCCTATATACCACCCACTTTTCACCCAGGGGGGTGAATTTTCTGGATAATTGGTATGCAGTTTTAAATGAATTTTCATATTGATCTTTGAAAATAAGTTTGAAGCTAATCGCATAAGAACTCAACTTTCGCCCTATTTACCACACACTTTCCACCCGGGGGGGTGAATTTTCCGGAAAATTGGTATGCAGTTTTAAATGAATTTTCATGAAGATCTTTGAAAATGAGTTTTTACCACCCACTTTCCACTCGGGAATGTGAATTTTCCGGAAAATTGGTATGCGGTCTTAAATAAATTTTCATATTGGTCTTTGAAAATGAGTTTGAAGCAAATCGCATAAAAACTTAACTTTGGCCTTTATACTACCCACTTTCCACCCGGGAATGCGAATTTTCCGGAAAATTGGTATGCAGTCTTAAATGAATTTTCATATTGATCTTTGAAAATGAGTTTGAACAAATCGCATGAAAACTCAACTTTGGCATTTTTACCACCCACTTTCCACCCGGGAATGTGAATTTTCCGGAAAATTGGTATGCAGTCTTAAATGAATTTTCATATAGATCTTTGAAAATGAGTTGGAAGCAAATTGCATAAGAACTCAATTTTAACCCTATTACCACCCACTTTTCACCCAGGGGGGTGAATTTTCTGGAAAATTGGTATGCAGTTTTAAATGAATTTTCATATTGATCTTTGAAAATAAGTTTGAAGCTAATCGCATAAGAACTCAACTTTCGCCCTATTTACCACACACTTTCCACCCGGGGTGGTGAATTTTCCGGAAAATTGGTATGCAGTTTTAAATGAATTTTCATGAAGATCTTTGAAAATGAGTTTGAAGGAAGTCGCATAAGAACTCAACTTTGGCCTTTTTACCACCCACTTTCCACCCGGGAATGCGAATTTTCCGGAAAATTCGTATGCAGTTTTTAATGAATTTTCAAATTGATCTTTGAAAATGAGATTGAAGCAAATCGTACAAAAACTCAACTTTCGCCTTTTTACCACCCACTTTCCACTCGGGAATGTGAATTTTCCGGAAAATTGGTATGCGGTCTTAAATAAATTTTCATATTGGTCTTTGACAATGAGTTTGAAGCAAATCGCATAAAAACTTAACTTTGGCCTTTATACTACCCACTTTCCACCCGGGAATGCGAATTTTCCGGAAAATTGGTATGCGGTCTTAAATAAATTTTCACATTGATTTTTGAAAATGAGTTTGAAGCAAATTGCACAAAAACTCATTTTTGGCATTTTTACCACCCACTTTCCACCCGGGAATGTGAATTTTCCGGAAAATTGGTATGCAGTCTTAAATGAATTTTCATATAGATCTTTGAAAATGAGTTTGAAGCAAATTGCATAAGAGCTCAATTTTAACCCTATATACCACCCACTTTTCACACAGGGGGGTGAATTTTCTGGAAAATTGGTATGCAGTTTTAAATGAATTTTCATATTGATCTTTGAAAATAAGTTTGAAGCTAATCGCATAAGAACTCAACTTTCGCCCTATTTACCACACACTTTCCACCCGGGGGGGTGAATTTTCCGGAAAATTGGTATGCAGTTTTATATGAATTTTCATGAAGATCTTTGAAAATGAGTTTGAAGGAAGTCGCATAAGAACTCAACTTTGGCCTTTTTACCACCCACTTTCCACCCGGGAATGCGAATTTTCCGGAAAATTCGTATGCAGTTTTTAATGAATTTTCAAATTGATCTTTGAAAATGAGATTGAAGCAAATCGTACAAAAACTCAACTTTCGCCTTTTTACCACCCACTTTCCACTCGGGAATGTGAATTTTCCGGAAAATTGGTATGCGGTCTTACATAAATTTTCATATTGATTTTTGAAAATGAGTTTGAAGCAAATTGCACAAAAACTCAACTTTCGCCCTATTCACCACCCACTTTCCACCCGGGAATCCGAATTTTCCGGAAAATTCGTATGCAGTTTTTAATGAATTTTCATATTGATCTCTGAAAATGAGATTGAATCAAATCGTACAAAAACTCAACTTTCGCCTTTTTACCACCCACTTTCCACTCGGGAATGTGAATTTTCCGGAAAATTGGTATGCGGTCTTAAATAAATTTTCATATTGGTCTTTGACAATGAGTTTGAAGCAAATCGCATAAAAACTTAACTTTGGCCTTTATACTACCCACTTTCCACCCGGGAATGCGAATTTTCCGGAAAATTGGTATGCGGTCTTAAATAAATTTTCACATTGATTTTTGAAAATGAGTTTGAAGCAAATTGCACAAAAACTCAACTTTGGCATTTTTACCACCCACTTTCCACCCGGGAATGTGAATTTTCCGGAAAATTGGTATGCAGTCTTAAATGAATTTTCATATAGATCTTTGAAAATGAGTTTGAAGCAAATTGCATAAGAACTCAATTTTAACCCTATATACCACCCACTTTTCACACAGGGGGGTGAATTTTCTGGAAAATTGGTATGCAGTTTTAAATGAATTTTCATATTGATCTTTGAAAATAAGTTTGAAGCAAATTGCACAAAAACTCAACTTTCGCCCTATTCACCACCCACTTTCCACCCGGGAATCCGAATTTTCCGGAAAATTCGTATGCAGTTTTTAATGAATTTTCATATTGATCTCTGAAAATGAGATTGAATCAAATCGTACAAAAACTCAACTTTCGCCTTTTTACCACCCACTTTCCACTCGGGAATGTGAATTTTCCGGAAAATTGGAATGCGGTCTTAAATAAATTTTCATATTGGTCTTTGACAATGAGTTTGAAGCAAATCGCATAAAAACTTAACTTTGGCCTTTATACTACCCACTTTCCACCCGGGAATGCGAATTTTCCGGAAAATTGGTATGCAGTCTTAAATGAATTTTCATATTGATCTTTGAAAATGAGTTTGAAGCAAATCGCATGAAAACTCAACTTTGGCATTTTTACCACCCACTTTCCACCCGGGAATGTGAATTTTCCGGAAAATTGGTATGCAGTCTTAAATGAATTTTCATATTGATTTTTGAATATGAGTTTGAAGCAAATTGCATAAGAGCTCAATTTTAACCCTATATACCACCCACTTTTCACCCAGGGGGGTGAATTTTCTGGAAAATTGGTATGCAGTTTTAAATGAATTTTCAAATTGATCTTTTAAAATGAGATTGAAGCAAATCGTACAAAAACTCAACTTTCGCCTTTTTACCACCCACTTTCCACTCGGGAATGTGAATTTTCCGGAAAATTGGTATGCGGTCTGAAATAAATTTTCATATTGATTTTTGAAAATGAGTTTGAAGCAAATTGCACAAAAACTCAACTTTCGCCCTATTCACCACCCACTTTCCACCCGGGAATCCGAATTTTCCGGAAAATTCGTATGCAGTTTATAATGAATTTTCATATTGATCTCTGAAAATGAGATTGAAGCAAATCGTACAAAAACTCCACTTTCGCCTTTTTACCACCCACTTTCCACTCGGGAATGTGAATTTTCCGGAAAATTGGTATGCAGTTTTAAATGAATTTTCATATTGATCTTTGAAAATAAGTTTGAAGCAAATCGCATAAAATCTTAACTTTGGCCTTTATACTACCCACTTTCCACCCGGGAATGCGAATTTTCCGGAAAATTGGTATGCGGTCTTAAATAAATTTTCATATTGGTCTTTGAAAATGAGTTTGAAGCAAATCGCATAAAATCTTAACTTTGGCCTTTATACTACCCACTTTCCACCCGGGAATGTGAATTTTCCGGAAAATTGGTATGCAGTCTTAAATGAATTTTCATATAGATCTTTGTAAATGAGTTTGAAGCAAATTGCATAAGAACTCAATTTACACCCTATATACCACCCACTTTTCACCCAGGGGGGTGAATTTTCTGGATAATTGGTATGCAGTTTTAAATGAATTTTCATATTGATCTTTGAAAATAAGTTTGAAGCTAATCGCATAAGAACTCAACTTTCGCCCTATTTACCACACACTTTCCACCCGGGGGGGTGAATTTTCCGGAAAATTGGTATGCAGTTTTAAATGAATTTTCATGAAGATCTTTGAAAATGAGTTTTTACCACCCACTTTCCACTCGGGAATGTGAATTTTCCGGAAAATTGGTATGCGGTCTTAAATAAATTTTCATATTGGTCTTTGAAAATGAGTTTGAAGCAAATCGCATAAAAACTTAACTTTGGCCTTTATACTACCCACTTTCCACCCGGGAATGCGAATTTTCCGGAAAATTGGTATGCAGTCTTAAATGAATTTTCATATTGATCTTTGAAAATGAGTTTGAACAAATCGCATGAAAACTCAACTTTGGCATTTTTACCACCCACTTTCCACCCGGGAATGTGAATTTTCCGGAAAATTGGTATGCAGTCTTAAATGAATTTTCATATAGATCTTTGAAAATGAGTTTGAAGCAAATTGCATAAGAACTCAATTTTAACCCTATTACCACCCACTTTTCACCCAGGGGGGTGAATTTTCTGGAAAATTGGTATGCAGTTTTAAATGAATTTTCATATTGATCTTTGAAAATAAGTTTGAAGCTAATCGCATAAGAACTCAACTTTCGCCCTATTTACCACACACTTTCCACCCGGGGTGGTGAATTTTCCGGAAAATTGGTATGCAGTTTTAAATGAATTTTCATGAAGATCTTTGAAAATGAGTTTGAAGGAAGTCGCATAAGAACTCAACTTTGGCCTTTTTACCACCCACTTTCCACCCGGGAATGCGAATTTTCCGGAAAATTCGTATGCAGTTTTTAATGAATTTTCAAATTGATCTTTGAAAATGAGATTGAAGCAAATCGTACAAAAACTCAACTTTCGCCTTTTTACCACCCACTTTCCACTCGGGAATGTGAATTTTCCGGAAAATTGGTATGCGGTCTTAAATAAATTTTCATATTGGTCTTTGACAATGAGTTTGAAGCAAATCGCATAAAAACTTAACTTTGGCCTTTATACTACCCACTTTCCACCCGGGAATGCGAATTTTCCGGAAAATTGGTATGCGGTCTTAAATAAATTTTCACATTGATTTTTGAAAATGAGTTTGAAGCAAATTGCACAAAAACTCAACTTTCGCCCTATTCACCACCCACTTTCCACCCGGGAATCCGAATTTTCCGGAAAATTCGTATTAAGTTTTTAATGAATTTTCATATTGATCTCTGAAAATGAGATTGAATCAAATCGTACAAAAACTCAACTTTCGCCTTTTTACCACCCACTTTCCACTCGGGAATGTGAATTTTCCGGAAAATTGGTATGCGGTCTTAAATAAATTTTCATATTGGTCTTTGACAATGAGTTTGAAGCAAATCGCATAAAAACTTAACTTTGGCCTTTATACTACCCACTTTCCACCCGGGAATGCGAATTTTCCGGAAAATTGGTATGCAGTCTTAAATGAATTTTCATATTGATCTTTGAAAATGAGTTTGAAGCAAATCGCATGAAAACTCAACTTTGGCATTTTTACCACCCACTTTCCACCCGGGAATGTGAATTTTCCGGAAAATTGGTATGCAGTCTTAAATGAATTTTCATATAGATCTTTGAATCTGAGTTTGAAGCAAATTGCATAAGAGCTCAATTTTAACCCTATATACCACCCACTTTTCACCCAGGGGGGTGAATTTTCTGGAAAATTGGTATGGAGTTTTAAATGAATTTTCAAATTGATCTTTGAAAATGAGATTGAAGCAAATCGTACAAAAACTCAACTTTCGCCTTTTTACCACCCACTTTCCACTCGGGAATGTGAATTTTCCGGAAAATTGGTATGCGGTCTGAAATAAATTTTCATATTGATTTTTGAAAATGAGTTTGAAGCAAATCGCATAAAATCTTAACTTTGGCCTTTATACTACCCACTTTCCACCCGGGAATGCGAATTTTCCGGAAAATTGGTATGCGGTCTTAAATAAATTTTCATATTGGTCTTTGAAAATGAGTTTGAAGCAAATCGCATAAAATCTTAACTTTGGCCTTTATACTACCCACTTTCCACCCGGGAATGTGAATTTTCCGGAAAATTGGTATGCAGTCTTAAATGAATTTTCATATAGATCTTTGTAAATGAGTTTGAAGCAAATTGCATAAGAACTCAATTTACACCCTATATACCACCCACTTTTCACCCAGGGGGGTGAATTTTCTGGATAATTGGTATGCAGTTTTAAATGAATTTTCATATTGATCTTTGAAAATAAGTTTGAAGCTAATCGCATAAGAACTCAACTTTCGCCCTATTTACCACACACTTTCCACCCGGGGGGGTGAATTTTCCGGAAAATTGGTATGCAGTTTTAAATGAATTTTCATGAAGATCTTTGAAAATGAGTTTTTACCACCCACTTTCCACTCGGGAATGTGAATTTTCCGGAAAATTGGTATGCGGTCTTAAATAAATTTTCATATTGGTCTTTGAAAATGAGTTTGAAGCAAATCGCATAAAAACTTAACTTTGGCCTTTATACTACCCACTTTCCACCCGGGAATGCGAATTTTCCGGAAAATTGGTATGCAGTCTTAAATGAATTTTCATATTGATCTTTGAAAATGAGTTTGAACAAATCGCATGAAAACTCAACTTTGGCATTTTTACCACCCACTTTCCACCCGGGAATGTGAATTTTCCGGAAAATTGGTATGCAGTCTTAAATGAATTTTCATATAGATCTTTGAAAATGAGTTTGAAGCAAATTGCATAAGAACTCAATTTTAACCCTATTACCACCCACTTTTCACCCAGGGGGGTGAATTTTCTGGAAAATTGGTATGCAGTTTTAAATGAATTTTCATATTGATCTTTGAAAATAAGTTTGAAGCTAATCGCATAAGAACTCAACTTTCGCCCTATTTACCACACACTTTCCACCCGGGGTGGTGAATTTTCCGGAAAATTGGTATGCAGTTTTAAATGAATTTTCATGAAGATCTTTGAAAATGAGTTTGAAGGAAGTCGCATAAGAACTCAACTTTGGCCTTTTTACCACCCACTTTCCACCCGGGAATGCGAATTTTCCGGAAAATTCGTATGCAGTTTTTAATGAATTTTCAAATTGATCTTTGAAAATGAGATTGAAGCAAATCGTACAAAAACTCAACTTTCGCCTTTTTACCACCCACTTTCCACTCGGGAATGTGAATTTTCCGGAAAATTGGTATGCGGTCTTAAATAAATTTTCATATTGGTCTTTGACAATGAGTTTGAAGCAAATCGCATAAAAACTTAACTTTGGCCTTTATACTACCCACTTTCCACCCGGGAATGCGAATTTTCCGGAAAATTGGTATGCGGTCTTAAATAAATTTTCACATTGATTTTTGAAAATGAGTTTGAAGCAAATTGCACAAAAACTCAACTTTCGCCCTATTCACCACCCACTTTCCACCCGGGAATCCGAATTTTCCGGAAAATTCGTATTAAGTTTTTAATGAATTTTCATATTGATCTCTGAAAATGAGATTGAATCAAATCGTACAAAAACTCAACTTTCGCCTTTTTACCACCCACTTTCCACTCGGGAATGTGAATTTTCCGGAAAATTGGTATGCGGTCTTAAATAAATTTTCATATTGGTCTTTGACAATGAGTTTGAAGCAAATCGCATAAAAACTTAACTTTGGCCTTTATACTACCCACTTTCCACCCGGGAATGCGAATTTTCCGGAAAATTGGTATGCAGTCTTAAATGAATTTTCATATTGATCTTTGAAAATGAGTTTGAAGCAAATCGCATGAAAACTCAACTTTGGCATTTTTACCACCCACTTTCCACCCGGGAATGTGAATTTTCCGGAAAATTGGTATGCAGTCTTAAATGAATTTTCATATAGATCTTTGAATCTGAGTTTGAAGCAAATTGCATAAGAGCTCAATTTTAACCCTATATACCACCCACTTTTCACCCAGGGGGGTGAATTTTCTGGAAAATTGGTATGGAGTTTTAAATGAATTTTCAAATTGATCTTTGAAAATGAGATTGAAGCAAATCGTACAAAAACTCAACTTTCGCCTTTTTACCACCCACTTTCCACTCGGGAATGTGAATTTTCCGGAAAATTGGTATGCGGTCTGAAATAAATTTTCATATTGATTTTTGAAAATGAGTTTGAAGCAAATCGCATAAAATCTTAACTTTGGCCTTTATACTACCCACTTTCCACCCGGGAATGCGAATTTTCCGGAAAATTGGTATGCGGTCTTAAATAAATTTTCATATTGGTCTTTGAAAATGAGTTTGAAGCTAATCGCATAAAATCTTAACTTTGGCCTTTATACTACCCACTTTCCACCCGGGAATGTGAATTTTCCGGAAAATTGGTATGCAGTCTTAAATGAATTTTCATATAGATCTTTGTAAATGAGTTTGAAGCAAATTGCATAAGAACTCAATTTACACCCTATATACCACCCACTTTTCACCCAGGGGGGTGAATTTTCTGGATAATTGGTATGCAGTTTTAAATGAATTTTCATATTGATCTTTGAAAATAAGTTTGAAGCTAATCGCATAAGAACTCAACTTTCGCCCTATTTACCACACACTTTCCACCCGGGGGGGTGAATTTTCCGGAAAATTGGTATGCAGTTTTAAATGAATTTTCATGAAGATCTTTGAAAATGAGTTTTTACCACCCACTTTCCACTCGGGAATGTGAATTTTCCGGAAAATTGGTATGCGGTCTTAAATAAATTTTCATATTGGTCTTTGAAAATGAGTTTGAAGCAAATCGCATAAAAACTTAACTTTGGCCTTTATACTACCCACTTTCCACCCGGGAATGCGAATTTTCCGGAAAATTGGTATGCAGTCTTAAATGAATTTTCATATTGATCTTTGAAAATGAGTTTGAACAAATCGCATGAAAACTCAACTTTGGCATTTTTACCACCCACTTTCCACCCGGGAATGTGAATTTTCCGGAAAATTGGTATGCAGTCTTAAATGAATTTTCATATAGATCTTTGAAAATGAGTTTGAAGCAAATTGCATAAGAACTCAATTTTAACCCTATTACCACCCACTTTTCACCCAGGGGGGTGAATTTTCTGGAAAATTGGTATGCAGTTTTAAATGAATTTTCATATTGATCTTTGAAAATAAGTTTGAAGCTAATCGCATAAGAACTCAACTTTCGCCCTATTTACCACACACTTTCCACCCGGGGTGGTGAATTTTCCGGAAAATTGGTATGCAGTTTTAAATGAATTTTCATGAAGATCTTTGAAAATGAGTTTGAAGGAAGTCGCATAAGAACTCAACTTTGGCCTTTTTACCACCCACTTTCCACCCGGGAATGCGAATTTTCCGGAAAATTCGTATGCAGTTTTTAATGAATTTTCAAATTGATCTTTGAAAATGAGATTGAAGCAAATCGTACAAAAACTCAACTTTCGCCTTTTTACCACCCACTTTCCACTCGGGAATGTGAATTTTCCGGAAAATTGGTATGCGGTCTTAAATAAATTTTCATATTGGTCTTTGACAATGAGTTTGAAGCAAATCGCATAAAAACTTAACTTTGGCCTTTATACTACCCACTTTCCACCCGGGAATGCGAATTTTCCGGAAAATTGGTATGCGGTCTTAAATAAATTTTCACATTGATTTTTGAAAATGAGTTTGAAGCAAATTGCACAAAAACTCAACTTTCGCCCTATTCACCACCCACTTTCCACCCGGGAATCCGAATTTTCCGGAAAATTCGTATTAAGTTTTTAATGAATTTTCATATTGATCTCTGAAAATGAGATTGAATCAAATCGTACAAAAACTCAACTTTCGCCTTTTTACCACCCACTTTCCACTCGGGAATGTGAATTTTCCGGAAAATTGGTATGCGGTCTTAAATAAATTTTCATATTGGTCTTTGACAATGAGTTTGAAGCAAATCGCATAAAAACTTAACTTTGGCCTTTATACTACCCACTTTCCACCCGGGAATGCGAATTTTCCGGAAAATTGGTATGCAGTCTTAAATGAATTTTCATATTGATCTTTGAAAATGAGTTTGAAGCAAATCGCATGAAAACTCAACTTTGGCATTTTTACCACCCACTTTCCACCCGGGAATGTGAATTTTCCGGAAAATTGGTATGCAGTCTTAAATGAATTTTCATATAGATCTTTGAATCTGAGTTTGAAGCAAATTGCATAAGAGCTCAATTTTAACCCTATATACCACCCACTTTTCACCCAGGGGGGTGAATTTTCTGGAAAATTGGTATGGAGTTTTAAATGAATTTTCAAATTGATCTTTGAAAATGAGATTGAAGCAAATCGTACAAAAACTCAACTTTCGCCTTTTTACCACCCACTTTCCACTCGGGAATGTGAATTTTCCGGAAAATTGGTATGCGGTCTGAAATAAATTTTCATATTGATTTTTGAAAATGAGTTTGAAGCAAATCGCATAAAATCTTAACTTTGGCCTTTATACTACCCACTTTCCACCCGGGAATGCGAATTTTCCGGAAAATTGGTATGCGGTCTTAAATAAATTTTCATATTGGTCTTTGAAAATGAGTTTGAAGCAAATCGCATAAAATCTTAACTTTGGCCTTTATACTACCCACTTTCCACCCGGGAATGTGAATTTTCCGGAAAATTGGTATGCAGTCTTAAATGAATTTTCATATAGATCTTTGTAAATGAGTTTGAAGCAAATTGCATAAGAACTCAATTTACACCCTATATACCACCCACTTTTCACCCAGGGGGGTGAATTTTCTGGATAATTGGTATGCAGTTTTAAATGAATTTTCATATTGATCTTTGAAAATAAGTTTGAAGCTAATCGCATAAGAACTCAACTTTCGCCCTATTTACCACACACTTTCCACCCGGGGGGGTGAATTTTCCGGAAAATTGGTATGCAGTTTTAAATGAATTTTCATGAAGATCTTTGAAAATGAGTTTTTACCACCCACTTTCCACTCGGGAATGTGAATTTTCCGGAAAATTGGTATGCGGTCTTAAATAAATTTTCATATTGGTCTTTGAAAATGAGTTTGAAGCAAATCGCATAAAAACTTAACTTTGGCCTTTATACTACCCACTTTCCACCCGGGAATGCGAATTTTCCGGAAAATTGGTATGCGGTCTTAAATAAATTTTCACATTGATTTTTGAAAATGAGTTTGAAGCAAATTGCACAAAAACTCAACTTTCGCCCTATTCACCACCCACTTTCCACCCGGGAATCCGAATTTTCCGGAAAATTCGTATTAAGTTTTTAATGAATTTTCATATTGATCTCTGAAAATGAGATTGAATCAAATCGTACAAAAACTCAACTTTCGCCTTTTTACCACCCACTTTCCACTCGGGAATGTGAATTTTCCGGAAAATTGGTATGCGGTCTTAAATAAATTTTCATATTGGTCTTTGACAATGAGTTTGAAGCAAATCGCATAAAAACTTAACTTTGGCCTTTATACTACCCACTTTCCACCCGGGAATGCGAATTTTCCGGAAAATTGGTATGCAGTCTTAAATGAATTTTCATATTGATCTTTGAAAATGAGTTTGAAGCAAATCGCATGAAAACTCAACTTTGGCATTTTTACCACCCACTTTCCACCCGGGAATGTGAATTTTCCGGAAAATTGGTATGCAGTCTTAAATGAATTTTCATATAGATCTTTGAATCTGAGTTTGAAGCAAATTGCATAAGAGCTCAATTTTAACCCTATATACCACCCACTTTTCACCCAGGGGGGTGAATTTTCTGGAAAATTGGTATGGAGTTTTAAATGAATTTTCAAATTGATCTTTGAAAATGAGATTGAAGCAAATCGTACAAAAACTCAACTTTCGCCTTTTTACCACCCACTTTCCACTCGGGAATGTGAATTTTCCGGAAAATTGGTATGCGGTCTGAAATAAATTTTCATATTGATTTTTGAAAATGAGTTTGAAGCAAATCGCATAAAATCTTAACTTTGGCCTTTATACTACCCACTTTCCACCCGGGAATGCGAATTTTCCGGAAAATTGGTATGCGGTCTTAAATAAATTTTCATATTGGTCTTTGAAAATGAGTTTGAAGCAAATCGCATAAAATCTTAACTTTGGCCTTTATACTACCCACTTTCCACCCGGGAATGTGAATTTTCCGGAAAATTGGTATGCAGTCTTAAATGAATTTTCATATAGATCTTTGTAAATGAGTTTGAAGCAAATTGCATAAGAACTCAATTTACACCCTATATACCACCCACTTTTCACCCAGGGGGGTGAATTTTCTGGATAATTGGTATGCAGTTTTAAATGAATTTTCATATTGATCTTTGAAAATAAGTTTGAAGCTAATCGCATAAGAACTCAACTTTCGCCCTATTTACCACACACTTTCCACCCGGGGGGGTGAATTTTCCGGAAAATTGGTATGCAGTTTTAAATGAATTTTCATGAAGATCTTTGAAAATGAGTTTTTACCACCCACTTTCCACTCGGGAATGTGAATTTTCCGGAAAATTGGTATGCGGTCTTAAATAAATTTTCATATTGGTCTTTGAAAATGAGTTTGAAGCAAATCGCATAAAAACTTAACTTTGGCCTTTATACTACCCACTTTCCACCCGGGAATGCGAATTTTCCGGAAAATTGGTATGCAGTCTTAAATGAATTTTCATATTGATCTTTGAAAATGAGTTTGAACAAATCGCATGAAAACTCAACTTTGGCATTTTTACCACCCACTTTCCACCCGGGAATGTGAATTTTCCGGAAAATTGGTATGCAGTCTTAAATGAATTTTCATATAGATCTTTGAAAATGAGTTTGAAGCAAATTGCATAAGAACTCAATTTTAACCCTATTACCACCCACTTTTCACCCAGGGGGGTGAATTTTCTGGAAAATTGGTATGCAGTTTTAAATGAATTTTCATATTGATCTTTGAAAATAAGTTTGAAGCTAATCGCATAAGAACTCAACTTTCGCCCTATTTACCACACACTTTCCACCCGGGGTGGTGAATTTTCCGGAAAATTGGTATGCAGTTTTAAATGAATTTTCATGAAGATCTTTGAAAATGAGTTTGAAGGAAGTCGCATAAGAACTCAACTTTGGCCTTTTTACCACCCACTTTCCACCCGGGAATGCGAATTTTCCGGAAAATTCGTATGCAGTTTTTAATGAATTTTCAAATTGATCTTTGAAAATGAGATTGAAGCAAATCGTACAAAAACTCAACTTTCGCCTTTTTACCACCCACTTTCCACTCGGGAATGTGAATTTTCCGGAAAATTGGTATGCGGTCTTAAATAAATTTTCATATTGGTCTTTGACAATGAGTTTGAAGCAAATCGCATAAAAACTTAACTTTGGCCTTTATACTACCCACTTTCCACCCGGGAATGCGAATTTTCCGGAAAATTGGTATGCGGTCTTAAATAAATTTTCACATTGATTTTTGAAAATGAGTTTGAAGCAAATTGCACAAAAACTCAACTTTCGCCCTATTCACCACCCACTTTCCACCCGGGAATCCGAATTTTCCGGAAAATTCGTATTAAGTTTTTAATGAATTTTCATATTGATCTCTGAAAATGAGATTGAATCAAATCGTACAAAAACTCAACTTTCGCCTTTTTACCACCCACTTTCCACTCGGGAATGTGAATTTTCCGGAAAATTGGTATGCGGTCTTAAATAAATTTTCATATTGGTCTTTGACAATGAGTTTGAAGCAAATCGCATAAAAACTTAACTTTGGCCTTTATACTACCCACTTTCCACCCGGGAATGCGAATTTTCCGGAAAATTGGTATGCAGTCTTAAATGAATTTTCATATTGATCTTTGAAAATGAGTTTGAAGCAAATCGCATGAAAACTCAACTTTGGCATTTTTACCACCCACTTTCCACCCGGGAATGTGAATTTTCCGGAAAATTGGTATGCAGTCTTAAATGAATTTTCATATAGATCTTTGAATCTGAGTTTGAAGCAAATTGCATAAGAGCTCAATTTTAACCCTATATACCACCCACTTTTCACCCAGGGGGGTGAATTTTCTGGAAAATTGGTATGGAGTTTTAAATGAATTTTCAAATTGATCTTTGAAAATGAGATTGAAGCAAATCGTACAAAAACTCAACTTTCGCCTTTTTACCACCCACTTTCCACTCGGGAATGTGAATTTTCCGGAAAATTGGTATGCGGTCTGAAATAAATTTTCATATTGATTTTTGAAAATGAGTTTGAAGCAAATCGCACAAAAACTCAACTTTCGCCCTATTCACCACCCACTTTCCACCCGGGAATCCGAATTTTCCGGAAAATTCGTATGCAGTTTATAATGCATTTTCATATTGATCTCTGAAAATGAGATTGAAGCAAATCGTACAAAAACTCAACTTTCGCCTTTTTACCACCCACTTTCCACTCGGGAATGTGAATTTTCCGGAAAATTGGTGTGCAGTTTTAAATGAATTGTCATATAGATCTTTGAAAATGTGTTTGAAGCAAATCGCATAAAAACTTAACTTTGGCCCTTTTTACTACCCACTTTCCACCCGGGAATGCGAATTTTTCGGAAAATTGGTATGCGGTCTTAAATAAATTTTCATATTGGTCTTTGAAAATGAGTTTGAAGCAAATCGCATAAAATCTTAACTTTGGCCTTTATACTACCCACTTTCCACCCGGGAATGTGAATTTTCCGGAAAATTGGTATGCAGTCTTAAATGAATTTTCATATAGATCTTTGAAAATGAGTTTGAAGCAAATTGCATAAGAACTCAATTTACACCCTATATACCACCCACTTTTCACCCAGGGGGGTGAATTTTCTGGAAAATTGGTATGCAGTTTTAAATGAATTTTCATATTGATCTTTGAAAATAAGTTAGAAGCTAATCGCATAAGAACTCAACTTTCGCCCTATTTACCACACACTTTCCACCCGGGGGGGTGAATTTTCCGGAAAATTGGTATGCAGTTTTAAATGAATTTTCATGAAGATATTTGAAAATGAGTTTTTACCACCCACTTTCCACCCGGGAATGTGATTTTTCCGGAAAATTGGTATGCAGTCTTAAATGAATTTTCATATAGATCTTTGAAAATGAGTTTGAAGGAAGTCGCATAAGAACTCAACTTTGGCCTTTTTACCACCCACTTTCCACCCGGGAATGCGAATTTTCCGGAAAATTCGTATGCAGTTTTTAATGAATTTTCAAATTGATCTTTGAAAATGAGATTGAAGCAAATCGTACAAAAACTCAACTTTCGCCTTTTTACCACCCACTTTCCACTCGGGAATGTGAATTTTCCGGAAAATTGGTATGCGGTCTTAAATAAATTTTCATATTGGTCTTTGACAATGAGTTTGAAGCAAATCGCATAAAAACTTAACTTTGGCCTTTATACTACCCACTTTCCACCCGGGAATGCGAATTTTCCGGAAAATTGGTATGCGGTCTTAAATAAATTTTCACATTGATTTTTGAAAATGAGTTTGAAGCAAATTGCACAAAAACTCAACTTTCGCCCTATTCACCACCCACTTTCCACCCGGGAATCCGAATTTTCCGGAAAATTCGTATTAAGTTTTTAATGAATTTTCATATTGATCTCTGAAAATGAGATTGAATCAAATCGTACAAAAACTCAACTTTCGCCTTTTTACCACCCACTTTCCACTCGGGAATGTGAATTTTCCGGAAAATTGGTATGCGGTCTTAAATAAATTTTCATATTGGTCTTTGACAATGAGTTTGAAGCAAATCGCATAAAAACTTAACTTTGGCCTTTATACTACCCACTTTCCACCCGGGAATGCGAATTTTCCGGAAAATTGGTATGCAGTCTTAAATGAATTTTCATATTGATCTTTGAAAATGAGTTTGAAGCAAATCGCATGAAAACTCAACTTTGGCATTTTTACCACCCACTTTCCACCCGGGAATGTGAATTTTCCGGAAAATTGGTATGCAGTCTTAAATGAATTTTCATATAGATCTTTGAATCTGAGTTTGAAGCAAATTGCATAAGAGCTCAATTTTAACCCTATATACCACCCACTTTTCACCCAGGGGGGTGAATTTTCTGGAAAATTGGTATGGAGTTTTAAATGAATTTTCAAATTGATCTTTGAAAATGAGATTGAAGCAAATCGTACAAAAACTCAACTTTCGCCTTTTTACCACCCACTTTCCACTCGGGAATGTGAATTTTCCGGAAAATTGGTATGCAGTCTGAAATAAATTTTCATATTGATTTTTGAAAATGAGTTTGAAGCAAATTGCACAAAAACTCAACTTTCGCCCTATTCACCACCCACTTTCCACCCGGGAATCCGAATTTTCCGGAAAATTCGTATGCAGTTTATAATGAATTTTCATATTGATCTCTGAAAATGAGATTGAAGCAAATCGTACAAAAACTCAACTTTCGCCTTTTTACCACCCACTTTCCACTCGGGAATGTGAATTTTCCGGAAAATTGGTGTGCAGTTTTAAATGAATTGTCATATAGATCTTTGAAAATGTGTTTGAAGCAAATCGCATAAAAACTTAACTTTGGCCCTTTTTACTACCCACTTTCCACCCGGGAATGCGAATTTTTCGGAAAATTGGTATGCGGTCTTAAATAAATTTTCATATTGGTCTTTGAAAATGAGTTTGAAGCAAATCGCATAAAATCTTAACTTTGGCCTTTATACTACCCACTTTCCACCCGGGAATGTGAATTTTCCGGAAAATTGGTATGCAGTCTTAAATGAATTTTCATATAGATCTTTGAAAATGAGTTTGAAGCAAATTGCATAAGAACTCAATTTACACCCTATATACCACCCACTTTTCACCCAGGGGGGTGAATTTTCTGGAAAATTGGTATGCAGTTTTAAATGAATTTTCATATTGATCTTTGAAAATAAGTTAGAAGCTAATCGCATAAGAACTCAACTTTCGCCCTATTTACCACACACTTTCCACCCGGGGGGGTGAATTTTCCGGAAAATTGGTATGCAGTTTTAAATGAATTTTCATGAAGATATTTGAAAATGAGTTTTTACCACCCACTTTCCACCCGGGAATGTGATTTTTCCGGAAAATTGGTATGCAGTCTTAAATGAATTTTCATATAGATCTTTGAAAATGAGTTTGAAGCAAATTGCATAAGAACTCAATTTAAACCCTAAATACCACCCACTTTTCACCCAGAGGGGTGAATTTTCTGGAAAATTGGTATGCAGTTTTAAATGAATTTTCATATTGATCTTTGAAAATAAGTTTGAAGCTAATCGCATAAGAACTCAACTTTCGCCCTATTTACCACACACTTTCCACCCGGGGGGTGAATTTTCCGGAAAATTGGTATGCAGTTTTAAATGAATTTTCATGAAGATCTTTGAAAATGAGTTTTTACCACCCACTTTCCACTCGGGAATGCGAATTTTCCGGAAAATTGGTATGCGGTCTTAAATAAATTTTCATATTGGTCTTTGAAAATGAGTTTGAAGCAAATCGCATAAAAACTTAACTTTGGCCTTTATACTACCCACTTTCCACCCGGGAATGCGAATTTTCCGGAAAATTGGTATGCAGTCTTAAATGAATTTTCATATTGATCTTTGAAAATGAGTTTGAAGCAAATCGCATGAAAACTCAACTTTGGCATTTTTACCACCCACTTTCCACCCGGGAATGTGAATTTTCCGGAAAATTGGTATGCAGTCTTAAATGAATTTTCATATAGATCTTTGAAAATGAGTTTGAAGCAAATTGCATAAGAACTCAATTTTAACCCTATTACCACCCACTTTTCACCCAGGGGGGTGAATTTTCTGGAAAATTGGTATGCAGTTTTAAATGAATTTTCATATTGATCTTTGAAAATAAGTTTGAAGCAAATCGCATAAGAACTCAACTTTCGCCCTATTTACCACACACTTTCCACCCGGGGTGGTGAATTTTCCGGAAAATTGGTATGCAGTTTTAAATGAATTTGAATGAAGATCTTTGAAAATGAGTTTTTACCACCCACTTTCCACTCGGGAATGTGAATTTTCCGGAAAATTGGTATGCGGTCTTAAATAAATTTTCATATTGGTCTTTGAAAATGAGTTTGAAGCAAATCGCATAAAAACTTAACTTTGGCCTTTATACTACCCACTTTCCACCCGGGAATGCGAATTTTCCGGAAAATTGGTATGCAGTCTTAAATGAATTTTCATATTGATCTTTGAAAATGAGTTTGAACAAATCGCATGAAAACTCAACTTTGGCATTTTTACCACCCACTTTCCACCCGGGAATGTGAATTTTCCGGAAAATTGGTATGCAGTCTTAAATGAATTTTCATATAGATCTTTGAAAATGAGTTTGAAGCAAATTGCATAAGAACTCAATTTTAACCCTATTACCACCCACTTTTCACCCAGGGGGGTGAATTTTCTGGAAAATTGGTATGCAGTTTTAAATGAATTTTCATATTGATCTTTGAAAATAAGTTTGAAGCTAATCGCATAAGAACTCAACTTTCGCCCTATTTACCACACACTTTCCACCCGGGGTGGTGAATTTTCCGGAAAATTGGTATGCAGTTTTAAATGAATTTTCATGAAGATCTTTGAAAATGAGTTTGAAGGAAGTCGCATAAGAACTCAACTTTGGCCTTTTTACCACCCACTTTCCACCCGGGAATGCGAATTTTCCGGAAAATTCGTATGCAGTTTTTAATGAATTTTCAAATTGATCTTTGAAAATGAGATTGAAGCAAATCGTACAAAAACTCAACTTTCGCCTTTTTACCACCCACTTTCCACTCGGGAATGTGAATTTTCCGGAAAATTGGTATGCGGTCTTAAATAAATTTTCATATTGGTCTTTGACAATGAGTTTGAAGCAAATCGCATAAAAACTTAACTTTGGCCTTTATACTACCCACTTTCCACCCGGGAATGCGAATTTTCCGGAAAATTGGTATGCGGTCTTAAATAAATTTTCACATTGATTTTTGAAAATGAGTTTGAAGCAAATTGCACAAAAACTCAACTTTCGCCCTATTCACCACCCACTTTCCACCCGGGAATCCGAATTTTCCGGAAAATTCGTATTAAGTTTTTAATGAATTTTCATATTGATCTCTGAAAATGAGATTGAATCAAATCGTACAAAAACTCAACTTTCGCCTTTTTACCACCCACTTTCCACTCGGGAATGTGAATTTTCCGGAAAATTGGTATGCGGTCTTAAATAAATTTTCATATTGGTCTTTGACAATGAGTTTGAAGCAAATCGCATAAAAACTTAACTTTGGCCTTTATACTACCCACTTTCCACCCGGGAATGCGAATTTTCCGGAAAATTGGTATGCAGTCTTAAATGAATTTTCATATTGATCTTTGAAAATGAGTTTGAAGCAAATCGCATGAAAACTCAACTTTGGCATTTTTACCACCCACTTTCCACCCGGGAATGTGAATTTTCCGGAAAATTGGTATGCAGTCTTAAATGAATTTTCATATAGATCTTTGAATCTGAGTTTGAAGCAAATTGCATAAGAGCTCAATTTTAACCCTATATACCACCCACTTTTCACCCAGGGGGGTGAATTTTCTGGAAAATTGGTATGCAGTTTTAAATGAATTTTCATATTGATCTTTGAAAATAAGTTTGAAGCTAATCGCATAAGAACTCAACTTTCGCCCTATTTACCACACACTTTCCACCCGGGGTGGTGAATTTTCCGGAAAATTGGTATGCAGTTTTAAATGAATTTGAATGAAGATCTTTGAAAATGAGTTTTTACCACCCACTTTCCACTCGGGAATGTGAATTTTCCGGAAAATTGGTATGCGGTCTTAAATAAATTTTCATATTGGTCTTTGAAAATGAGTTTGAAGCAAATCGCATAAAAACTTAACTTTGGCCTTTATACTACCCACTTTCCACCCGGGAATGCGAATTTTCCGGAAAATTGGTATGCAGTCTTAAATGAATTTTCATATTGATCTTTGAAAATGAGTTTGAACAAATCGCATGAAAACTCAACTTTGGCATTTTTACCACCCACTTTCCACCCGGGAATGTGAATTTTCCGGAAAATTGGTATGCAGTCTTAAATGAATTTTCATATAGATCTTTGAAAATGAGTTTGAAGCAAATTGCATAAGAACTCAATTTTAACCCTATTACCACCCACTTTTCACCCAGGGGGGTGAATTTTCTGGAAAATTGGTATGCAGTTTTAAATGAATTTTCATATTGATCTTTGAAAATAAGTTTGAAGCTAATCGCATAAGAACTCAACTTTCGCCCTATTTACCACACACTTTCCACCCGGGGTGGTGAATTTTCCGGAAAATTGGTATGCAGTTTTAAATGAATTTTCATGAAGATCTTTGAAAATGAGTTTGAAGGAAGTCGCATAAGAACTCAACTTTGGCCTTTTTACCACCCACTTTCCACCCGGGAATGCGAATTTTCCGGAAAATTCGTATGCAGTTTTTAATGAATTTTCAAATTGATCTTTGAAAATGAGATTGAAGCAAATCGTACAAAAACTCAACTTTCGCCTTTTTACCACCCACTTTCCACTCGGGAATGTGAATTTTCCGGAAAATTGGTATGCGGTCTTAAATAAATTTTCATATTGGTCTTTGACAATGAGTTTGAAGCAAATCGCATAAAAACTTAACTTTGGCCTTTATACTACCCACTTTCCACCCGGGAATGCGAATTTTCCGGAAAATTGGTATGCGGTCTTAAATAAATTTTCACATTGATTTTTGAAAATGAGTTTGAAGCAAATTGCACAAAAACTCAACTTTCGCCCTATTCACCACCCACTTTCCACCCGGGAATCCGAATTTTCCGGAAAATTCGTATTAAGTTTTTAATGAATTTTCATATTGATCTCTGAAAATGAGATTGAATCAAATCGTACAAAAACTCAACTTTCGCCTTTTTACCACCCACTTTCCACTCGGGAATGTGAATTTTCCGGAAAATTGGTATGCGGTCTTAAATAAATTTTCATATTGGTCTTTGACAATGAGTTTGAAGCAAATCGCATAAAAACTTAACTTTGGCCTTTATACTACCCACTTTCCACCCGGGAATGCGAATTTTCCGGAAAATTGGTATGCAGTCTTAAATGAATTTTCATATTGATCTTTGAAAATGAGTTTGAAGCAAATCGCATGAAAACTCAACTTTGGCATTTTTACCACCCACTTTCCACCCGGGAATGTGAATTTTCCGGAAAATTGGTATGCAGTCTTAAATGAATTTTCATATAGATCTTTGAATCTGAGTTTGAAGCAAATTGCATAAGAGCTCAATTTTAACCCTATATACCACCCACTTTTCACCCAGGGGGGTGAATTTTCTGGAAAATTGGTATGGAGTTTTAAATGAATTTTCAAATTGATCTTTGAAAATGAGATTGAAGCAAATCGTACAAAAACTCAACTTTCGCCTTTTTACCACCCACTTTCCACTCGGGAATGTGAATTTTCCGGAAAATTGGTATGCGGTCTGAAATAAATTTTCATATTGATTTTTGAAAATGAGTTTGAAGCAAATTGCACAAAAACTCAACTTTCGCCCTATTCACCACCCACTTTCCACCCGGGAATCTGAATTTTCCGGAAAATTCGTATGCAGTTTATAATGAATTTTCATATTGATCTCTGAAAATGAGATTGAAGCAAATCGTACAAAAACTCAACTTTCGCCTTTTTACCACCCACTTTCCACTCGGGAATGTGAATTTTCCGGAAAATTGGTGTGCAGTTTTAAATGAATTGTCATATAGATCTTTGAAAATGTGTTTGAAGCAAATCGCATAAAAACTTAACTTTGGCCCTTTTTACTACCCACTTTCCACCCGGGAATGCGAATTTTTCGGAAAATTGGTATGCGGTCTTAAATAAATTTTCATATTGGTCTTTGAAAATGAGTTTGAAGCAAATCGCATAAAATCTTAACTTTGGCCTTTATACTACCCACTTTCCACCCGGGAATGTGAATTTTCCGGAAAATTGGTATGCAGTCTTAAATGAATTTTCATATAGATCTTTGAAAATGAGTTTGAAGCAAATTGCATAAGAACTCAATTTACACCCTATATACCACCCACTTTTCACCCAGGGGGGTGAATTTTCTGGAAAATTGGTAAGCAGTTTTAAATGAATTTTCATATTGATCTTTGAAAATAAGTTAGAAGCTAATCGCATAAGAACTCAACTTTCGCCCTATTTACAACACACTTTCCACCCGGGGGGGTGAATTTTCCGGAAAATTGGTATGCAGTTTTAAATGAATTTTCATGAAGATATTTGAAAATGAGTTTTTACCACCCACTTTCCACCCGGGAATGTGATTTTTCCGGAAAATTGGTATGCAGTCTTAAATGAATTTTCATATAGATCTTTGAAAATGAGTTTGAAGCAAATTGCATAAGAACTCAATTTAAACCCTAAATACCACCCACTTTTCACCCAGAGGGGTGAATTTTCTGGAAAATTGGTATGCAGTTTTAAATGAATTTTCATATTGATCTTTGAAAATAAGTTTGAAGCTAATCGCATAAGAACTCAACTTTCGCCCTATTTACCACACACTTTCCACCCGGGGGGTGAATTTTCCGGAAAATTGGTATGCAGTCTTAAATGAATTTTCATATAGATCTTTGAAAATGAGTTTGAAGCAAATTGCATAAGAACTCAATTTTAACCCTATTACCACCCACTTTTCACCCAGAGGGGTGAATTTTCTGGAAAATTGGTATGCAGTTTTAAATGAATTTTCATATTGATCTTTGAAAATAAGTTTGAAGCTAATCGCATAAGAACTCAACTTTCGCCCTATTTACCACACACTTTCCACCCGGGGGGTGAATTTTCCGGAAAATTGGTATGCAGTCTTAAATGAATTTTCATATTGATCTTTGAAAATGAGTTTGAAGCAAATCGCATGAAAACTCAACTTTGGCATTTTTACCACCCACTTTCCACCCGGGAATGTGAATTTTCCGGAAAATTGGTATGCAGTCTTAAATGAATTTTCATATAGATCTTTGAAAATGAGTTTGAAGCAAATTGCATAAGAACTCAATTTTAACCCTATTACCACCCACTTTTCACCCAGGGGGGTGAATTTTCTGGAAAATTGGTATGCAGTTTTAAATGAATTTTCATATTGATCTTTGAAAATAAGTTTGAAGCAAATCGCATAAGAACTCAACTTTCGCCCTATTTACCACACACTTTCCACCCGGGGTGGTGAATTTTCCGGAAAATTGGTATGCAGTTTTAAATGAATTTGAATGAAGATCTTTGAAAATGAGTTTTTACCACCCACTTTCCACTCGGGAATGTGAATTTTCCGGAAAATTGGTATGCGGTCTTAAATAAATTTTCATATTGGTCTTTGAAAATGAGTTTGAAGCAAATCGCATAAAAACTTAACTTTGGCCTTTATACTACCCACTTTCCACCCGGGAATGCGAATTTTCCGGAAAATTGGTATGCAGTCTTAAATGAATTTTCATATTGATCTTTGAAAATGAGTTTGAAGCAAATCGCATGAAAACTCAACTTTGGCATTTTTACCACCCACTTTCCACCCGGGAATGTGAATTTTCCGGAAAATTGGTATGCAGTCTTAAATGAATTTTCATATAGATCTTTCAAAATGAGTTTGAAGCAAATTGCATAAGAACTCAATTTTAACCCTATTACCACCCACTTTTCACCCAGGGGGGTGAATTTTCTGGAAAATTGGTATGCAGTTTTAAATGAATTTTCATATTGATCTTTGAAAATAAGTTTGAAGCAAATCGCATAAGAACTCAACTTTCGCCCTATTTACCACACACTTTCCACCCGGGGTGGTGAATTTTCCGGAAAATTGGTATGCAGTTTTAAATGAATTTTCATGAAGATCTTTGAAAATGAGTTTGAAGGAAATCGCATAAGAACTCAACTTTGGCCTTTTTACCACCCACTTTCCACCCGGGAATGCGAATTTTCCGGAAAATTGGTATGCAGTTTTTAATGAATTTTCAAATTGATCTTTGAAAATGAGATTGAAGCAAATCGTACAAAAACTCAACTTTCGCCTTTTTACCACCCACTTTCCACTCGGGAATGTGAGTTTTCCGGAAAATTGGTATGCGGTCTTAAATAAATTTTCATATTGGTCTTTGACAATGAGTTTGAAGCAAATCGCATAAAAACTTAACTTTGGCCTGTATACTACCCACTTTCCACCCGGGAATGAGAATTTTCCGGAAAATTGGTATGCAGTCTTAAATGAATTTTCATATAGATCTTTGAAAATGAGTTTGAAGCAAATTGCATAAGAGCTCAATTTTAACCCTATATACCACCCACTTTTCAGGGGGGTGAATTTTCTGGAAAATTGGTATGCAGTTTTAAATGAATTTTCATATAGATCTTTGAAAATAAGTTTGAAGCTAATCGCATAAGAACTCAACTTTCGCCCTATTTACCACACACTTTCCACCCGGGGTGGTGAATTTTCCGGAAAATTGGTATGCAGTTTTAAATGAATTTTCATGAAGATCTTTGAAAATGAGTTTGAAGGAAGTCGCATAAGAACTCAACTTTGGCCTTTTTACCACTCACTTTCCACACAGGTGGGTGCATTTTCCGGAAAATTGATATGCAGTCATAAATTATTTTTTATATAGATCATTGAAATTAAGTTTGAAGCTGATCAGATGATAAACAAAAAAGTTGCATACAACGGTTTTCCGCGAATTTTCCACATTTAACGACCGAATTTTCCAAAATCCGGTCTTAGTGCTCACTTTCGGTATATGCCTAAGCTACTGTGATTTCAGCCATCTAGCTCTTATGGTTTGGGCCCTGCGTTGATTGCCAATCGCCAATCGCCAGTGAGGACAAACTCTTATATATATATAGATAGATATATACTTTATATAGAATAGATATATACTTTATATATGTAGATATATACTTTATATATATAGATATATACTTTATATATATTCGGAGTAAATGCCTCCTTCTGCCTTTTCCCCATTTTTAATGGGACAAACGAGCTTATATCTTGAATGAAAGTGGTAAGTGAATATGCAGCTATCATATATTGGCGTTTCCACGAGTCGCGAACGTACGCGTTTAATGCAAAAAAAATTTAAAAACAACATTTTCTGAAACTTTTTTTTTGCTTTTCGATAGCATTTTGTTACCTCTTTGCTTAGTGTAAATTATGGGGTTTATCGAGTATTCATTTTCATAATAATTGCAAAAAACATGTGGTCGCGAACGTACGCAAAATAGAAGTCGACTTTGGCTTAATATAGTAAAATGCAAAAATCTGCGAATTGGGATGGAATATTTTAATGCGATAACTTTACTTTTAAAATGGATTCATTTAGCTTTCTATCGAGTCTATTCAAAAGAAAATATATCCATTTGTTTTTTTTTAATTGAATTAAGTACTGGTCGCGAACGCACGGGTCGCGAACGTACGAATTTTCCATTGACTTTGCACTTGAATATTAACAGTTAAGCTAGGGTAAATTAATCGCTTGTCATATTTTTTAGTTAGTGCTTTTTGGGTATTTAATGTTTATGTACTAATAGCATTCATCAAGTATCATTTTTTTTGACAACGTAAATATTAAAGAGAAACGGTCTAAAAATCATCAAAATAAGGGCAAAAAGTAATTTTGGCAGATTGCAGTCGATCTGCTCATGATAGTTATAAAACTGGATTGTAAATTGTTAGATTTCATCAATTTCTAACAATTTACATCAATTAAATCATATAATTCAGAAGTAACATGTACTAATAAAGACTTTGTAATTTTCGGCGCTGGTCGACCTTTTTCCGGAAATGCCCATATACATCAAGTGAAAGACTGTCTCATACCCTTTCATGATTTGCATAGCTGAACCTAATATGTGGGCCACGTTAAGTGATATTTTGAGATAACTGAAAAAACTAGAGTGAATCGGTTTTTTGACTTTGTCTCCAGATTTTGGGGGGTCCTTCGCGGATTCCAAAAACGCAGAAATACTATACTCAAGAAGACCTACAACGTACATATGGTCATTTCAAAATGGACAAAAATTGACGCACGGTGTAATATATAACTCGAACTTTTGTAGCTCGAAAACCTTCATAGCCTCTATAACTAAAAATCAACTTATACCCTTCATAATTCGAATTTTTTACTGACATATTGGAAATAAGGTGCATAAAATTAAGAATTCATCTAATAGTGATCTGGAAGAAATTGAAGTTTAGTATTTATGTTTAGAAACAAATGATTTTACAAAGGGGAACAATTTTTTCTTCAAAATAATAAAAACAGTACCAGATACATGATTCTGAATATTAAAAGTATCTTTTTTTGGATATACTGATTAATAACACTATGCAACAATTTGAGGTTTTTAGCGTTGGCCAATAATAAAAATTATGATGCATTAGAGGTCCCTAATGACGAAAAATAAATTTTTTTCTGGACGTTTTTAAAACAAAAATTTTCAAAGTTTTTTTTTTAACTATAATTTTTTTGGTAGTGAGTTAAAATTTTTGATTATAGCTTGCGTATTTCATTACCGATATTAAGAAACAAAATATTAAAGGAAAGTCAATATAAAGACCTACAAATAAGACTCCTTAATTTCAGACATACACTGCGCGTCATAAGGTTAGGACACCCCCTAACATCAACCGTTTTGTGACAATACCGCCCAAAATAATAAAGCTAAACTGTTTAAATAAATTTTTCCTAAGAGTTTATTGAAATTTAAGTGTAATACAAAAGAAATTGTTTCAGAATCATTCGCGTACATTTTTTTATAATTTTTTTATAATTATTTTTCCCTTATAGTAATTTGAATATATAAGTGTAATACAAATGGAATTGTTTGAACAATATTCGCGTCCATTTATTTATTCTAGAGCAGGAGTGCCCAGAGCACATTGTGCATAGAATATGTGTGATCTTGCACACGCCATAAGTGAGCGGTGTACATTGCAAATTACACAAACAATTTTTCGCATTTCGCTTTCCGTCCACTTACGTTGCTGGCAAAACAAAAACAATTGTGCGTCCTGGGTATAGGCTCGTAGTACCGTAAGACACTCGAATGTATGTTGTTGTTGTATTATCGTTTTGTGTACACAGAAAAAACGAAAATGTGCAATAGCGTGCAAATCTTTGACGCGTGTGCTCTACTCTCATTTTTTCATTTGTAATTTATTTTTTCAATTATTCAATTCAATTAATTTTTTTCTGTGTACACATGGAAAACAAAAAAAGATTTCAGAGCATGTGTGCGTGCGATTTCTTTTATTTGTATTGGTGCGTACACATCCATAAGACAGCTTGGGGTACCCCTGTTCTAGAGCTATCTTGATAAAACTTGGCACATATGCTTCTTCTTATTGCAGGTAGTTCCTATAATTGAATTGGCCAGATCGGACCACTATAACATATAGCTGCCACATGAACGATCGGTTGAAAATAAGTTTCTGTGAGAAAAACTTTTGTGTTTTTCAAAATAACTCTAAAATTGTCCAGATTCCAGCATTTTTAGAAATGGTTCTTTCCTCTGATAAGCATACAGCATAGACCCAAAGAAAAAAGAAAGTTGTCAAATGTTTTGTTTTAGAAGAAAATCCCGTTTGAAATCTAGTTATATTTAAAAAAAAACTTTAAATTTTAATGCAAAAATGTTCAAGGAAAAATTCAGGGAACTGCATTTTCTTTTTTAATTTTTCGCGAGTTTTGAATTTGGTTACCAACTAAAAAAAAATGTTCTGTAGTTTTGTTATGTTAGGGACTCATTTGTAGACCAGCACTATATTTTTATTGGTGAAGCTGGCATTCGGTACACGAACAATGTGAAGCTTGCTTCTTCGGCCGCTACAAAAAGCACGAAGTAAACGGTTGTCATTTCACAACGCTCATACATGTCCGCGCGCGATCCGATTTGTTGAGCTCTGGATCCATACGGCTGTACGCCGCTGTTGTAGACACATATGTTGAAACTTAATGTATTGTGTATTAAAATCGGTATTATTACACGCAAGTTATAATAAAATATTTCAACTCACTTCCAAAAATTCTAGTTAAAACAAAAAAATTTGAAAATTTTTTTAAAAAAGTTTACCAAACAAATTATTTTCATTATTTTTAATTTGTTTTTGTAATTTATTATTTTATTTCTTAATTCTCAATTATGTAAACATAAATTATAATGAGTATGCAGTATTTTTTACTCCTCAAATTTTGTGCTTTTTTTATTTCGAAGTGTCTATACCTCAATTTTTAAATAAGTCTAGGGAAACTGAAAAGTTTATAAAGATAGAATAAAAAAAAAACTTTTATGAAATTAAGGAGTACGAATACTTTCACAAGCTGAGATCAACTAACTTAACTGAGCTAATTTGTGCTATATGCATTTAAATATATATATATATATAAATTTAACTAGTTTTATGGGTTAAAATACTATATATTGCAATGTTTTGAATTCAAAAATTTGTAATTTACTTACGGTAGACATTTTTTTACTTCCTCTTTGTCCTCTTGTTTTAAGGTCTTATAACCTGGTAGGTTTTCCCCTGTGTCAAACCAACCAACGTCCGAACGCATTTGACCAAAACACTCCAAATGATGCCACAATTTTTGACCACCATATTTCATACCAACTTCAGTATCAAAGACGGTTTTACACACTCGAACATCATCTTTGTTTATTTTTAGTTCGCATCCGCGGCATGCTGCACGACCCGATTTAGCGTATTCGATACCAAAATCTTTTATTGCCTCCTGTTGAGCTTTGGAACGTTTCTTGCCTGAATTAGCTTCCACTGTCCCTTGTACAGTTTCTGACAAAAAATATCTTATTATAATGTACTCATTTAATAGCGGAATACGTTAAACATACCAGTGAGTTTTGTGAGTTCAGTTTGGTCTGCAAATCTTAAACTTTCAAAGTTTTTAATATCTCCTACAGACTTTGGCCTCTGTTTCTTGAAAAAGCAGTCCTTGTGAAACCAGTTTGGAACTTTACCGTCATGAAAAGCGGACTAAAATAAATAAAAGTTTATTATAACTTTTCATATTTGTCAATGATTCTTGTGGCTCTTCGCACACTATTCCGCATGTGAGCAAAAAGTTTCAGCTTCTTTTTATTGTACCTTAGTAACTTTTGCTGTGTGCCGAACGCAAAATTAATTTTATTATTTAAAATATTTCTTATATTAATATGAAAATACTTCGTCACAAAATTAGATATCAGAAGTTTTGTAGCTTTAATATGCATCGTCCCTAGACCTCACGTAGAGCTGTTTTGACCTTAAAATGTTGTCTGGCTTTGTTAAAAAAAAATCGACTAAATAACATACTCGCTAAGGCCTATTGTAGTACAATGCTACAAAATTTCAATGCCTACAAAATTTATTCATTTTGTTCAAATCAATTTTGCTAATTCCTGTTAAATTGCCAAAATGTGCAAAAAAATACGTTATTTCATCTGAAGATTTTTACCTTAAGAAACAAGTTGGAATGCTCTAGTCGAGTAGGCCCGACTACGAGACTCCCTGCTCCCAACTTGCACTTCAAGCAGTTCAGCAACAACGCAAGCAAACAGCGTACTTTGCTTATCGTTAAAGTATTGCTATTGCCTGCTGAGACAAGGGGAAATAGATTAATCAATAACTTTGATGCTTGTTATCTGATCGAAATGAAATTTACGCAGCTGATCAACTTTGATATAAAATAAAAATATGTGTACAAAAAATCAAAGCTATACCTTTAAAATTGTAGCTGTGGAAGCGAAATTTGAAATAAACTTGATCTGCGTATGGTATACAAGAACCTGCATGCCAAGTTTGGTGTCTCTAGCTCTTATAGTCTCCGAGATCTGTGTGTTCATACGGACAGACAGACGGACTCGGTTGTTGATGCTAATCATGAATATATATAGTTTACTAGCATACACTTTCGTACACTTTCCTCACTCTGACCCACACGCGCAACGATTTTTTAGACAGACCTTGAAATATGAGTTTGAAGTAGAAATGGAAACGGGAAGAAAATTTGTACCCCTCCCGTCCGTCGCAAGTGGCTATTTTGGGAACATGCAGAAATCTCACCCACCCATCCTTTCCAAATCCTTTCTCGTTCTACCCGTCGCGGGTGCTTATTTTGGGAACATGCAGTAATCCCTCTAGCCAACACTTCTTAAGATGAGTCTCGCCCGTCAATAAGTTTTTTGATCTAATTTTTCTCTCATTTTCAGTGCAGAGGGGAGAAAATTTCCAAAATTTCACGTCGGATTTCCCAAAATTGGAAAAAAAAAAGATTATATTTTTGTACGCTTGGCTTTTAAAGTGCGCTTGAAACAAATCGCACGAAAACTAAACTTTGGCCCATACAACCGTTACCACCCATTTTCCGTCCAGGGGTCTGAATTTGCCGTAAAATAGATCTCTGAAAATGAATTTGAAGTAAAAAGCGCAAAAACTCAATTTTCGCCGTTTACCACCCAGTCGGTTGAATTTTCCGGAAAATTGGTATGCAGCTTATAATGAATTTGTATGCCGCGAACTCTGGACAACAACAGAATACAATTTGGTGATCGCTTTTATATTTATATATTTTGCATGAAATAGCAATCTGCAACTACAGCTGATCTTCCCAGTGTACCAAACAGCGAATGTTGAGCGAACGTTCGCCCAAACTATCGCAAACGGACTCAGAAACGAGCGTTTTGCTGACAAAAATACGAGTGTCACGCTAAAAGTTCGTAATGTGCTCGCAAACGATACTTTTGCGAGCATAAATACGAGTGTCGCTTTAACATTCGCTCAGTTCTCACTCATTTCGGGTGCATCCGAAATTTGAAATAAACTTGATCTGCGTATGGTATACAGGAACCTGCATGCCAAGTTTGGTGTCTCAAGCTCTTATAGTCTCTGAGATCGACGCGTTCATACAGACGGACAGACAGACGGACATGGCTAGTTCGTCTCGGCTGTTGATCCTGATCAAGAATATATATAGTTTATATAGTCGGAAATGCCTCCTTCTGTCTGTTACACACATATGCAGTACTTTATAACTCCCTTTTTCCCATTTTTAATGGGAACAGGGAGTAAAACGTATTCATAAGTTTCTTAAACCTAAAAATGTAACCATGACAGCTTTGGAAACATATTTTGGGAGGGTGTTGCTATTATTTTGTTCGCAGCTGTACATGTTGATATATACCATAGGCAGACAAAGTGTCAAGATTTTCCCCCCACCCCCACCCCTTCCCCACTAACGGCAAAAAACTATATCTTCCACAGTTTTACAGCTAGAGTAACTAAATTTAGCACAAGGGCATACTAATCCCCTTCTTGATCGATCTGGTAAAAAAATTTGCCACGCCCACCCCCGCCCCCACAAATAAGCAAAGTCTGTATCTCCCACACCCCTGTAGCTAGAATCACCACATTTTGCAGGTTGAATTCTGTTGCCCTAATAAATAGATTGGATAAAAATAATTTTGCCACGCCCACCCCAGCCCTTGCAATCGAGCAATGTTTGTTTTTCCTAAACCTGTAGAACAGGCCCAACCAAATTTAAATTGATGGCAAAACTTGAAAGATTTGAGCAAAAATACAATTGCCACGCCCACTTCTGACTCCACAAAGAGGCGAAAAAAGAGTGTATCGCAGTCGGGTGCATCCGACTGCAACGTTCTTACTTGTTTTATTTGTCAATTGCAAGCATTTAATGCACATGTGGTTGCTTAGGGTTGAAGTGTTTAATTTATAAGTGAATTTTGCATTAATTTTATGTAAGTATAATTTAAATTATTAATGTTCTTTGCTGTACAAAAACCCATATAACTAATAAACTTGTATATTTCACAGTTTCACTGAAGCCAAGCGTCGCCCTTGGAGTATGCCGATTTTATCAAGACAGACTGCCAAGAAATTCTATTCTTAAATTTTAATTTACTAAGTTTTATAATTACTTTAAATATGTATAATATAATAAAAGCTAAAAATTTAAACATATGTATGGAAATTATACCATTTTTTATTTAAGAATAAAGTAGGAAGAACAAATTGAAAGAGGGCAGCAATTTTCATGCGAAGCTTACAGTTTTTAACGAAAATTTAGCCTCAAATGCCGATATTGGGGAGCTTAAAGAGCAACTGGGTGGCGTCACAAAGAAAATTGAAGCCCATCAGGCTGAAAACTGTATTGAAGGCAGAAAGGAGCTGGACAGAAAGGAGCTGGACAGAAAGGAGCTGGACAGAAAGGAGCTGGACAGAAAGGAGCTGAGAAGAATAGCTGACCGAAGCCGAAGCAACAATCTGATCGTCAAAGGCCTGAGCAAAGAAAAGGCGACAAAGGAAGGAATAAGAGAGCTGCTGCAGGGGAAATTGCAAACTAAGCAAGCTTCGGTGCGAAACGCGCAAAAACTTTATGAAAGACGTAACACTGTGGGCGTGATTGTAGAACTGGGCACGGTTTCTATGGTTAATGAAGCCTTAAAAAAATGGTAGAAAACTGGCCGGAACTAGAATCTACATTGAAAAGGATTTAAGCTATGAGAAACAGGAACATAAAATTGGTTTTTTACATCTGAAAAAATAAAATTCTGGTCAAAGGCGATGAGGTTAATATTCAAGGAAAGTGGATGCATTTTGTTGCAAACAGAATACTTGTACATAAAGTGCAGTCAGCAGACACAGAAATAAAAAATATATATGGCAGCGCTTGTAATCTCACACAATTGTCTTACAGAGCACTACTTTCTAAGGCTAGGGAGTCAAAAAACTAAAAAATAAGCATACTAATAAAAATATTATAAAAAATAATTGTACAGACAAAATAAAAGAAGCTCATGCAGTGCAGACAGAAACACAAAAAACTTTTCAACAGCCGTGGTTCGACTTGCAGTGCGAGATTGCCAGGAAACATGCTTTCGGCAAGCTCAAAAAAATAAGGACAGTGGGAAACGAGGATTCAAGAAAGTACCAAATGGCTAATTCAGCATACAAAAAGTTAAATATCCTAATGACCATATTGTACAATAACATACACTCTATTTAAAATAATGTTATATCTTCATTTTATTGTTATCAACTACAAAAATATAAATTAGGCCATAAAGGATTTTAAATTAATAATTAATAACAATTCTGTAGTTGTTTGATAGTTTGGGTGACAAACTCCTTTGCAAAGTGTCATTCCATTTTAAAGATTTTAAAGAGTATGAAAGATTAGAAATTGCAAAACTGAGATTTGGCTGCAACTTGACAAACTCAATGTTCGAGAAAACGATGTCGACGAAAGCAATAACCGAAGACGCAAGCCGACAACAGTCGTGAAACGTTTGTTCTATTTATAGATTTTCGTTAACAACCCGCCCGCCCTTGCCAATAAGCGTTAAACGACAACGAAAAATGGTTTTGTATGCAATGCAATGTCTTTGTTACTTTATAGTCTCTGATAGTATCCCTGGGCTCCACATCAAGCAGTGTGTCTTTGCATCAGTCCAAAAAGTACAGGTTCCACCCGGATCCTTCAAGCTCACGGCGGTATGATAAAGTGGAACATTGGGTAGTATTTGGTGAAAAAGGACGGTGCAGATTGTGCAAGACAGGTACACCAATGTCCAAATGTCTAAAATGCAAAGTCCACCTTTGCTGTAATACCAATAAAAACTGATACCAATAAAATATAATTGATAGTTGTTTTCAAAACAAATATATTTTTCTTGTATACCTCTATTGAACAACGTTGCACACCAGCAACTTCCGGTACCGCCCAAATCGATGGGCGTGACAGCTCCAAATTTTGGCCACATACTTCATAAATAAACACAAAAAGATTAGATGTGAAAAAAAATGTTCATTCTACAGGAAAAAAGATGGTGTCGAAAGGGTTAAAATCATGGAGATATTTACATTTTTCCAAAGTCACTTTCGAAGTTATTGAAAAAACTATATTTTTTTATTATCTCGAAAACGGTCACAATTTTTTTAATTTGTGTCACACAAAAAATGCATGTTCTCATTTTTTACTAAAGAACCCATTATTTGCCGATCGATTTTGATTAAATATACTTTACATTGTTTTAAATGAATTGAGCTATAGACTCAAAGAAAGAAAAAATTGTCAAATGTTTGGTTTGGAAAATACCGTTTGAAATCTAGTTTTTTTTGAAAACGTGAAATTTTAATGCAAAATTTTCAGTTTAAGTCTAACTTGCGCCTAGGCTAGCAAGAATTTTGAAAATTGATGTACCAGTGAATTTTAGGACATTATATGACGTATTGAAAAAAGGAAGTATATAAGAACCCAATATCTGGTTTCAAAGATATGGACAATTCTCTGAGTGTACCATCTTTTTGAAAAATTGAAAAGCAATTTTCCATTCAGCTCGAAAACGAGCTCGCGAACTTAATTTTTTTTTGTTTTTTTTTTCGGATTCAGCGACTTGTTTTACATAAGAAAAATATAGCGGCTGTTCTAGGCAAAACTTTTTTTCAAAATGTGTTCCTTTGTTTAATACGACAATATACATTTTAATGTTTAACTGTACTACGAGCCTATGCTAACGACGCACTGTTGTTTTTGTTTTGCCAGCAACGAAAGTGGAAGGAAAGCGAAAATCAAAAAATTGTTTGTCTAATTTGCAATGTGCACCGCCAGCATATGATGCGTGCACGATCACACACTTCCCATATGCTATGTGCTACACAAAAACAAATGTCCGTCGGAAGTTTTTTTGTGGGTTTAGTAAAGCTATAGCTTTAATTATAATTCACTGATAACAAGTAGGAATACTCTAGTCGAGTGTGCCCGACTACGAGACTCCCTGCTCCCAACTTTCATTTCAAGCAGTTCAGCGGCAACACAAGCAAGCAGTGCACTCAACTTGCACAGTGCATGTCAAACTGTTGTTTCTGCCTGCTGAGACTGGGGAAATAAGTTCTTCCATAACTTTGGTGCTGTTTATCCGATTAAAGCTTTATCTTTAAAATTGTGGCTGTGGGAGTCTTTTGCATCCGAAATTTGAAATAAACTTGATCTGCGAATGGTGTACAGGAACCTGTATGCCAATTTTGGTGCCTCTAGCTCTTATAGTCTCTGAGATCGACGAGTTCATGCAGACAGACAGACGGACATGGCTAGTTCGTCTCGGCTGTTGATCCTGATCAAGAATGTATATACTTTATATAGTCGGAAATGCCTCCTTCTGTCTGTTACACACATTTGCAGTACTTTATAACTACCTTTTTCCCATTTTTAATGGGAACAGGGAGTAAAAATGATAATCTGATTTTCGGTGGAGGAGATTGACTATTTTTTGCTGAATTAATTAAGAAGTTCAAAATGGTCCCCATCCATAAGCGAACCGAGTCCTGCTCACCTAGTTTCCAAAAACATAACACTTCCGATTAATAATAATAAGCTATAATGACGGCATCAATTCTTCAATACACATGGTGTATGTTGCTTACAATAGCATAGAATATTGCATGGTGTATGTTGCTTACAATAGCATAGAATATTGCAATTACATACATATATTTTATAACAAGACGCGGAGTACACATGTATACTATATGTTTAAATGTTCATATGTACATATGTAATATACCTTTAAATTTACTTATGCATTTGTGCACTTACTTGAACCATTACAGCAATGCGAATAGAGTCCTTGGCAATTGTTGTTTTGCATCCCTTGCAACTAGCTCTTCCACTTTTGGCATATTCTGCCATGTAAGGTAGTTCGATATCCATCATTAATCTTAATAGCTTATAAAAAATTAATTTTTAATATTCTACACCACACGCGATCCGGCCGCTACACAAGCACTGGCATAGTGATATAGCGCGGGAAAACCAAAATGTAAAAAAAATATCATAATAACATTTGAATGAAGTAATATAACATTTTTTTTTAAACATAGGAATGAAACTAAGTGTCATATATCGATACAACACGCTCCGATTGTATTCAGTCTAGATAGACAAGCGCGCGAGAGTAGACGCTTGTGAATAAAAATTAAATAAAGGGAACATTAAACTTTACATATCAGGTGTGGGATATAGCCGTTGCTATCTAACTGTGCAGGCTGCAAAATAAATTGCTAACCGCATAAGATCATAAGTTTAGCAATTGTGTGCAACGGTTTGGTGAATTGCCAAAATTGTGGAAATTTTAAGCCCCAATTTTGAGCTGGCAGCGACCGCTTCTTCAAGTACTGCGCTGGTAAATGCAGAGATTGCTGCAATATCACTGGATTTGGAGCTGTTCAGCGAGGATGCACTGGAGAACGACACCAAAATGATGATGCCGCTCAAAAGTGAAATTCATAGAGACGCAGATCGTTTACCGTTGCTCGCCAATAAAATTTGAAACGACACCGCCATAGTGGCGTCGTTCTCTGGTGAAATTAATAGCGACGCATACCAGTTACCGCTACTTGCTTAGCAAATTCAAGATGGCGCTGACCAATTGGTACTAGTTCGTTGTGAAATTGTTGAGAATGTCCAGATGCCCGCCATTCAGCAAAAATGTAAAGCAGATGTTCAGCGTCGCGTTGAAATGGATGAAGTTACATCCCAGTTTAACCATTTGGAAAGCAAGGGGCGATTGTATGCGGCTCGTAAGCGTATTGCCGAACTGCAGGTATTTATGCATCAACTGTAGATTGCCGCACGATCCGTTGGGCCGTTTTCTCATTTTCCCGTCTTTGGTTAAATCGAAATGTACCTTCTTTTCAAAAACTAGGCTTCATTCGTTTTTTCATGTTCACGTCTTTTGAGTTTACAATTTAGGTGCAATTGTGGCAACGCTGCGCCGAAAAGTATCGATACATCAACAATGTAGTTGGCAATTCTGGTAAAAGAGTGGCCAGACTGATCAATAAACAGCCGAATATTGTTTTGTTAATAGTGCGGAAAATTTAAATTGGAGTAACTTATGAGAAAAAATTTGGTTACATTATGAAATTTTGTGATTTTATCACCAGGAAGACAGGCTTATTTTAGGCGCCAACTTCTATTAAGAAGCTGCCGCTTGCATAAAATCGCAGAGGCTTTCTACAAGGTTTCCTGAGAGAATATTATTATTGCAAACTAGTTCAGTGACAAGACAAAATAACATGTCAATATAAAACTGCAGGGCCGTGTTGAGTTTCCGTAAAATAAACGGTTGATTTTGTCAACCAAAATCTTTTTATAAAATCCATGCCCACATACGATTCAAAAGATTTTGTGTGACATGGTTTGATTTATTTTTCTAATTGCATCAGATCATTTTTGTTTTCAAGCATTGTTCAGCGGTGTCATATGCAATTGAACACATAAAAGGTGGCAGCACTGCACTCTGAAGCTGGCGAGTTTAAAACTGGTGGGGATGAAGTACATTGCGATCAAAGACGGCCAGTTTCAAAAACCTGAACATAATAAAACCAAAATCAGTCAAGACGCGTGGATTTGCAAAGACGGCAACTTGAGAAAACGGCCCTTAGTATGTGTGACGTCGAAGCATTAGTACGCTCGTTTTTTGGCGGCAACAACTACCCTGTCCAGATTTGGGTACACGAATTTGAAGAGATTAGGCCTACCATACAACTTTTTTTCTTTGCCAAACGCCCGTTGTCCGGATCAGCGAAATTTTATGTGTTTAATGCTGGCATACTAAATTGAAAGAATCTATATACATAAAAGAGTTTGTCCTCACTGGCGATTGGCGATTGGCAATGAACGCAGGGCCCAAACCATAAGAGCTAAATGGCTGAAATTTTCACAGTAGCTTGGGCATATACCGAAAGTGAGCACTAAGACCGGATTTTGGAAAATTCGGTCGGGAAATGTGGAAAATTCGCGGAAAACCGTTGTATGCAACTTTTTTGTTTATCATCCGATCAGCTTCAAACTTAATTTCAATGATCTAAATAAAAAATAATTTATGACTGCATACCAATTTTCCGGAAAATTCACCCCCCTGGGTGGAAAATGAGTAGTCAAGGTTGTATGGGCGAAAGTTGAGTTCTTATGCGATTTGCTTCAAACTCATTTTCAAAGATCAATATGAAAATTCATTAAAAACTGCATACCAATTTTCCGGAAAATTCACCCCCCTGGGTGGAAAGTGTGTGGTAAATAGGGTTAAAGTTGAGTTCTTATGCAATTTGATTCAAACTCATTTTCAAAGATCAATATGAAAATTCATTTAAAACTGCATACCAATTTTCCGGAAAATTCACATTCTCGGGTGGAAAGTGGGTGGTAAAAAGGCCAAAGTTGAGTTTTCATGCAATTTGCTTCAAACTCATTTTCAAAGATCTATATGAAAATTCATTTAAAACTGCATACCAATTTTTCGGAAAATTCACCCCCCTGGGTGGAAAGTGGGTGGTAAATATGGCGGAAGTTGAGTTCTTATGCGATTTGCTTCAAACTCATTTTCAAAGATTTATATGATAATTTATTTAAAACTGCATACCAATTTTCCGGTAAATTCGCATTCCCGGGTGGAAAGTGGGTGGTAAATAGGGCAAAAGTTGAGTTTTTTGTGCAATTTGCTTTAAACTCATTTTCACAGATCTATATGCAAATTCATTTAAGACTGCATACCAATTTTCCGGAAAATTCACATTTCCGGGTGGAAAGTGGGTGGTAAAAAGGCCAAAGTTGAGTTCTTATGCGATTTGCTTCAAACTCATTTTCAAAGACCAATATGAAAATTCATTAAAAACTGCATACCAATTTTCCGGAAAATTCACATTCCCGAGTGGAAAGTGGGTGGTAAAAAGGCCAAAGTTGAGTTCTTATGCGATTTGCTTCAAACTTATTTTGAAAGATCAATATGAAAATTCATTTAAGACTGCATACCAATTTTCCGGAAAATTCACATTCCCGGGTGGAAAGTGGGTTGTAAAAAAGGCCAAAGTTGAGTTCTTATGCGATTTGCTTTAAACTCAATTTTAAAAATCAATATGAAAATTCATTAAAAACTTCATACCTATTTTCCGGAAAATTCACATTCCCGGGTGCAAAGTGGGTTGTAAGTGGGTGGTAAAAGGCCAAAGTTGAGTTCTTATGCGATTTGCTTCAAACTCATTTTCAAAGATCAATATGAAAATTCATTTAAGACCGCATAACAATTTTCCGGAAAATTCACATTCCCGAGTGGAAAGTGGGTGGTAAAAAGGCCAAAGTTGAGTTCTTATGCGATTTGCTTCAAACTCATTTTCAAAGATCAATATGAAAATTCATTTAAGACTGCATACCAATTTTCCGGAAAATTCACATTCCCGAGTGGAAAGTGGGTGGTAAAAAGGCCAAAGTTGAGTTCTTATGCGATTTGCTTCAAACTCATTTTCAAAGATCAATATGAAAATTCATTAAAAACTGCATACCAATTTTCCGGAAAATTCACATTCCCGAGATGAAAGTAGGTGGTAAAAAGGCCAAAGTTGAGTTCTTATGCGAATTGCTTCAAACTCAATTTTAAAAATCAATATGAAAATTCATTAAAAACTGCTTACCAATTTTCCGGAAAATTCACATTCCCGAGTGGAAAGTGGGTGGTAAAAAGGCCAAAGTTGAGTTCTTATGCGATTTGCTTCAAACTCATTTTCAAAGATCAATATGAAAATTCATTAAAAACTGCATAACACTTTTCCGCAAAATTCACATTCCCGAGTGGAAAGTGGGTGGTAAAAAGGCCAAAGTTGAGTTTTTATGCGATTTGCTTCAAACTCAATTTTAAAGATCAATATGAAAATTCATTTAAGACTGCATACCAATTTTCCGGAAAATTCACATTCCCGGTAGAACGTGGGTGGTAAAAAGGCCAAAGTTGAGTTCTTATGCGATTTGCTTCAAACTCATTTTCAAAGATCAATATGAAAATTCATTAAAAACTGCATAACAATTTTCCGCAAAATTCACATTCCCGAGTGGAAAGTGACTGGTAAAAAGGCCAAAGTTGAGTTTTTATGCGATTTGCTTCAAACTCAATTTTAAAAATCAATATGAAAATTCATTTAAGACTGCATACCAATTTTCCGGAAAATTCACATTCCCGGGTGGAAAGTGGGTGGTAAAAAGGTCAAAGTTGAGTTCTTATGCGATTTGCTTCAAACTCAATTTTAAAAATCAATATGAAAATTCATTAAAAACTGCATACCAATTTTCCGGAAAATTCACCCCCCTGCGTGGAAAGTGGGTGGTATATAGGGTTAAAATTGAGTCCTTTTGCGATTTGCTTCAAAATCATTTTCAAAGATCAATATGAAAATTCATTTAAGACTGCATACCAATTTTCCGGAAAATTCGCATTCCCGGTTGGAAAATGGGTGGTATAAAGGCGAAAGTTGAGTTCTTACGCGATTTGCTTCAAACTCATTTTCAAAGATCAATATGAAAATTCATTAAAAACTGCATACCAATTTTCCGGAAAATTCACCCCCCTGGGTGGAGAGTGGGTGGTAAAAAGGCCAAAGTTGAGTTCTTATGCGATTTGCTTCAAACTCATTTTCAAAGATCTTCATGAAAATTCATATCAGACTGCATACCAATTTTCCGGAAAATTCACCCCCCTGGGTGGAAAGTGGGTGGTAAATAGGGTTAAAGTTGAGTTCTTATGCAATTTGATTCAAACTCATTTTCAAAGATCTATATGAAAATTCATTTAAAACTGCATACCAATTTTCCGGAAAATTCACATTCCCGGGTGGAAAGTGGGTGGTAAATAGGGCGAAAGTTGAGTTTTCATGCAATTTGCTTCAAACTCATTTTCAAAGATCTAAATGAAAATTCATTTAAAACTGCATACCAATTTTTCGGAAAATTCACCCCCCTGGGTGGAAAGTGGGTGGTAAATATGGCGAAAGTTGAGTTCTTATGCGATTTGCTTCACACTCATTTTCAAAGATCTATATGATAATTTATTTAAAACTGCATACCAATTTTCCGGTAAATTCGCATTCCCGGGTGGAAAGTGGGTGGTAAATAGGGCAAAAGTTGAGTTTTTTGTGCAATTTGCTTTAAACTCATTTTCACAGATCTATATGAAAATTCATTTAAGACTGCATACCAATTTTCCGGAAAATTCACATTCCCGGGTGGAAAGTGGGTGGTAAAAAGGTCAAAGTTGAGTTCTTATGCGATTTGCTTCAAACTCAATTTTAAAAATCAATATGAAAATTCATTAAAAACTGCATACCAATTTTCCGGAAAATTCACCCCCCTGCGTGGAAAGTGGGTGGTATATAGGGTTAAAATTGAGTTCTTTTGCGATTTGCTTCAAAATCATTTTCAAAGATCAATATGAAAATTCATTTAAGACTGCATACCAATTTTCCGGAAAATTCGCATTCCCGGTTGGAAAATGGGTGGTATAAAGGCGAAAGTTGAGTTCTTACGCGATTTGCTTCAAACTCATTTTCAAAGATCAATATGAAAATTCATTAAAAACTGCATACCAATTTTCCGGAAAATTCACCCCCCTGGGTGGAGAGTGGGAGGTAAAAAGGCCAAAGTTGAGTTCTTATGCGATTTGCTTCAAACTCATTTTCAAAGATCTTCATGAAAATTCATATCAGACTGCATACCAATTTTCCGGAAAATTCACCCCCCTGGGTGGAAAGTGGGTGGTAAATAGGGTTAAAGTTGAGTTCTTATGCAATTTGATTTAAACTCATTTTCAAAGATCTATATGAAAATTCATTTAAAACTGCATACCAATTTTCCGGAAAATTCACATTCCCGGGTGGAAAGTGGGTGGTAAATAGGGCGAAAGTTGAGTTTTCATGCAATTTGCTTCAAACTCATTTTCAAAGATCTAAATGAAAATTCATTTAAAACTGCATACCAATTTTTCGGAAAATTCACCCCCCTGGGTGGAAAGTGGGTGGTAAATATGGCGAAAGTTGAGTTCTTATGCGATTTGCTTCACACTCATTTTCAAAGATCTATATGATAATTTATTTAAAACTGCATACCAATTTTCCGGTAAATTCGCATTCCCGGGTGGAAAGTGGGTGGTAAATAGGGCAAAAGTTGAGTTTTTTGTGCAATTTGCTTCAAACTCATTTTCACAGATCTATATGAAAATTCATTTAAGACTGCATACCAATTTTCCGGAAAATTCACATTCCCGGGTGGAAAGTGGGTGGTAAAAAGGCCAAAGTTGAGTTCTTATGCGATTTGCTTCAAACTCATTTTCAAAGACCAATATGAAAATTCATTAAAGACTGCATACCAATTTTCCGGAAAATGCATATTCCCGAGTGGAAAGTGGGTGGTAAAAAGGCCAAAGTTGAGTTCTTATGCGATTTGCTTCAAACTTATTTTGAAAGATCATTATGAAAATTCATTTTAGACTGCATACCAATTTTCCGGAAAATTCACATTCCCGGGTGGAAAGTGGGTTGTAAAAAAGGCCAAAGTTGAGCTCTTATGCGATTTGCTTTAAACTCAATTTTAAAAATCAATATGAAAATTCATTAAAAACTGCATACCTATTTTCCGGAAAATTCACATTCCCGGGTGCAAAGTGGGTTGTAAGTGGGTGGTAAAAGGCCAAAGTTGAGTTCTTATGCGATTTGCTTCAAACTCATTTTCAAAGATCAATATGAAAATTCATTTAAGACCGCATAACAATTTTCCGGAAAATTCACATTCCCGAGTGGAAAGTGGGTGGTAAAAAGGCCAAAGTTGAGTTCTTATGCGATTTGCTTCAAACTCATTTTCAAAGATCAATATGAAAATTCATTTAAGACTGCATACCAATTTTCCGGGAAATTCACATTCCCGAGTGGAAAGTGGGTGGTAAAAAGGCCAAAGTTGAGTTCTTATGCGATTTGCTTCAAACTCATTTTCAAAGATCAATATGAACATTCATTAAAAACTGCATACCAATTTTCCGGAAAATTCACATTCCCGAGATGAAAGTGGGTGGTAAAAAGGCCAAAGTTGAGTTCTTATGCGATTTGCTTCAAACTCATTTTCAAAGATCAATATGAAAATTCATTTAAGACTGCATACCAATTTTCCGGAAAATTCACATTCCCGAGTGGAAAGTGGGTGGTAAAAAGGCCAAAGTTGAGTTTTTATGCGATTTGTTTCAAACTCATTTTCAAAGATCAATATGAAAATTCATTAAAAACTGCATACCAGTTTTCCGGAAAATTCACATTCCCGAGATGAAAGTGGGTGGTAAAAAAGCCAACGTTGAGCTCTTATGCGATTTGCTTCAAACTCAATTTTAAAAATCAATATGAAAATTCATTAGAAACTGCATAACAATTTTCCGGAAAATTCACATTCCCGGGTGGAAAGTGGGTGGTAAAAAGGTCAAAGTTGAGTTCTTATGCGATTTGCTTTAAACTCAATTTTAAAAATCAATATGAAAATTCATTAAAATTTGCATACCAATTTTCCGGAAAATTCACCCCCCTGCGTGGAAAGTGGGTGGTATATAGGGTTAAAATTGAGTTCTTATGCGATTTGCTTCAAACTCATTTTCAAAGATCAATATGAAAATTCATTTAAGACTGCATACCAATTTTCCGGAAAATTCGCATTCCCGGTTGGAAAATGGGTGGTATAAAGGCGAAAGTTGAGTTCTTATGCGATTTGCTTCAAACTCATTTTCAAAGATCAATATGAAAATTCATTAAAAACTGCATACCAATTTTCCGGAAAATTCACCCCCCTGGGTGGAGAGTGGGTGGTTAAAAGGCCAAAGTTGAGTTCTTATGCGATTTGCTTCAAACTCATTTTCAAAGATCTTCATGAAAATTCATATCAGACTGCATACCAATTTTCCGGAAATTCACCCCCCTGGGTGGAAAGTGGGTGGTAAAAGACCAAAGTTGAGTTCTTATGCGATTTGCTTCAAACTCATTTTCAAAGATCAATATGAAAATTCATTTAAGACTGCATACCAATTTTCCGGAAAATTCACATTCCCGAGTGGAAAGTGGGTGGTAAAAAGGCCAAAGTTGAGTTCTTATGCGATTTGCTTCAAACTCATTTTCAAAGATCAATATGAAAATTCATTAAAAACTGCATACCAATTTTCCGGAAAATTCACATTCCCGAGATGAAAGTGGGTGGTAAAAAGGCCAAAGTTGAGTTCTTATGCGAATTGCTTCAAACTCAATTTTAAAAATCAATATGAAAATTCATTAAAAACTGCTTACCAATTTTCCGGAAAATTCACATTCCCGAGTGGAAAGTGGGTGGTAAAAAGGCCAAAGTTGAGTTCTTATGCGATTTGCTTTAAACTCATTTTCAAAGATCAATATGAAAATTCATTTAAGACTGCATACCAATTTTCCGGAAAATTCACATTCCCGGGTGGAAAGTGGGTGGTAAAAAGGCCAAAGTTGAGTTCTTATGCGATTTGCTTCAAACTCATTTTCAAAGATCAATATGAAATTTTCATTTAAGACTGCATACCAATTTTCCGGAAAATTCACATTCCCGGGTGGAAAGTGGGTTGTAAAAAAGGCCAAAGTTCAGTTCTTATGCGATTTGCTTTAAACTCAATTTTAAAAATCAATATGAAAATTCATTAAAAACTGCATACCCATTTTCCGGAAAATTCACATTCCCGGGTGCAAAGTGGGTTGTAAGTGGGTGGTAAAAGGCCAAAGTTGAGTTCTTATGCGATTTGCTTCAAACTCATTTTCAAAGATCAATATGAAAAGTCATTTAAGACCGCATAACAATTTTCCGGAAAATTCACATTCCCGAGTGGAAAGTGGGTGGTAAAAAGGCCAAAGTTGAGTTCTTATGCGATTTGCTTCAAACTCATTTTCAAAGATCAATATGAAAATTCATTTAAGACTGCATACCAATTTTCCGGAAAATTCACATTCCCGAGTGGAAAGTGGGTGGTAAAAAGGCCAAAGTTGAGTTCTTATGCGATTTGCTTCAAACTCATTTTCAAAGATCAATATGAAAATTCATTAAAAACTGCATACCAATTTTCCGGAAAATTCACATTCCCGAGATGAAAGTGGGTGGTAAAAAGGCCAACGTTGAGTTCTTATGCGAATTGCTTCAAACTCAATTTTAAAAATCAATATGAAAATTCATTAAAAACTGCTTACCAATTTTCCGGAAAATTCACATTCCCGAGTGGAAAGTGGGTGGTAAAAAGGCCAAAGTTGAAACTCATTTTCAAAGATCAATATGAAAATTCATTTAAGACTGCATACCAATTTTCCGCAAAATTCACATTCCCGAGTGGAAAGTGGGTGGTAAAAAGGCCAAAGTTGAGCTCTTATGCGATTTGCTTCAAACTCAATTTTAAAAATCAATATGAAAATTCATTAGAAACTGCATAACAATTTTCCGGAAAATTCACATTCCCGGGTGGAAAGTGGGTGGTAAAAAGGTCAAAGTTGAGTTCTTATGCGATTTGCTTCAAACTCAATTTTAAAAATCAATATGAAAATTCATTAAAGACTGCATACCAATTTTCCGGAAAATTCACCCCCCTGCGTGGAAAGTGGGTGGTATATAGGGTTAAAATTGAGTTCTTATGCGATTTGCTTCAAACTCATTTTCAAAGATCAATATGAAAATTCATTTAAGACTGCATACCAATTTTCCGGAAAATTCGCATTCCCGGTTGGAAAATGGGTGGTATAAAGGCGAAAGTTGAGTTCTTATGCGATTTGCTTCAAACTCATTTTCAAAGATCAATATGAAAATTCATTAAAAACTGCATACCAATTTTCCGGAAAATTCACCCCCCTGAGTGGAGAGTGGGTGGTAAAAAGGCCAAAGTTGAGTTCTTATGCGATTTGCTTCAAACTCATTTTCAAAGATCTTCATGAAAATTCATATCAGACTGCATACCAATTTTCCGGAAAATTCATCCCCCTGGGTGGAAAGTGGGTGGTAAATAGGGTTAAAGTTGAGTTCTTATGCAATTTGATTCAAACTCATTTTCAAAGATCAATATGAAAATTCATTTAAAACTGCATACCAATTTTGAGGAAAATTCGCATTCCCGGGTGGAAAGTGGGTGGTAAATAGGGCGAAAGTTGAGTTTTCATGCAATTTGCTTCAAACTCATTTTCAAAGATCTGTATGAAAATTCATTTAAGACTGCATACCAATTTTTCGGAAAATTCACCCCCCTGGGTGGAAAGTGGGTGGTAAATATGGCGAAAGTTGAGTTCTTATGCGATTTGCTTCGCACTCATTTTCAAAGATCTATATGATAATTTATTTAAAACTGCATACCAATTTTCCGGTAAATTCGCATTCCCGGGTGGAAAGTGGGTTGTAAATAGGGCAAAAGTTGAGTTTTTTGTGCAATTTGCTTTAAACTCATTTTCACAGATCTATATGAAAATTCATTTAAGACTGCATACCAATTTTCCGTAAAATTCACATTCCCGGGTGGAAAGTGGGTGGTAAAAAGGCCAAAGTTGAGTTCTTATGCGATTTGCTTCAAACTCATTTTCAAAGACCAATATGAAAATTCATTAAAAACTGCATACCAATTTTCCGGAAAATGCACATTCCCGAGTGGAAAGTGGGAGGTAAAAAGGCCAACGTTGAGTTCTTATGCGATTTGCTTCAAACTCATTTTCAAAGATCAATATGAAAAGTCATTTTAGACTGCATACCAATTTTCCGGAAAATTCACATTCCCGGGTGGAAAGTGGGTTGTAAAAAAGGCCAAAGTTGAGTTCTTATGCGATTTGCTTTAAACTCAATTTTAAAAATCAATATGAAAATTCATTAAAAACTGCATACCTATTTTCCGGAAAATTCACATTCCCGGGTGCAAAGTGGGTTGTAAGTGGGTGGTAAAAGGCCAAAGTTGAGTTCTTATGCGATTTGCTTCAAACTCATTTTCAAAGATCTATATGAAAATTCATATAAAACTGCATACCAATTTTTCGGAAAATTCACCCCCCTGGGTGGAAAGTGGGTGGTAAATATGGCGAAAGTTGAGTTCTTATGCGATTTGCTTCACACTCATTTTCAAAGATCTATATGATAATTTATTTAAAACTGCATACCAATTTTCCGGAAAATTCGCATTCCCGGGTGGAAAGTGGGTGGTACATAGGGCGAAAGTTGAGTTTTCATGCAATTTGCTTCAAACTCATTTTCAAAGATCTATATGATAATTTATTTAAAACTGCATACCAATTTTCCGGAAAATTCGCACTCCCGGGTGGAAAGTGGGTGGTAAATAGGGCGAAAGTTGAGTTTTCATGCAATTTGCTTCAAACTCATTTTCAAAGATCAATATGAAAATTCATTAAAAACTGCATACCAATTTTCCGGAAAATTCACCCCCCTGGGTGGAGAGTGGGTGGTAAAAAGGCCAAAGTTGAGTTCTTATGCGATTTGCTTCAAACTCATTTTCAAAGATCTTCATGAAAATTCATATCAGACTGCATACCAATTTTCCGGAAAATTCACATTCCCGAGTGGAAAGTGGGTGGTAAAAAGGCCAAAGTTGAGTTCTTATGCGATTTGCTTCAAACTCATTTTCAAAGATCAATATGAAAATTCATTTAAGACTGCATACCAATTTTCCGGAAAATTCACATTCCCGAGTGGAAAGTGGGTGGTAAAAAGGCCAAAGTTGAGTTCTTATGCGATTTGCTTCAAACTCATTTTCAAAGATCAATATGAAAATTCATTAAAAACTGCATACCAATTTTCCGGAAAATTCACATTCCCGAGATGAAAGTGGGTGGTAAAAAGGCCAACGTTGAGTTCTTATGCGAATTGCTTCAAACTCAATTTTAAAAATCAATATGAAAATTCATTAAAAACTGCTTACCAATTTTCCGGAAAATTCACATTCCCGAGTGGAAAGTGGGTGGTAAAAAGGCCAAAGTTGAAACTCATTTTCAAAGATCAATATGAAAATTCATTTAAGACTGCATACCAATTTTCCGCAAAATTCACATTCCCGAGTGGAAAGTGGGTGGTAAAAAGGCCAAAGTTGAGCTCTTATGCGATTTGCTTCAAACTCAATTTTAAAAATCAATATGTAAATTCATTAGAAACTGCATAACAATTTTCCGGAAAATTCACATTCCCGGGTGGAAAGTGGGTGGTAAAAAGGTCAAAGTTGAGTTCTTATGCGATTTGCTTCAAACTCAATTTTAAAAATCAATATGAAAATTCATTAAAGACTGCATACCAATTTTCCGGAAAATTCACCCCCCTGCGTGGAAAGTGGGTGGTATATAGGGTTAAAATTGAGTTCTTATGCGATTTGCTTCAAACTCATTTTCAAAGATCAATATGAAAATTCATTTAAGACTGCATACCAATTTTCCGGAAAATTCGCATTCCCGGTTGGAAAATGGGTGGTATAAAGGCGAAAGTTGAGTTCTTATGCGATTTGCTTCAAACTCATTTTCAAAGATCAATATGAAAATTCATTAAAAACTGCATACCAATTTTCCGGAAAATTCACCCCCCTGAGTGGAGAGTGGGTGGTAAAAAGGCCAAAGTTGAGTTCTTATGCGATTTGCTTCAAACTCATTTTCAAAGATCTTCATGAAAATTCATATCAGACTGCATACCAATTTTCCGGAAAATTCATCCCCCTGGGTGGAAAGTGGGTGGTAAATAGGGTTAAAGTTGAGTTCTTATGCAATTTGATTCAAACTCATTTTCAAAGATCAATATGAAAATTCATTTAAAACTGCATACCAATTTTGAGGAAAATTCGCATTCCCGGGTGGAAAGTGGGTGGTAAATAGGGCGAAAGTTGAGTTTTCATGCAATTTGCTTCAAACTCATTTTCAAAGATCTGTATGAAAATTCATTTAAGACTGCATACCAATTTTTCGGAAAATTCACCCCCCTGGGTGGAAAGTGGGTGGTAAATATGGCGAAAGTTGAGTTCTTATGCGATTTGCTTCGCACTCATTTTCAAAGATCTATATGATAATTTATTTAAAACTGCATACCAATTTTCCGGTAAATTCGCATTCCCGGGTGGAAAGTGGGTTGTAAATAGGGCAAAAGTTGAGTTTTTTGTGCAATTTGCTTTAAACTCATTTTCACAGATCTATATGAAAATTCATTTAAGACTGCATACCAATTTTCCGTAAAATTCACATTCCCGGGTGGAAAGTGGGTGGTAAAAAGGCCAAAGTTGAGTTCTTATGCGATTTGCTTCAAACTCATTTTCAAAGACCAATATGAAAATTCATTAAAAACTGCATACCAATTTTCCGGAAAATGCACATTCCCGAGTGGAAAGTGGGAGGTAAAAAGGCCAACGTTGAGTTCTTATGCGATTTGCTTCAAACTCATTTTCAAAGATCAATATGAAAAGTCATTTTAGACTGCATACCAATTTTCCGGAAAATTCACATTCCCGGGTGGAAAGTGGGTTGTAAAAAAGGCCAAAGTTGAGTTCTTATGCGATTTGCTTTAAACTCAATTTTAAAAATCAATATGAAAATTCATTAAAAACTGCATACCTATTTTCCGGAAAATTCACATTCCCGGGTGCAAAGTGGGTTGTAAGTGGGTGGTAAAAGGCCAAAGTTGAGTTCTTATGCGATTTGCTTCAAACTCATTTTCAAAGATCTATATGAAAATTCATATAAAACTGCATACCAATTTTTCGGAAAATTCACCCCCCTGGGTGGAAAGTGGGTGGTAAATATGGCGAAAGTTGAGTTCTTATGCGATTTGCTTCACACTCATTTTCAAAGATCTATATGATAATTTATTTAAAACTGCATACCAATTTTCCGGAAAATTCGCATTCCCGGGTGGAAAGTGGGTGGTACATAGGGCGAAAGTTGAGTTTTCATGCAATTTGCTTCAAACTCATTTTCAAAGATCTATATGATAATTTATTTAAAACTGCATACCAATTTTCCGGAAAATTCGCACTCCCGGGTGGAAAGTGGGTGGTAAATAGGGCGAAAGTTGAGTTTTCATGCAATTTGCTTCAAACTCATTTTCAAAGATCAATATGAAAATTCATTAAAAACTGCATACCAATTTTCCGGAAAATTCACCCCCCTGGGTGGAGAGTGGGTGGTAAAAAGGCCAAAGTTGAGTTCTTATGCGATTTGCTTCAAACTCATTTTCAAAGATCTTCATGAAAATTCATATCAGACTGCATACCAATTTTCCGGAAAATTCACCCCCCTGGGTGGAAAGTGGGTGGTAAATAGGGTTAAAGTTGAGTTCTTATGCAATTTGATTTAAACTCATTTTCAAAGATCTATATGAAAATTCATTTAAAACTGCATACCAATTTTCCGGAAAATTCACATTCCCGGGTGGAAAGTGGGTGGTAAATAGGGCGAAAGTTGAGTTTTCATGCAATTTGCTTCAAACTCATTTTCAAAGATCTATATGAAAATTCATTTACAACTGCATACCAATTTTTCGGAAAATTCACCCCCCTGGGTGGAAAGTGGGTGGTAAATATGGCGAAAGTTGAGTTCTTATGCGATTTGCTTCACACTCATTTTCAAAGATCTATATGATAATTTATTTAAAACTGCATACCAATTTTCCGGTAAATTCGCATTCCCGGGTGGAAAGTGGGTGGTAAATAGGGCAAAAGTTGAGTTTTTTGTGCAATTTGCTTTAAACTCATTTTCACAGATCTATATGAAAATTCATTTAAGACTGCATACCAATTTTCCGGAAAATTCACATTCCCGGGTGGAAAGTGGGTGGTAAAAAGGCCAAAGTTGAGTTCTTATGCGATTTGCTTCAAACTCATTTTCAAAGACCAATATGAAAATTCATTAAAAACTGCATACCAATTTTCCGGAAAATGCACATTCCCGAGTGGAAAGTGGGTGGTAAAAAGGCCAAAGTTGAGTTCTTATGCGATTTGCTTCAAACTTATTTTGAAAGATCATTATGAAAATTCATTTTAGACTGCATACCAATTTTCCGGAAAATTCACATTCCCGGGTGGAAAGTGGGTTGTAAAAAAGGCCAAAGTTGAGTTCTTATGCGATTTGCTTTAAACTCAATTTTAAAAATCAATATGAAAATTCATTAAAAACTGCATACCTATTTTCCGGAAAATTCACATTCCCGGGTGCAAAGTGGGTTGTAAGTGGGTGGTAAAAAGCCAAAGTTGAGTTCTTATGCGATTTGCTTCAAACTCATTTTCAAAGATCAATATGAAAATTCATTAAAAACTGCATACCAATTTTCCGGAAAATTCACATTCCCGAGATGAAAGTGGGTGGTAAAAAGGCCAACGTTGAGTTCTTATGCGATTTGCTTCAAACTCATTTTCAAAGATCAATATGAAAATTCATTTAAGACTGCATACCAATTTTCCGGAAAATTCACATTCCCGAGTGGAAAGTGGGTGGTAAAAAGGCCAAAGTTGAGTTCTTATGCGATTTGCTTCAAACTCATTTTCAAAGATCAATATGAAAATTCATTAAAAACTGCATACCAATTTTCCGGAAAATTCACATTCCCGAGATGAAAGTGGGTGGTTAAAAGGCCAACGTTGAGTTCTTATGCGAATTGCTTCAAACTCAATTTTAAAAATCAATATGAAAATTCATTAAAAACTGATTACCAATTTTCCGGAAAATTCACATTCCCGAGTGGAAAGTGGGTGGTAAAAAGGCCAAAGTTGAGTTCTTATGCGATTTGCTTTAAACTCATTTTCAAAGATCAATATGAAAATTCATTTAAGACTGCATACCAATTTTCCGCAAAATTCACATTCCCGAGTGGAAAGTGGGTGGTAAAAAGGCCAAAGTTGAGCTCTTATGCGATTTGCTTCAAACTCAATTTTAAAAATCAATATGAAAATTCATTAGAAACTGCATAACAATTTTCCGGAAAATTCACATTCCCGGGTGGAAAGTGGGTGGTAAAAAAGTCAAAGTTGAGCTCTTATGCGATTTGCTTCAAACTCAATTTTAAAAATCAATATGAAAATTCATTAGAAACTGCATAACAATTTTCCGGAAAATTCACCCCCCTGCGTGGAAAGTGGGTGGTATGTAGGGTTAAAATTGAGTTCTTATGCGATTTGCTTCAAACTCATTTTCAAAGATCAATATGAAAATTCATTTAAGACTGCATACCAATTTTCCGGAAAATTCGCATTCCCGGTTGGAAAATGGGTGGTATAAAGGCGAAAGTTGAGTTCTTATGCGATTTGCTTCAAACTCATTTTCAAAGATCAATATGAAAATTCATTAAAAACTGCATACCAATTTTCCGGAAAATTCACCCCCCTGGGTGGAGAGTGGGTGGTAAAAAGGCCAAAGTTGAGTTCTTATGCGATTTGCTTCAAACTCATTTTCAAAGATCTTCATGAAAATTCATATCAGACTGCATACCAATTTTCCGGAAAATTCACCCCCCTGGGTGGAAAGTGGGTGGTAAATAGGGTTAAAGTTGAGTTCTTATGCAATTTGATTCAAACTCATTCTCAAAGATCAATATGAAAATTCATTAAAAACTGCATACCAATTTTAAGGAAAATTCGCATTCCCGGGTGGAAAGTGGGTGGTATATAGGGCGAAAGTTGAGTTTTCATGCAATTTGCTTCAAACTCATTTTCAAAGATCTATATGAAAATTCATTTAAAACTGCATACCAATTTTTCGGAAAATTCACCCCCCTGGGTGGAAAGTGGGCGGTAAATATGGCGAAAGTTGAGTTCTTATGCGATTTGCTTCGCACTCATTTTCAAAGATCTATATGATAATTTATTTAAAACTGCATACCAATTTTCCGGTAAATTCGCATTCCCGGGTGGAAAGTGGGTGGTAAATAGGGCAAAAGTTGAGTTTTTTGTGCAATTTGCTTTAAACTCATTTTCACAGATCTATATGAAAATTCATTTAAGACTGCATACCAATTTTCCGGAAAATTCACATTCCCGGGTGGAAAGTGGGTGGTAAAAAGGCCAAAGTTGAGTTCTTATGCGATTTGCTTCAAACTCATTTTCAAAGACCAATATGAAAATTCATTAAAAACTGCATACCAATTTTCCGGAAAATGCACATTCCCGAGTGGAAAGTGGGTGGTAAAAAGGCCAACGTTGAGTTCTTATGCGATTTGCTTCAAACTTATTTTGAAAGATCATTATGAAAATTCATTAAAAACTGCATACCAATTTTTCGGAAAATTCACATTCCCGGGTGGAAAGTGGGTTGTAAAAAAGGCCAAAGTTGAGTTCTTATGCGATTTGCTTTAAACTCAATTTTAAAAATCAATATGAAAATTCATTAAAAACTGCATACCTATTTTCCGGAAAATTCACATTCCCGGGTGCAAAGTGGGTTGTAAGTGGGTGGTAAAAGGCCAAAGTTGAGTTCTTATGCGATTTGCTTCAAACTCATTTTCAAAGATCTATATGAAAATTCATATAAAACTGCCTACCAATTTTTCGGAAAATTCACACCCCTGGGTGGAAAGTGGGTGGTAAATATGGCGAAAGTTGAGTTCCTATGCGATTTGCTTCACACTCATTTTCAAAGAACGATATGATAATTTATTTAAAACTGCATACCAATTTTCCGGAAAATTCGCATTCCCGGGTGGAAAGTGGGTGGTAAATAGGGCGAAAGTTGAGTTTTCATGCAATTTGCTTCAAACTCATTTTCAAAGATCAATATGAAAATTCATTTAAAACTGCATACCAATTTTTCGGAAAATTCACCCCCCTGGGTGGAAAGTGGGTGGTAAATATGGCGAAAGTTGAGTTCTTATGCGATTTGCTTCACACTCATTTTCAAAGATCTATATGATAATTTATTTAAAACTGCATACCAATTTTCCGGTAAATTCGCATTCCCGGGTGGAAAGTGGGTGGTAAATAGAGCAAAAGTTGAGTTTTTTGTGCAATTTGCTTTAAACTCATTTTCACAGATCTATATGAAAATTCATTTAAGACTGCATACCAATTTTCCGGAAAATTCACATTCCCGGGTGGAAAGTGGGTGGTAAAAAGGCCAAAGTTGAGTTCTTATGCGATTTGCTTCAAACTCATTTTCAAAGACCAATATGAAAATTCATTAAAAACTGCATACCAATTTTCCGGAAAATGCACATTCCCGAGTGGAAAGTGGGTGGTAAAAAGGCCAAAGTTGAGTTCTTATGCGATTTGCTTCAAACTTATTTTGAAAGATCATTATGAAAATTCATTTTAGACTGCATACCAAATTTCCGGAAAATTCACATTCCCGGGTGGAAAGTGGGTTGTAAAAAAGGCCAAAGTTGAGTTCTTATGCGATTTGCTTTAAACTCAATTTTAAAAATCAATATGAAAATTCATTAAAAACTGCATACCTATTTTCCGGAAAATTCACATTCCCGGGTGCAAAGTGGGTTGTAAGTGGGTGGTAAAAAGCCAAAGTTGAGTTCTTATGCGATTTGCTTCAAACTCATTTTCAAAGATCAATATGAAAATTCATTTAAGACCGCATAACAATTTTCCGGAAAATTCACATTCCCGAGTGGAAAGTGGGTGGTAACAAGGCCAAAGTTGAGTTCTTATGCGATTTGCTTCAAACTCATTTTCAAAGATCAATATGAAAATTCATCTAAGACTGCATACCAATTTTCCGCAAAATTCACATTCCCGAGTGGAAAGTGGGTGGTAAAAAGGCCAAAGTTGAGCTCTTATGCGATTTGCTTCAAACTCAATTTTAAAAATCAATATGAAAATTCATTAGAAACTGCATACCAATTTTCCGGAAAATTCACATTCCCGGGTGGAAAGTGGGTGGTAAAAAGGTCAAAGTTGAGTTCTTATGCGATTTGCTTCAAACTCAATTCTAAAAATCAATATGAAAATTCATTAAAAACTGCATACCAATTTTCCGGAAAATTCGCATTCCCGGTTGGAAAGTGGGTGGTAAAAAGGCGAAAGTTGAGTTCTTATGCGATTTGCTTCAAACTCATTTTCAAAGATCAATATGAAAATTCATTAAAAACTGCATACCAATTTTGCGGAAAATTCACCCCCCTGGGTGGAGAGTGGGTGGTAAAAAGGCCAAAGTTGAGTTCTTATGCGATTTGCTTCAAACTCATTTTCAAAGATCTTCATGAAAATTCATATCAGACTGCATACCAATTTTCCGGAAAATTCACCACCCTGGGTGGAAAGTGGGTGGTATATAGGGTTAAAATTGAGTTCTTATGCGATTTGCTTCAAACTCATTTTCAAAGATCAATATGAAAATTCATTTAAGACTGCATACCAATTTTCCGGAAAATTCACATTCCCGGGTGGAGAGTGGGTGGTAAAAAGGCCAAAGTTGAGTTCTTATGCGATTTGCTTCAAACTCATTTTCAAAGATCAATATGAAAATTCATTTAAGACCGCATAACAATTTTCCGGAAAATTCACATTCCCGAGTGGAAAGTGGGTGGTAACAAGGCCAAAGTTGAGTTCTTATGCGATTTGCTTCAAACTCATTTTCAACGATCAATATGAAAATTCATCTAAGACTGCATACCAATTTTCCGGAAAATTCGCATTCCCGGTTGGAAAATGGGTGGTATAAAGGCGAAAGTTGAGTTCTTATGCGATTTGCTTCAAACTCATTTTCAAAGATCAATATGAAAATTCATTAAAAACTGCATACCAATTTTCCGGAAAATTGACCCCCCTGGGTGGAGAGTGGGTGGTAAAAAGGCCAAAGTTGAGTTCTTATGCGATTTGCTTCAAACTCATTTTCAAAGATCTTCATGAAAATTCATATCAGACTGCATACCAATTTTCCGGAAAATTCACCCCCCTGGGTGGAAAGTGGGTGGTAAATAGGGTTAAAGTTGAGTTCTTATGCAATTTGATTCAAACTCATTCTCAAAGATCAATATGAAAATTCATTAAAAACTGCATACCAATTTTAAGGAAAATTCGCATTCCCGGGTGGAAAGTGGGTGGTATATAGGGCGAAAGTTGAGTTTTCATGCAATTTGCTTCAAACTCATTTTCAAAGATCTATATGAAAATTCATTTAAAACTGCATACCAATTTTTCGGAAAATTCACCCCCCTGGGTGGAAAGTGGGCGGTAAATATGGCGAAAGTTGAGTTCTTATGCGATTTGCTTCGCACTCATTTTCAAAGATCTATATGATAATTTATTTAAAACTGCATACCAATTTTCCGGTAAATTCGCATTCCCGGGTGGAAAGTGGGTGGTAAATAGGGCAAAAGTTGAGTTTTTTGTGCAATTTGCTTTAAACTCATTTTCACAGATCTATATGAAAATTCATTTAAGACTGCATACCAATTTTCCGAAAAATTCACATTCCCGGGTGGAAAGTGGGTGGTAAAAAGGCCAAGGTTGAGTTCTTATGCGATTTGCTTCAAACTCATTTTCAAAGACCAATATGAAAATTCATTAAAAACTGCATACCAATTTTCCGGAAAATGCACATTCCCGAGTGGAAAGTGGGTGGTAAAAAGGCCAACGTTGAGTTCTTATGCGATTTGCTTCAAACTTATTTTGAAAGATCATTATGAAAATTCATTAAAAACTGCATACCAATTTTCCGGAAAATTCACATTCCCGGGTGGAAAGTGGGTTGTAAAAAAGGCCAAAGTTGAGTTCTTATGCGATTTGCTTTAAACTCAATTTTAAAAATCAATATGAAAATTCATTAAAAACTGCATACCTATTTTCCGGAAAATTCACATTCCCGGGTGCAAAGTGGGTTGTAAGTGGGTGGTAAAAGGCCAAAGTTGAGTTCTTATGCGATTTGCTTCAAACTCATTTTCAAAGATCTATATGAAAATTCATATAAAACTGCCTACCAATTTTTCGGAAAATTCACACCCCTGGGTGGAAAGTGGGTGGTAAATATGGCGAAAGTTGAGTTCCTATGCGATTTGCTTCACACTCATTTTCAAAGAACGATATGATAATTTATTTAAAACTGCATACCAATTTTCCGGAAAATTCGCATTCCCGGGTGGAAAGTGGGTGGTAAATAGGGCGAAAGTTGAGTTTTCATGCAATTTGCTTCAAACTCATTTTCAAAGATCAATATGAAAATTCATTTAAAACTGCATACCAATTTTTCGGAAAATTCACCCCCCTGGGTGGAAAGTGGGTGGTAAATATGGCGAAAGTTGAGTTCTTATGCGATTTGCTTCACACTCATTTTCAAAGATCTATATGATAATTTATTTAAAACTGCATACCAATTTTCCGGTAAATTCGCATTCCCGGGTGGAAAGTGGGTGGTAAATAGGGCAAAAGTTGAGTTTTTTGTGCAATTTGCTTTAAACTCATTTTCACAGATCTATATGAAAATTCATTTAAGACTGCATACCAATTTTCCGGAAAATTCACATTCCCGGGTGGAAAGTGGGTGGTAAAAAGGCCAAAGTTGAGTTCTTATGCGATTTGCTTCAAACTCATTTTCAAAGACCAATATGAAAATTCATTAAAAACTGCATACCAATTTTCCGGAAAATGCACATTCCCGAGTGGAAAGTGGGTGGTAAAAAGGCCAAAGTTGAGTTCTTATGCGATTTGCTTCAAACTTATTTTGAAAGATCATTATGAAAATTCATTTTAGACTGCATACCAAATTTCCGGAAAATTCACATTCCCGGGTGGAAAGTGGGTTGTAAAAAAGGCCAAAGTTGAGTTCTTATGCGATTTGCTTTAAACTCAATTTTAAAAATCAATATGAAAATTCATTAAAAACTGCATACCTATTTTCCGGAAAATTCACATTCCCGGGTGCAAAGTGGGTTGTAAGTGGGTGGTAAAAAGCCAAAGTTGAGTTCTTATGCGATTTGCTTCAAACTCATTTTCAAAGATCAATATGAAAATTCATTTAAGACCGCATAACAATTTTCCGGAAAATTCACATTCCCGAGTGGAAAGTGGGTGGTAACAAGGCCAAAGTTGAGTTCTTATGCGATTTGCTTCAAACTCATTTTCAAAGATCAATATGAAAATTCATCTAAGACTGCATACCAATTTTCCGCAAAATTCACATTCCCGAGTGGAAAGTGGGTGGTAAAAAGGCCAAAGTTGAGCTCTTATGCGATTTGCTTCAAACTCAATTTTAAAAATCAATATGAAAATTCATTAGAAACTGCATACCAATTTTCCGGAAAATTCACATTCCCGGGTGGAAAGTGGGTGGTAAAAAGGTCAAAGTTGAGTTCTTATGCGATTTGCTTCAAACTCAATTCTAAAAATCAATATGAAAATTCATTAAAAACTGCATACCAATTTTCCGGAAAATTCGCATTCCCGGTTGGAAAGTGGGTGGTAAAAAGGCGAAAGTTGAGTTCTTATGCGATTTGCTTCAAACTCATTTTCAAAGATCAATATGAAAATTTATTAAAAACTGCATACCAATTTTCCGGAAAATTCACCCCCCTGGGTGGAGAGTGGGTGGTAAAAAGGCCAAAGTTGAGTTCTTATGCGATTTGCTTCAAACTCATTTTCAAAGATCTTCATGAAAATTCATATCAGACTGATTACCAATTTTCCGGAAAATTCACCACCCTGGGTGGAAAGTGGGTGGTATATAGGGTTAAAATTGAGTTCTTATGCGATTTGCTTCAAACTCATTTTCAAAGATCAATATGAAAATTCATTTAAGACTGCATACCAATTTTCCGGAAAATTCACATTCCCGGGTGGAGAGTGGGTGGTAAAAAGGCCAAAGTTGAGTTCTTATGCGATTTGCTTCAAACTCATTTTCAAAGATCTTCATGAAAATTCATATCAGACTGCATACCAATTTTCCGGAAAATTCACCCCCCTGGGTGGAAAGTGGGTGGTATATAGGGTTAAAATTGAGTTCTTATGCGATTTGCTTCAAACTCATTTTCAAAGATCAATATGAAATTTTCATTTAAGACTGCATACCAATTTTCCGGAAAATTCACATTCCCGGGTGGAAAGTGGGTTGTAAAAAAGGCCAAAGTTGAGTTCTTATGCGATTTGCTTTAAACTCAATTTTAAAAATCAATATGAAAATTCATTAAAAACTGCATACCTATTTTCCGGAAAATTCACATTCCCGGGTGCATAGTGGGTTGTAAGTGGGTGGTAAAAGGCCAAAGTTGAGTTCTTATGCGATTTGCTTCAAACTCATTTTCAAAGATCTATATGAAAATTCATATAAAACTGCATACCAATTTTTCGGAAAATTCACCCCCCTGGGTGGAAAGTGGGTGGTAAATATGGCCAAAGTTGAGTTCTTATGCGATTTGCTTCACACTCATTTTCAAAGATCGATATGATAATTTATTTAAAACTGCATACCAATTTTCCGGAAAATTCGCATTCCCGGGTGGAAAGTGGGTGGTACATAGGGCGAAAGTTGAGTTTTCATGCAATTTGCTTCAAACTAATTTTCAAAGATCTATATGATAATTTATTTAAAACTGCATACCAATTTTCCGGAAAATTCGCACTCCCGGGTGGAAAGTGGGTGGTAAATAGGGCGAAAGTTGAGTTTTCATGCAATTTGCTTCAAACTCATTTTCAAAGATCAATATGAAAATTCATTTAAAACTGCATACCAATTTTTCGGAAAATTCACCCCCCTGGGTGGAAAGTGGGTGGTAAATATGGCGAAAGTTGAGTTCTTATGCGATTTGCTTCACACTCATTTTCAAAGATCTATATGATAATTTATTTAAAACTGCATACCAATTTTCCGGTATATTCGCATTTCCGGGTGGAAAGTGGGTGGTAAATAGGGCAAAAGTTGAGTTTTTTGTGCAATTTGCTTTAAACTCATTTTCACAGATCTATATGAAAATTCATTTAAGACTGCATACCAATTTTCCGGAAAATTCACATTCCCGGGTGGAAAGTGGGTGGAAAAAAGGCCAAAGTTGAGTTCTTATGCGATTTGCTTCAAACTCATTTTCAAAGACCAATATGAAAATTCATTAAAAACTGCATACCAATTTTCCGGAAAATTCACATTCCCGAGTGGAAAGTGGGTGGTAAAAAGGCCAAAGTTGAGTTCTTATGCGATTTGCTTCAAACTTATTTTGAAAGATCATTATGAAAATTCATTTAAGACTGCATACCAATTTTCCGGAAAATTCACATTTCCGGTTGGAAAATGGGTTGTAAAAAAGGAAAAAGTTGAGTTCTTATGCGATTTGCTTTAAACTCAATTTTAAAAATTAATATGAAAATTCATTAAAAACTGCATACCTATTTTCCGGAAAATTCACATTCCCGGGTGCAAAGTGGGTTGTAAGTGGGTGGTAAAAAGCCAAAGTTGAGTTCTTATGCGATTTGCTTCAAACTCATTTTCAAAGATCAATATGAAAATTCATTTAAGACCGCATAACAATTTTCCGGAAAATTCACATTCCCGAGTGGAAAGTGGGTGGTAAAAAGGCCAAAGTTGAGTTCTTATGCGATTTGCTTTAAACTCATTTTCAAAGATCAATATGAAAATTCATTTAAGACTGCATACCAATTTTCCGCAAAATTCACATTCCCGAGTGGAAAGTGGGTGGTAAAAAGGCCAAAGTTGAGCTCTTATGCGATTTGCTTCAAACTCAATTTTAAAAATCAATATGAAAATTCATTAGAAACTGCATACCAATTTTCCGGAAAATTCACATTCCCGGGTGGAAAGTGGGTGGTAAAAAGGTCAAAGTTGAGTTCTTATGCGATTTGCTTCAAACTCAATTTTAAAAATCAATATGAAAATTCATTAAAAACTGCATACCAATTTTCCGGAAAATTCGCATTCCCGGTTGGAAAATGGGTGGTCTAAAGGCGAAAGTTGAGTTCTTATGCGATTTGCTTCAAACTCATTTTCAAAGATCAATATGAAAATTCATTAAAAACTGCATACCAATTTTCCGGAAAATTCACCCCCCTGGGTGGAGAGTGGGTGGTAAAAAGGCCAAAGTTGAGTTCTTATGCGATTTGCTTCAAACTCATTTTCAAAGATCTTCATGAAAATTCATATCAGACTGCATACCAATTTTCCGGAAAATTCACCACCCTGGGTGGAAAGTGGGTGGTATATAGGGTTAAAATTGAGTTCTTATGCGATTTGCTTCAAACTCATTTTCAAAGATCAATATGAAAATTCCTTTAAGACTGCATACCAATTTTCCGGAAAATTCGCATTCCCGGTTGGAAAATGGGTGGTATAAAGGCGAAAGTTGAGTTCTTATGCGATTTGCTTCAAACTCATTTTCAAAGATCAATATGAAAATTCATTAAAAACTGCATACCAATTTTCCGGAAAATTCACCCCCCTGGGTGGAGAGTGGGTGGTAAAAAGGCCAAAGTTGAGTTCTTATGCGATTTGCTTCAAACTCATTTTCAAAGATCTTCATGAAAATTCATATCAGACTGCATACCAATTTTCCGGGAAATTCACATTCCCGAGTGGAAAGTGGGTGGTAAAAAGGCCAAAGTTGAGTTCTTATGCGATTTGCTTCAAACTCATTTTCAAAGATCAATATGAAATTTTCATTTAAGACTGCATACCAATTTTCCGGAAAATTCACATTCCCGGGTGGAAAGTGGGTGGTAAATAGGGCAAAGTTGAGTTCTTATGCGATTTGCTTCAAACTTATTTTGAAAGATCATTATGAAAATTCATTTTAGACTGCATACCAATTTTCCGGAAAATTCACATTCCCGGGTGGAAAGTGGGTGGTAAATAGGGCGAAAGTTGAGTTTTCATGCAATTTGCTTCAAACTCATTTTCAAAGATCAATATGAAAATTCATTTAAAACTGCATACCAATTTTTCGGAAAATTCACCCCCCTGGGTCGAAAGTGGGTGGTAAATATGGCGAAAGTTGAGTTCTTATGCGATTTGCTTCACACTCATTTTCAAAGATCTATATGATAATTTATTTAAAACTGCATACCAATTTTCCGGTAAATTCGCATTCCCGGGTGGAAAGTGGGTGGTAAAAAGGCCAAAGTTGAGTTCTTATGCGATTTGCTTCAAACTCATTTTCAAAGACCAATATGAAAATTCATTAAAAACTGCATACCAATTTTCCGGAAAATGCACATTCCCGAGTGAAAGTGGGTGGTAAAAAGGCCAAAGTTGAGTTCTTATGCGATTTGCTTCAAACTTATTTTGAAAGATCATTATGAAAATTCATTTTAGACTGCATACCAATTTTCCGGAAAATTCACATTCCCGGGTGGAAAGTGGGTGGTAAATAGGGCGAAAGTTGAGTTTTCATGCAATTTGCTTCAAACTCATTTTCAAAGATCTATATGAAAATTCATTTAAAACTGCATACCAATTTTTCGGAAAATTCACCCCCCTGGGTGGAAAGTGGGTGGTAACTATGGCGAAAGTTGAGTTCTTATGCGATTTGCTTCGCACTCATTTTCAAAGATCTATATGATAATTTATTTAAAACTGCATACCAATTTTCCGGTAAATTCACATTCCCGGGTGGAAAGTGGGTGGTTAATAGGGCAAAAGTTGAGTTTTTTGTGCAATTTGCTTTAAACTCATTTTCACAGATCTATATGAAAATTCATTTAAGACTGCATACCAATTTTCCGGAAAATTCACATTCCCGGGTGGAAAGTGGGTGGTAAATAGGGCGAAAGTTGAGTTTTCATGCAATTTGCTTCAAACTCATTTTCAAAGATCTATATGATAATTTATTTAAAACTGCATACCAATTTTCCGGAAAATTCACATTCCCGGGTGGAAAGTGGGTGGTAAATAGGGCGAAAGTTGAGTTTTCATGCAATTTGCTTCAAACTCATTTTCAAAGATCAATATGAAAATTCATTTAAAACTGCATACCAATTTTTCGGAAAATTCACCCCCCTGGGTGGAAAGTGGGTGGTAAATATGGCGAAAGTTGAGTTCTTATGCGATTTGCTTCACACTCATTTTCAAAGATCGATATGATAATTTATTTAAAACGGCATACCAATTTTCCGGAAAATTCGCATTCCCGGGTGGAAAGTGGGTGGTACATAGGGCGAAAGTTGAGTTTTCATGCAATTTGCTTAAAACTCATTTTCAAAGATCTATATGATAATTTATTTAAAACTGCATACCAATTTTCCGGAAAATTCGCATTCCCGGGTGGAAAGTGGGTGGTAAATAGGGCGAAAGTTGAGTTTTCATGCAATTTGCTTCAAACTCATTTTCAAAGATCAATATGAAAATTCATTTAAAACTGCATACCAATTTTTCGGAAAATTCACCCCCCTGGGTGGAAAGTGGGTGGTAAATATGGCGAAAGTTGAGTTCTTATGCGATTTGCTTCACACTCATTTTCAAAGATCTATATGATAATTTATTTAAAACTGCATACCAATTTTCCGGTAAATGCACATTCCCGAGTGGAAAGTGGGTGGTAAAAAGGCCAAAGTTGAGTTCTTATGCGATTTGCTTCAAACTTATTTTGAAAGATCATTATGAAAATTCATTTTAGACTGCATACCAATTTTCCGGAAAATTCACATTCCCGGGTGGAAAGTGGGTTGTAAAAAAGGCCAAAGTTGAGTTCTTATGCGATATGCTTTAAACTCAATTTTAAAAATCAATATGAAAATTCATTAAAAACTGCATACCTATTTTCCGGAAAATTCACATTCCCGGGTGCAAAGTGGGTTGTAAGTGGGTGGTAAAAAGCCAAAGTTGAGTTCTTATGCGATTTGCTTTAAACTCATTTTCAAAGATCAATATGAAAATTCATTTAAGACTGCATACCAATTTTCCGCAAAATTCACATTCCCGAGTGGAAAGTGGTTGGTAAAAAGGCAAAGTTGAGCTCTTATGCGATTTGCTTCAAACTCAATTTTAAAAATCAATATGAAAATTCATTAGAAACTGCATACCAATTTTCCGGAAAATTCACATTCCCGGGTGGAAAGTGGGTGGTAAAAAGGTCAAAGTTGAGTTCTTATGCGATTTGCTTCAAACTCAATTTTAAAAATCAATATGAAAATTCATTAAAAACTGCATACCAATTTTCCGGAAAATTCGCATTCCCGGTTGGAAAATGGGTGGTCTAAAGGCGAAAGTTGAGTTCTTATGCGATTTGCTTCAAACTCATTTTCAAAGATCAATATGAAAATTCATTAAAAACTACATACCAATTTTCCGGAAAATTCACCCCCCTGGGTGGAGAGTGGGTGGTAAAAAGGCCAAAGTTGAGTTCTTATGCGATTTGCTTCAAACTCATTTTCAAAGATCTTCATGAAAATTCATATCAGACTGCATACCAATTTTCCGAAAAATTCACCACCCTGGGTGGAAAGTGGGTGGTATACAGGGTTAAAATTGAGTTCTTATGCGATTTGCTTCAAACTCATTTTCAAAGATCAATATGAAAATTCATTTAAGACTGTATAGCAATTTTCCGGAAAATTCGCATTCCCGGTTGGAAAATGGGTGGTATAAAGGCGAAAGTTGAGTTCTTATGCGATTTGCTTCAAACTCATTTTCAAAGATCAATATGAAAATTCATTAAAAACTGCATACCAATTTTCCGGAAAATTCACATTCCCGGGTGGAAAGTGGGTTGTAAGTGGGTGGTAAAAAGGCCAAAGTTGAGTTCTTATGCGATTTGCTTCAAACTCATTTTCAAAGATCTTCATGAAAATTCATATCAGACTGCATACCAATTTTCCGGGAAATTCACATTCCCGAGTGGAAAGTGGGTGGTAAAAAGGCCAAAGTTGAGTTCTTATGCGATTTGCTTCAAACTCATTTTCAAAGATCAATATGAAATTTTCATTTAAGACTGCATACCAATTTTCCGGAAAATTCACATTCCCGGGTGGAAAGTGGATGGTAAAAAGGCCAAAGTTGAGTTCTTATGCGATTTGCTTCAAACTCATTTTCAAAGACCAATATGAAAATTCATTAAAAACTGCATACCAATTTTCCGGAAAATTCACATTCCCGAGTGGAAAGTGGGTGGTAAAAAGGCCAAAGTTGAGTTCTTATGCGATTTGCTTCAAACTCATTTTCAAAGATCAATATGAAAATTCATTAAAAAAAGGCCAAAGTTGAGTTCTTATGCGATTTGCTTTAAACTCAATTTTAAAAATCAATATGAAAATTCATTAAAAACTGCATACCTATTTTCCGGAAAATTCACATTCCCGGGTGCAAAGTGGGTTGTAAGTGGGTGGTAAAAGGCCAAAGTTGAGTTCTTATGCGATTTGCTTCAAACTCATTTTCAAAGATCAATATGAAAATTCATTTAAGACCGCACAACAATTTTCCGGAAAATTCACATTCCCGAGTGGAAAGTGGGTGGTAAAAAGGCCAAAGTTGAGTTCTGATGCGATTTGCTTCAAACTCATTTTCAAAGATCAATATGAAAATTCATTTAAGACTGCATACCAATTTTCCGGGAAATTCACATTCCCGAGTGGAAAGTGGGTGGTAAAAAGGCCAAAGTTGAGTTCTGATGCGATTTGCTTCAAACTCATTTTCAAAGATCAATATGAAAATTCATTAAAAACTGCATACCAATTTTCCGGAAAATTCACATTCCCGAGATGAAAGTGGGTGGTAAAAAGGTCAAAGTTGAGTTCTTATGCGATTTGCTTCAAACTCAATTTTAAAAATCAATATGAAAATTCATTAAAAACTGCTTACCAATTTTCCGGAAAATTCACATTCCCGAGTGGAAAGTGGGTGGTAAAAAGGCCAAAGTTGAGTTCTTATGCGATTTGCTTTAAACTCATTTTCAAAGATCAATATGAAAATTCATTTAAGACTGCATACCAATTTTTCGGAAAATTCACATTCCCGGGTGGAAAGTGGGTGGTAAAAAGGCCAAAGTTGAGTTCTTATGCGATTTGCTTCAAACTCATTTTCAAAGATTAATATGAAAATTCATTTAAGACTGCATACCAATTTTCCGGAAAATTCGCATTCCCGGGTGGAAAGTGGGTGGTAAAAAGGTCAAAGTTGAGTTCTTATGCGATTTGCTTCAAACTCAATTTTAAAAATCAATATGAAAATTCATTAAAAACTGCTTACCAATTTTCCGGAAAATTCACCCCCCTGGGTGGAGAGTGGGTGGTAAAAATTCCAAAGTTGAGTTCTTATGCAATTTGCTTCAAACTCATTTTCAAAGATCTTCATGAAAATTCATTTAAAACTGCATACCAATTTTCCGGAAAATTCACCCCCCTGGGTGGAAAGTGGGTGGTATATAGGGTTAAAATTGAGTTCTTATGCGATTTGCTTCAAACTCATTTTCAAAGATCAATATGAAATTTTCATTTAAGACTGCATACCAATTTTCCGGAAAATTCATATTCCCGGGTGGAAAGTGGGTTGTAAAAAAGGCCAAAGTTGAGTTCTTATGCGATTTGCTTTAAACTCAATTTCAAAGATCTTCATGAAAATTCATATCAGACTGCATACCAATTTTCCGGAAAATTCACCTCCCTGGGTGGAAAGTGGGTGGTATATAGGGTTAAAATTGAGTTCTTATGCGATTTGCTTCAAACTCATTTTCAAAGATCAATATGAAATTTTCATTTAAGACTGCATACCAATTTTCCGGAAAATTCACATTCCCGGGTGGAAAGTGGGTTGTAAAAAAGGCCAAAGTTGAGTTCTTATGCGATTTGCTTTAACTCAATTTTAAAAATCAATATGAAAATTTATTAAAAACTGCATACCTATTTTCCGGAAAATTCACATTCCCGGGTGCAAAGTGGGTTGTAAGTGGGTGGTAAAAGGCCAAAGTTGAGTTCTTATGCGATTTGCTTCAAACTCATTTTCAAAGATCAATATGAAAATTCATTTAAGACCGCATAACAATTTTCCGGAAAATTCACATTCCCGAGTGGAAAGTGGGTGGTAAAAAGGCCAAAGTTGAGTTCTTATGCGATTTGCTTCAAACTCATTTTCAAAGATCCAAATGAAAATTCATTAAAAACTGCATACCAATTTTCCGGAAAATTCACATTCCCGAGATGAAAGTGGGTGGTAGAAAGGCCAACGTTGAGTTCTTACGCGAATTGCTTCAAACTCAATTTTAAAAATCAATATGAAAATTCATTAAAAACTGCTTACCAATTTTCCGGAAAATTCACATTCCCGAGTGGAAAGTGGGTGGTAAAAAGGCCAAAGTTGAGTTCTTATGCGATTTGCTTTAAACTCATTTTCAAAGATCAATATGAAAATTCATTTAAGACTGCATACCAATTTTCCGCAAAATTCACATTCCCGAGTGGAAAGTGGGTGGTAAAAAGGCAAAGTTGAGCTCTTATGCGATTTGCTTCAAACTCAATTTTAAAAATCAATATGAAAATTCATTAGAAAATGCATACCAATTTTCCGGAAAATTCACATTCCCGGGTGGAAAGTGGGTGGTAAAAAGGTCAAAGTTGAGTTCTTATGCGATTTGCTTCAAACTCAATTTTAAAAATCAATATGAAAATTCATTAAAAACTGCATACCAATTTTCCGGAAAATTCACCCCCCTGCGTGGAAAGTGGGTGGTATATAGGGTTAAAATTGAGTTCTTATGCGATTTGCTTTAAACTCATTTTCAAAGATCAATATGAAAATTCATTTAAGACTGCATACCAATTTTCCGGAAAATTCGCATTCCCGGTTGGAAAATGGGTGGTATAAAGGCGAAAGTTGAGTTCTTATGCGATTTGCTTCAAACTCATTTTCAAAGATCAATATGAAAATTCATTAAAAACTGCATACCAATTTTCCGGCAAATTCACCCCCCTGGGTGGAGAGTGGGTGGTAAAAAGGCCAAATTTGAGTTCTTATGCGATTTGCTTCAAACTCATTTTCAAAGATCTTCATGAAAATTCATATCAGACTGCATACCAATTTTCCGGAAAATTCACCCCCCTGGGTGGAAAGTGGGTGGTAAATAGGGTTATAGTTGAGTTCTTATGCAATTTGATTCAAACTCATTTTCAAAGATCTATAAGAAAATTCATGTAAAACTGCATACCAATTTTCCGGAAAATTCGCATTCCCGGGTGGAAAGTGGGTGGTAAATAGGGCGAAAGTTGAGTTTTCATGCAATTTGCTTCAAACTCATTTTCTAAGATCTATATGAAAATTCATTTAAAAATGCATACCAATTTTTCGGAAAATTCACCCCCCTGGGTGGAAAGTGGGTGGTAAATATGGCGAAAGTTGAGTTCTTATGCGATTTGCTTCGCACTCATTTTCAAAGATCTATATGATAATTTATTTAAAACTGCATACCAATTTTCCGGTAAATTCGCATTCCCGGGTGGAAAGTGGGTGGTAAATAGGGCAAAAGTTGAGTTTTTTGTGCAATTTGCTTTAAACTCATTTTCACAGATCTATATGAAAATTCATTTAAGACTGCTTACCAATTTTCCGGAAAATTCACATTCCCGGGTGGAAAGTGGGTGGTTAAAAGACCAAAGTTGAGTTCTTATGCGATTTGCTTCAAACTCATTTTCAAAGACCAATATGAAAATTCATTAAAAACTGCATACCAATTTTCCGGAAAATGCACATTCCCGAGTGGAAAGTGGGTGGTAAAAAGGCCAAAGTTGAGTTCTTATGCGATTTGCTTCAAACTCATTTTCAAAGATCAATATGAAAATTCATTAAAAACTGCATACCAATTTTCCGGAAAATTCACATTCCCGAGATGAAAGTGGGTGGTAAAAAGGCCAAAGTTGAGTTCTTATGCGAATTGCTTCAAACTCAATTTTAAAAATCTATATGAAAATTCATTTAAGACTGCATACCAATTTTCCGGAAAAATCACATTCCCGAGTGTAAAGTGGGTGGTAAAAAGGCCAAAGTTGAGTTTTTATGCGATTTGCTTCAAACTCATTTTCAAAGATCAATATGAAAATTCATTAAAAACTGCATTCCAATTTTCCGGAAAATTCACATTCCCGAGATGAAAGTGGGTGGTAAAAAGGCCAAAGTTGAGTTCTTATGCGATTTGCTTCAAAATCAATTTTAAAAATCAATATGTAAATTCATTAAAAACTGCATACCAATTTTCCGGGAAATTCACATTCCCGAGTGGAAAGTGAGTGGTAAAAAGGCCAAAGTTGAGTTCTTATGCGATTTGCTTTAAACTCATTTTCAAAGATCAGTATGAAAATTCATTTAAGACTGCATACCAATTTTCCGGAAAATTCACATTCCCGAATGGAAAGTGGGTGGTAAAAAGGCCAAAGTTGAGTTCTTATGCGATTTGCTTCAAACTCATTTTCAAAGATCAATATGAAAATTCATTAAAAACTGCATAACAATTTTCCGGAAAATTCACATTCACGGGTGGAAAGTGGGTGGTAAAAAGGCCAAAGTTGAGTTCTTATGCGATTTGCTTCAAACTCAATTTAAAAAATCAATATGAAAATTCATTAGAAACTGCATACCAATTTTCCGGAAAATTCACATTCCCGGGTGGAATGTGGGTGGTAAAAAGGTCAAAGTTGAGTTCTTATGCGATTTGCTTCAAACTCAATTTTAAAAATAAATATGAAAATTCATTAAAAACTGCATACCAATTTTCCGGAAAATTCACCCCCCTGCGTGGAAAGTGGGTGGTATATAGGGTTAAAATTGAGTTCTTATGCGATTTGCTTCAAACTCATTTTCAAAGATCAATATGAAAATTCATTTAAGACTGCATACCAATTTTCCGGAAAATTCGCATTCCCGGTTGGAAAGTGGGTGGTATAAAGGCGAAAGTTGAGTTCTTATGCGATTTGCATCAAACTCATTTTCAAAGATCAATATGAAAATTCATTAAAAACTGCATACCAATTTTCCGGAAAATTCACATTCACGAGATGAAAGTGGGTGGTAAAAAGGCCAAAGTTGAGTTCTTATGCGATTTGCTTCAAACTCATTTTCAAAGATCAATATGAAAATTCATTAAAAACTGCATACCAATTTTCCGGAAAATTCACATTCCCGAGATGAAAGTGGGTGATAAAAAGGCCAAAGTTGAGTCCTTATGCGATTTGCTTCAAACTCAATTTTAAAAATCAATATGAAAAATCATTAAAAACTGCATACCAATTTTCCGGAAAATTCACATTCCCGAGTGGAAAGTGGGTGGTAAAAAGGCCAAAGTTGAGTTCTTATGCGATTTGCTTCAAACTCATTTTCAAAGATCAATATGAAAATTCATTTAAAACTGCATACCAATTTTTCGGAAAATTCACCCCCCTGGGTGGAAAGTGGGTGGTAAATAGGGCAAAGTTGAGTTTTTTGTGCAATTTGCTTTAAACTCATTTTCACAGATCTATATGAAAATTCATTTAAGACTGCATACCAATTTTCCGGAAAATTCACATTCCCGGGTGGAAAGTGGGTGCTATAAAGGCCATATTTGAGTTCTTATGCGATTTGCTTCAAACTCATTTTCAAAGACCAATATGAAAATTCATTAAAAACTGCATACCAATTTTCCGGAAAATGCACATTCCCGGGTGGAAAGTGGGTGGTAAAAAGGCCAAAGTTGAGTTCTTATGCGATTTGCTTCAAACTCATTTTCAAAGATCAATATGAAAATTCATTAAAAACTGCATACCAATTTTCCGGAAAATTCACATTCCCGAGATGAAAGTGGGTGGTAAAAAGGCGAAAGTTGAGTTCTTATGCGATTTGCTTCAAACTCATTTTCAAAGATCAATATGAAAATTCATTAAAAACTGCATACCAATTTTCCGGAAAATTCGCATTCCCGAGTGGAAAGTGGGTGGTAAAAAGGCCATAGTTGAGTTCTTATGCGATTTGTTTTAAACTCATTTTCAAAGATCAATATGAAAATTCGTTTAAGACTGCATACCAATTTTCCGGAAAATTCACATTCCCGGGTGGAAAGTGGGTGGTAAAAAGGCCAAAGTTGAGTTCTTATGCGATTTGCTTCAAACTCATTTTCAAAGATCAATATGAAAATTTATTTCAGACCGCATACCAATTTTCCGGAAAATTCACATTCCCGGGTGGAAAGTGGGTGGCTTAAAGGCCAACGTTGAGTTCTTATGCGATTTGCTTCAAACTCATTTTCAAAGATCAATATGAAAATTCAGTTAAGACTGCATACGAGTTTTCCGGAAAATTCACATTCTCGGGTGGAAAGTGGGTGGTAAAAAGGGCAAAGTTGAGTTCTAATGCGATTTGCTTCAACCTCAATTTTAAAAATCAATATGAAAATTCATTAAAAACTGCATACCAATTTTCCGGAAAATTCACCCCCCTGCGTGGAAAGTGGGTGGTAAATAGGGTTAAAATTGAGTTCTTATGCGATTTGCTTCAAACTCATTTTCAAAGATCAATATGAAAATTCATTTAAGACTGCATACCAATTTTCCGGAAAATTCACATTCCCGGGTGGAAAGTGGGTGGCATAAAGGCGAAAGTTGAGTTCTTATGCGATTTGCTTCAAACTCATTTTCAAAGATCAATATGAAATTTTCATTTAAGACTGCATACCAATTTTCCGGAAAATTCACATTCCCGGGTGGAAAGTGGGTGGTAAAAAGGCCAAAGTTGAGTTCTTATGCGATTTGCTTCAAACTCAATTTTTAAAATCAATATGAAAATTCATTAAAAACTGCATACCAATTTTCCGGAAAATTCACCCCCCTGGGTGGAAAGTGGGTGGTAAATAGGGTTTAAGTTGAGTTTTTATGCAATTTGATTCAAACTCATTTTCAAAGATCTATATGAAAATTCATTTAAAACTGCATACCAATTTTCTGGAAAATTCGCATTCCCGGGTGGAAAGTGGGTGGTAAATAGGGCGAAAGTTGAGTTTTCATGCAATTTGCTTCAAACTCATTTTCAAAGATCTATATGAAAATTCATTTAAAACTGCATATCAATTTTCCGGAAAACTCGCATTCCCGGGTGGAAAGTGGGTGGTAAATAGGGCAAAAGTTGAGTTTTTTGTGCAATTTGCTTTAAACTCATTTTCACAGATCTATATGAAAATTCATTTAAGACTGCATACCAATTTTCCGGAAAATTCACATTCCCGGGTGGAAAGTGGGTGGTAAAAAGGCCAAAGTTGAGTTCTTATGCGATTTGCTTCAAACTCATTTTCAAAGACCAATATGAAAATTCATTAAAAGCTGCATACCAATTTTCCGGAAAATTCACATTACCGAGTGGAAAGTGGGTGGTAAAAAGGCCAAAGTTGAGTTCTTATGCGATTTGCTTCAAACTCATTTTCAAAGATCTTCATGAAAATTTATTTAAAACTGCATACCGATTTTCCGGAAAATTCACCCCCCTGGGTGGGAAGTTTGTGGTAAATAGGGTTAAAGTTGAGTTCTTATGCAATTTGCTTCAAACTCATTTTCAAAGATCTATATGAAAATTCTTTTAAAACTGCATACCAATTTTCCGGAAAATTCGCATTCCCGGGTGGAAAGTGGGTGGTTAAAAGGCCAAAGTTGAGTTCTTATGCGATTTGCTTCAAACTCATTTTCAAAGATCAATATGAAAATTCATTAAAAACTGCATACCAACTTTCCGGAAAATTAGCATTCCTGGGTGGAAAGTGGGTGGTAAATAGGGCGAAAGTTGAGTTTTTGTACGATTTGCTTCAATCTCATTTTCAAAGATCAATATGAAAATTCATTAAAAACTGCATACCTATTTTCCGGAAAATTCACATTCCCGAGTGGAAAGTGGGTTGTTAGTGGGTGGTGACAAGGCCAAAGTTGAGTTTTTATGCGATTTGCTTCAAACTCAATTTAAAAGATCAATATGAAAATTCATTAAAAACTGCATACCAATTTTCCGGAAAACTCACATTCCCGGGTGGAAAGTGGGTTGTTAGTGGGTGGTAAAAAGGCCAAAATTGAGTTGTTATGCGGTTTGCTTCAAACTCAATTTTAAAGATCAATATGAAAATTCATTAAAATCTGCATTCCTATTTTTCGGAAAATTCACATTCCCGGGTGGAAAGTGGGTTGTAAGTGGGTGGTAAAAAGGCCAAAGTTGAGTTCTTATGCAATTTGCTTCAAAATCATTTCCAAAGATCAATATGATAATTCATTTAAGACTGCATACCAATTTTCCGGAAAATTCACACTCCCGGGTGGAAAGTGGGTGGTAAAAAGGCCAAAGTTGAGTTCTTATGCGATTTGCTTCAAACTCAATTTTAAAGATTAATATGAAAATTCATTAAAAACTGCATACCTATTTTCCGGAAAATTCACATTTCCGGGTGGAAAGTGGGTTATAAGTGGGTGGTAAAAAGGCCAAAGTTGAGTTCTTTTGCGATTTGCTTCAAATTCATTCTCAAAAATCAGTATGATAATTCATTTAAGACTGCATGCCAATTTTCCGGAAAATTCACATTCCCGGGTGAAAAAGGGGGTTGGCAAGACCAAAGTTGAGTTTTTACACCTACACACTATACCTAATTTCATTGGTGGAGAGTTCGTCACATCGATATAAGTTTGCGATTTGGTTTGATGACTTCTAGTGTTAAAAAGTGCACTCATGAAACACTTAATTTTTCATGTCAAGACAAATATAAGTTGTGTAAAGAAACAACAATTAGTAAATGATTTAATAAAAGGTTAACAGTTTATTTGCAAACATGAAATAGTGAATATATATAGCAAAATCGAAACTGAACATATCGATAACAAACTTTGCGATTACCGGAGCGCCTTAAAAACGGAATCGCAAAATTTGATTCAAATCGCAAATTGCAAATGTTTTGCGATTACTGGAGCGTGTCTGGATATCATAAAATTTATAGAACAAATAGTATCGATACAACACTCTCCGATTGTATTCAGTCTAGATAGACAAGCGCGCGAGAGTAGACGCTTGTGAATAAAAATTAAATAATGGGAACATTAAACTTTACATATCAGGTGTGAGATATAGCCGTTGCTTTCTAACTGTGCAGGCTGCAAAATAAATTGCTAACCGCATAAGATCATAAGTTCAGCAATTGTGTGCAACGGTTTGGTGAATTGCCAAAAGTATGGAAATTTTAAGCCCCAATTTTGAGCTGGCAGCGACCGCTTCTTCAAGTACTGCGCTGGTAAATGCAGAGATTGCTGCAATATCACTGGATTTGGAGCTGTTCAGCGAGGATGCACTGGAGAACGACACCAAAATGATGATGCCGCTCAAAAGTGAAATTCATAGAGACGCAGATCGTTTACCGTTGCTCGCCAATAAAATTTGAAACGACACCGCCATAGTGGCGTCGTTCTCTGGTGAAATTAATAGCGACGCCTACCAGTTACCGCTACTTGCTAAGCAAATTCAAGATGGCGCTGACCAATTGGTACCAGTTCGTTGTGAAATTGTTGAGAATGTCCAGATGCCCGCCATTCAGCAAAAATGTGAAGCATATTTGCATCGTCGCGTTGAAATTTTATTTTATTTTATTTAATTTAGTTTAATGTCGACTAACAACAATCGACACAGAAAAAGTTAAAATTTATAAAAATGAAATAAAATTATTATTAAAATTATTACTAAAATTATTATTAAAATTATTATTAAAATTATTATTAAAATTAATATTAAAATTTAAAAATTTTAAATTAAAAAAAGCATAAAGTAAAAAATTAAAAAATTGATTCAACATTAGTTGCCTGGATTGGGGAAAACCCAGAAAAAACCAAAACCAAAACAAAATCAAGAAGTTAGTATGTTAGAAATACACTAAAGATACAAACAAATAAATACAAGCAAAAACAATACAAAAACAATACAAAAATATGAAATACAAGACCTACAAATTGGATAGGTGAGAAAGGAGTGAAGTTCTAATCGTAGGAATAGATGTAGCATTACTTATAACATGAAAAAGATTGTTATAATCAGAACATAAAATACGAAAAGGGTTATGAATAGCGTAGTTAGTACTGCAGGTTTGAAGAGAAAGAGGGAGAAAGTTTCTTGTACTTCTAATAGGAATAGCAAAACTAATTTGGCTGATTTATTCAGAAGAATCAATTTCGCCGTTAATTAGTTTATGTACAAATATTATACCAAGCATGGTTCTACGATCCGAAAGAGAGGGGAGATTTATTAGTAAGAGTCTACTACGGTAAGGAGGCATGCGAATGTTAGGATTCCAATTAAAGCCCCCTAGGGCAAAGAGAAGAAATTGTTTTTGTATAGACTCTATTCTGTCCTGATGAATCTTGTACTGGGGACACCATATACAAGATCCATATTCCAGAATTGGTCGAAGAAGTGAGGTATAAAGAGTTTTAGTAACGTAGGGATCGTCAAATACTTTTGACCAACGCTTTATGAAACCAAGGACTCCATCGGCACGATTTGTCATCGATAAAATATGTTTATCAAGCTTAAGCTTGGAATCTAAAAGAGTACCCAAAATCAACAACCGACTCAATACGTTCAAGTGTTTTACCATTAAGAAAATAGTTATTAAAATATGGCATTCGCCTATAAAAGGACATTACGTTACACTTACTGCAATTAAGATTTAATAAATTTACTCGACACCAAGTTTGAAAACTATCAAGATCAGTTTGCAAATTCTGACCAGATAGAGAGTTATTAGCAGACAAACAGAGCTTTACATCGTCGGCGTACATTAGTACCCGAGAGTGATTTATTACAGAAGGCAAGTCATTAATAAAAAGAGTAAATAATAAAGGGCCGAGATGGCTTCCTTGTGGTACTCCAGAAGTAACTTGAACAGACTTGGAAGCTAAGCCTTTAAAATTAACTTTTTGGGTTCTTAAATTTAGATAACTAGAGATCCAAAGAATTAAGTTATTTGGTAATCCAAAAAGATTAAGCTTATGAATTAAAAGGGAATGATTAACGGAGTCAAAAGCTTTACTGAAATCAGTGTAAATGACATCTGTTTGCATTTTATTTTGAAAGCCCCTTATAACAAAAGAGGTGAATTCCAATAAGTTAGTGGTAGTAGATCTATATTTCACAAACCCATGCTGGCTGGGTGAAACAATAGATCTACAAAAATGTTGTAGTTGAGAAGTTATTAATTTCTCAAAAATTTTAGGGATGGGGGACAACTTAGAGATACCTCTATAGTTTTGAAAATCAGACTTGTTTCCTTTTTTGAGGAGAGGAATTATGAATGATTCTTTCCAAATCATTGGAAAAGTGCACAACTCCACGGAAAGATTAAATAAGTTATAAAGGGGTTCGCATTTATGCAATTTATGCATCAACTGTAGATTGCCGCACGATCCGTTGGGCCGTTTTCTCATTTTCCCGTCTTTGGTTAAATCGAAATGTACCTTCTTTTCAAAAACTAGGCTTCATTCGTTTTTTCATGTTCAAGGCTTTTGAGTTTACAATTTAGGTGCAATTGTGGCAACGCTGCGCCGAAAGTATCGATACATCAGCAATGTAGTTGGCAATTCTGGTAAAAGAGTGGCCAGACTGATCAATTAACAGCCGAATATTGTTTTGTTAATAGTGCGGAAAATTTAAATTGAAGTAACTTATGAGAAGAAATTTGGTTACATTATGAAATTTTGTGATTTTATCACCAGGAAGACAGGCTTATTTTAGGCGCCAACTTCTATTAAGAAGCTGCCGCTTGCATAAAATCGCAGAGGCTTTCTACAAGCTTTCCTGAGAGAATATTATTATTGCAAACTAGTTCAGAGACAAGACAAAATAACATGTCAATATCAAACTGCAGGGCTGTGTTGAGTTTCCGTAAAATAAACGGTTGATTTTGTCAACCAAAATCTTTTTATAAAATCCATGCCCACATACGATTCAAAAGATTTTGTGTGACATGGTTTGATTTATTTTTCTAATTGCATCAGATCATTTTTGTTTTCAAGCATTGTTCAGCGGTGTCATATGCAATTGAACATATAAAAGGTGGCAGCACTGCACTCTGAAGCTGTCGAGCTTAAAACTGGTGGGGATGAAGTACATTGCGATCAAAGACGGCCAGTTTCAAAAACCTGAACATAATAAAACCAAAATCAGTCAAGACGCGTGGATTTGCAAAGACGGCAACTTGAGAAAACGGCCCTTAGTATGTGTGACGTCGAAGCATTAGTACGCTCGTTTTTTTGGCGGCAACAACTACCCTGTCCTGATTTGGGTACACGAATTTGAAGAGATTAAGGCTACCATACAACTTTTTTTCTTTGCCAAACGCCCGTTGTCCGGATCAGCGAAATTTTATGTGTTTAATGCTGGCATACTAAATTGAAAGAATCTATATATATAAAAGAGTTTGTCCTCACTGGCGATTGGCGATTGGCAATCAACGCAGGGCCCAAACCATAGGAGCTAGATGGCTGAAATTTTCACCGTAGCTTAGGCATATACCGAAAGTGAGCACTAAGACCGGATTTTGAAAAATTCGGTCGGGAAATGTGGAAAATTCGCGGAAAACCGTTGTATGCAACTTTTTTGTTAATCATCCGATCAGCTTCAAACTTAATTTCAATGATCTATATAAAAAACAAGTAAGAATACTCTAGTCGAGTGTGCCCGACTACGAGACTCCCTGCTCCCAACTTGCATTTCAAGCAGTTCAGCGGCAACCCAAGCAAGCAGTGCACTTAACTCGTAAACTGCTTGTCAAACTGTTGTTGCTTCCAGCTGAGACGGGCGTAACACAAGCAAGCAGTGCACTTAACTCGTAAAATGCTTGTCAAACTGTTGTTGCTGCCAACTGAGACGGGCGTAATAGATTCTTCTATAACTTTTGTGCTATTTATACATTTATATATTTGTACCAAAAATTAATCCGAAATTTGAAATAAACTTGATCTGCGTATGGTAAACAGGAACCTTCATGCCAAGTTTGGTGTCTCTAGCTCTTATAGTCTCTGAGATCAGACAGACGGACAGATATACGGACATGGCTAGTTCGTCTCGGCTGTTGATCCTGATCAAGAATATATATGGTTTATATAGTCGAAAATGCCTCCTTCTGTCTGTTACACACATTTGCAGTACTTTATAACTCCCTTTTTCCCATTTTTAATGGGAACAAGTAAGAACGTTGCAGTCGGATGCACCCGACTGCGATATACTCTTTTTTTCGCCTCTTTGCGGAGTCAGTGGGCGTGGCAATTGAATTTCTGCTCAAATCTTTAAAGTTTTGCCATCAATTAAAATTTGGTTGGGCCTGTTCTACAGGTTTGGGAGAAACAAACATTGATTGATTGCAAGGGTGGGGGTGGGCGTGGCAAAAATATTTTTATCCAATCTATTAAATAGGGCAACAGAATTCAAACTGCAAAATTTGGTGATTCTAGCTAAAGGGGTGGGGGAGATACAGACTTTGCCTATTTGTGGGGGCGGGGGTGGGCGTGGCCAAATTTTTTTTGCCAGATCAATGAAGGATGTGATAAGTAGCCCTTGTGCCAAATTTGGTTACTCTAGCTATAAAACTGTGGAAGATATAGGTTTTTGCGGTTTGTGGGGGAAGGGGTGGGGGTGGGGGGGAGATCTTGACACTTTGTCTGCCTATGGTATATACCAACATGTATACCAAGTTTGGTTGCTCTAGCTTCAAAATTGTGGAAAAAACCTGCGTTCATACAGACAGACGGACAGACAGACGGACAGACGGACAGACGGACATTTCACAAACCCAATATACTCTTTTTTCCTTTTTTTTCAAAAAAGTTAAAAAAAGAGTATAAAAAGGGAGTAATAATTTATGACTGCATACCAATTTTCCGGAAAATTCACCCTCCCGGGTGGAAAGTGGGTGGTAAAAAGGCCAAAGTTGAGTTCTTATGCGATTTGCTTCAAACTCAATTTTAAAGATTAATATGAAAATTCATTTAAAACTGCATACCAATTTCCCGGAAAATTCACCCTCCCGGGTGGAAAGTGGGTGGTAAATAGGGCGAAAGATGAGTTCTTATGCGATTTGCTTCAAACTTATTTTCAAAAATCTATATGAAAATTCATTTAAAACTGCATACCAATTTTTCGGAAAATTCACCCCCCTGGGTGGGAAATGGGTGGTATATAGGGTTAAAATTGAGTTCTTATGCGATTTGGTTCAAACTCAATTTTAAAGATCAATATGAAAATCCATTAAAAACTGCATACCAATTTTCCGGAAAATTCACATTCCCGGGTGGAAAGTGGGTGGTAAAAAGGCCAAAGTTGAGTTCTTATGCGATTTGCTTCAAACTCAATCTCAAAGATCAATATGAAAATCCATTAAAAACTGCATACCAATTTTCCGGAAAATTCACATTCCCGAGTGGAAAGTGGGTGATAAAAAGGCGAAAGTTGAGTTTTTGTACGATTTGCTTCAATCTCATTTTCAAAGATCAATATGAAAATTCATTAAAAACTGCATACGAATTTTACGGAAAATTCACATTCCCGGGTGGAAAGTGGGTGGTGACAAGGCCAAAGTTGAGTTTTTATGCGATTTGCTTCAAACTCATTCTCAAAAATCAATATGATAATTCATTTAAAACTACATACCAATTTTACGGAAAATTCACATTCCCGTGTGGAAAGTGGGTGGTAAAAAGGCCAAAGTTAAGTTCTTATGCGATTTGCTTCAAACTCATTCTCAAAAATCAATATGAAAATTCATTTAAGACTGCATACCAATTTTCCGGAAAATTCGCATTCCCGGGTGGAAAGTGGGTGGTATTAAGGCCAAAGTTGAGTTTTTATGCGATTTGCTTCAAACTCATTTTCAATATGAAAATTTATTTAAGACCGCATACCAATTTTCCGGAAAATTCGCATTCCCGGGTGGAAAGTGGGTGGTAGAAAGGCCAAAGTTGAGTTCTGATGCGATTTGCTTCAAATTCAACCTCAAAGATCAATATGAAAATCCATTAAAAACTGCATACGAAGTTTCTGGAAAATTCACATTACCGGGTGGAAAAAGGGGGGTGACAAGACCAAAGTTGAGTTTTTACACCTACACACTACACCTAATTTCATTGGTGGAGAGTTCGTCACATCGATAGAAGTTTGCGATTTGGTTTGATGACTTCTAGTGTTAAAAAGTGCACTCATGAAACACTTAATTTTTCATGTTAAGACAAATATAAGTTGTGTAAAGAAACAACAATTAGAAAATGGTTTAATAAAAGGTTAACAGTGCATTTGCAAACATGAAATAGTGAATATATAATAGCGAAATCGAAACTGGACATATCAATAACAAACTTTGCGATTACCGGAGCGCCTTAAAAACGGAATCGCAAAACTTGATTCAAATCGCAAATTGCAAATGTTTTGCGATTACTGGAGCGTGGCTGGATTTCATGAAATTTATAGAAATAGTTAGAAGCGGTTGTATCGATATAAAGCACACAAGTCATATATCGATACAACACGCTCCGATTGTATTCAGTCTAGATAGACAAGCGCGCGAGAGAAGACGCTTGTGAATAAAAATTAAATAATGGGAACATTAAACTTTACATATCAGGTGTGGGATATAGCCGTTGCTTTCTAACTGTGCAGGCTGCAAAATAAATTGCTAACCGCATAAGATCATAAGTTCAGCAATTGTGTGCAACGGTTTGGTGAATTGCCAAAAGTATGGAAATTTTAAGCCCCAATTTTGAGCTGGCAGCGACCGCTTCTTCAAGTACTGCGCTGGTAAATGCAGAGATTGCTGCAATATCACTGGATTTGGAGCTGTTCAGCGAGGATGCACTGGAGAACGACACCAAAATGATGATGCCGATCAAAAGTGAAATTCATAGAGACGCAGATCGTTTACCGTTGCTCGCCAATAAAATTTGAAACGACACCGCCATAGTGGCGTCGTTCTCTGGTGAAATTAATAGCGACGCATACCAGTTACCGCTACTTGCTTAGCAAATTCAAGATGGCGCTGACCAATTGGTACCAGTTCGTTGTGAAATTGTTGAGAATGTCCAGATGCCCACCATTCAGCAAAAATGTAAAGCAGATGTGCAGCGTCGCGTTGAAATGGATGAAGTGACATCCCAGTTTAACCATTTGGAAAGCAAGGGGCGATTGTATGCGGCTCGTAAGCGTATTGCCGAACTGCAGGTATTTATGCATCAACTGTAGATTGCCGCAGAATCCGTTGGGCCGTTTTCTCATTTTCCCGTCTTTGGTTAAATCGAAATGTACCTTCTTTTCAAAAACTAGGCTTCATTCGTTCATTCGTTTTTTCATGTTCACGTCTTTTGAGTTTACAATTTAGGTGCAATTGTGGCAACGCTGCGCCGAAAAGTATCGATACATCAGCAATGTAGTTGGCAATTCTGGTAAAAGAGTGGCCAGACTGATCAATAAACAGCCGAATATTGTTTTGGTAATAGTGCGGAAAATTTAAATTGAAGTAACTTATGAGAAGAAATTTGGTTACATTATGAAATTTTGTGAAACTGACATTCATTTTATCACCGGGAAGACAGGCTTATTTTAGGCGCCAACTTCTATTAAGAAGCTGCCGCTTGCATAAAATCGCAGAGGCTTTCTACAAGGTTTCCTGAGAGAATATTATTATTGCAAACTAGTTCAGTGACAAGACAAAATAACATGTCAATATCAAACTGCAGGGCCGTGTTGAGTTTCCGTAAAATAAACGGTTGATTTTGTCAACCAAAATCTTTTTATAAATTCCATGCCCACATACGATTCAAAAGATTTTGTGTGACATGTTCTGATTTATTTTTCTAATTGCATCAGATCATTTTGTGTTTTCAAGCATTGTTCAGCGGTGTCATAAGCAATTGAACACATAAAAGGTGGCAGCACTGCACTCTGAAGCTGGCGAGTTTAAAACTGGTGGGGATGAAGTACATTGCGATAAAAGACGGCCAGTTTCAAAAACCTTAACATAATAAAACCAAAATCAGTCAAGACGCGTGGATTTGCAAAGACGGCAACTTGAGAAAACGGCCCTTAGTATGTGTGACGTCGAAGCATTAGTACGCTCGTTTTTTGGCGGCAACAACTACCCTGTCCTGAGTTGGGTACACGAATTTGAAGAGATTAAGGCTACCATACAACTTTTTTTCTTTGCCAAACGCCCGTTGTCCGGATCAGCGAAATTTTATGTGCTTAATGCTGGCATACTAAATTGAAAGAATCTATATATATGTAGGTTTTATTTATTAATTAATCCTTGTTGGGATTTAGTTTTTTACAATTTGTTCTCTAATTAAATTGTAAGTATAATATTATGAGGATAGCTCCAAAACATTTAGAGTACAAAACTGGATTTGGCAAAATACAATGTTTAGTGTAATGCGTCTGATGCGTAGCTGACGAGAGTAACGACTGACTTCGTGACGCTCGCTGGCTCTTTTTCAATAGAACGAGCGGCCACTGTTAGTTAACATAGCACACGATCAAAACCGACGGCCACTGCGTGTTTGGCGCTGGCTATCATTTCCTTCAATCGGCTGTCCTGACGGACCATTCGCCCCGGTTAGGTCTACCCAGGGTTTCATAAACTCTGAAACTGTTGAAGTCTTGCAAGGTCCATCAGATTGACCCATCCTTTCCACCTCGTACCTCCCATGATTACTAACTTTCACAACTTTGTAAGGTCCTAGATATTTTCCCTTAAGTTTAAACCTGTCCCATACTGCGTGCGTCTTATAGCTACCATGTCATTGACCTGAAACTGCCGATCTGCCTTTCTATTTGAGTCGAAAGTCTTCTTTTTTTCATTCTGCATTAGCTTTATATTTTCGCATGCTTCTTTTCTAGTTTTCTCACGCTCCTCATCTAACTCTTCAATAAGTGACTGCTGAATCAGCTCCATTAAACGATGGTCGTCAGCTATACGTACTAGTACTTCTCGGCTCTACACTATTGATTATCTGCTGAACTTTACTTAAATGCTTATACCAAGTGCCTGCATCGCCCTGAGTTAGTTTCGACAGCATCGGAATCACAATTCTATGCATACGTTCTACCTGGCCATTCCCACGCGGAACTCCAGTAGCAATCATCAAATGTTGAATATTGCGAGTCTCACAATATTCACGGAAAAAGTTAGATGTGAATGCAGCGCCTCTATCGGATACAATTCTTAAAGGATTTCCGAAATTAGTTGCCTGCACTTCGAAATATTTAACAACCTCCTCAGCCCCAGTGCTGCGAGTAGAATACAACCAAACATATTTGAAAAATGCGTCGACTACCACAAAAATAAAGTTATACTGTTTTTTGGTAATTTCCATCGGTCCGACATGGTCAATGTGGTACGTTGATAACGGCCTATCCCCTTTGTCAATTGGCTGTAAGTAACCCTCTCGTTTCCCTGACTTTTCATTGACAATAATATATTCAACGCAGCTTTCTACAACTCGTGTTACTTTATCCTTCAGTTTAGGAATAAAATATGATCTCTCGACTAAATCCTGAGTCTTTTTAACAGAGAAGTGACCATTTTTATGTGCAATCAATATAATTTCATTCTCCATTTGAGCTGGCACAACAATAAGCTCGCGGTTCGGGTCCTTAAACAAAATACCATTTGCCATATAGTAATCTTCATACGCCCGCTCCTCAACAATGCTTCGCAAAGCCTTAACCCAGTCATCTAACAACTGAGCCTCTTTCAACCGATGAACGATACTTTCGGAAAGCATATAGCAATAAACACGACTTAAGGCATCTACATGCCTCATCTTTGACCCTGAGCGATGTTCAATGTCATAATTAAAATCTGGTAAGTACATTGCCCAACGCGCTACTCGTAATGGGACATCCTTCTTTTTCATAGTCATTGTAAAGGCGTTACGACGATTTTGAACTTGACTCCTAAAACATAGACACGCCACTTATGCAAAGCTTCAATAATCGCAAGCACCTCGAGATCGTAAGCTGGATATTTTTCTTCACACGGTTTAGTTTTACGACTCATGTATTGTACTGGGTGAAATAAACAGTCCTCTGAATTCTTCTGCAGCAAAACAGCCCCGTATCCCCACTTTGACGCATCAGTGTGTATTTCAGTCTGCAAATTGGGATTATATAACTGTAACACAGGTCTGCTAGTCAAAGCTACTTTTAGTTGCTCGAACGCAACCTCCTGAATATCCTTGAATTCACACTTCGAATCCTTCCTCAAACTGTCCGATAAAGGTTTCGCTATAACCGCGTATCCCTCAATAAACTTTCTAAAATAAGATGTCAGCCCAAGAAATCTTTGAATTGCTTTCTTATCTCTTGGCATTGGAAAATTAGCAACTGCCTTGGTCTTCTCGTCACTCGGTTTCATAGTATTGTCCTCAATTATGTAGCCTAGAAAATTTACTTTCATCTGCAAAAACTGGCACTTGCCCCAATTTATTCGCAATCCATTTTGCTCAGCCACCTGTAAAACTCTGTCCAATTTTAGAACGCCTTCACCCATGTCCTTGCTCGGAATGATCACGTCGTCCATATACACGACAGCGTCATTGTTCTTAACCAAATCGCGCAACACTGCCATTATAAAACGGGTAAGCACGGCCGGTGAGTGTGAAATTCCAAACGGTACATAAACGAACTCATACTGCCCTCTTTGAGTTACGAAGGAAGTATATTTTTGAGAACCTGGGTCTACCGCAACATGAAAAAAACCGTTAGTTAAATCGAGAGTAGTAAAAACTCTTGCGCCTTGAAGCTTCTCCAACACTGAGTCCATTTGCGCGACCGGAAAGTTATCCCGCAATATTTTCTCATTGAGTTTCCTATAATCGCAACACAAACGCTTTTTCCCATTCTTCTTCGCGACCAACACCACTGGTGATGCATATTCCGAAAAACTTGGTCTTATAATACCTTCAGCTAACCATGCTTCTATCTGATTATCGACAATCTCTTGCTCACAGAATGCTAGACGCCTTGGATGTTGAAAAACTGGAATTTCATCAGACAATATGATTTTCATTTTAACTGGCGAGTCTACATTTCTTTTTGGTTGATAGTTCTCTATCATATCTCGAACTTTACTGACGTGGACCTCATTGAGATGAGATAAATCAATTTCGCTTTTAACTTCAGCAATATCTGAAACTAACATACAAATGCCCTTAAACTCATCAAACAGCTCTGCACATGAAGACTGTGACCTTTGCTCATTCTGTTGTTTAGAGGTTTTGCGTTCCTTATCACGATTGATAACACGTCGCACGAACTGAGTTCCATCTAAAGTGACCTGCATGTCGACCTGTTCCAAAATAGTTTTTCCTAAAATGGCCTCAAAACTTATGTCTTCATCTGGAAGGACATGAAACTCTACTTGCATTTCAATATCGTCAATTTGCACCGGTATAATGAAACTACCGAAAGTTAACACTTGAGATTCACCTATGCCAGTTAAACATTTCTCGCGGCCACTCAATTTCAAATCGCCAAACTTCAAAAATACGCTTCTACGCAGTAAACACAAATCAGCCCCTGTGTCAACGAGGCCTTTGAAATCTACCCCTCCCTGAAGGAGTAAACATGTTTCTCAGATTTACTGCAACTTCATTGTCCTGCACAACATGTGTGTTCGAGTTATTCTCCTTTTTAACTTCAACCTTAACTCTGCAATCTGCAGCACGATGCCCTGGCTGATCGCATTTAAAACAATTAAAGCTCTTCTTGGTGCAGTCTTTTTTCAAGTGAGACTCATCACCGCACTTATAACACTTTCTGACCTTTGCTGTTGTCGGCTCTACGCCCAAACGACCAGTTTTTTCAGCCTGCGACCCATATTTGCTATTCTGCTCTGATCCACTGCGAGATTTCTTGTATGCATCAATTTGAAATTTCAACTGCTTTAAATTTTTAGCTTGGTAAAACATAGCTTTGTTTGCTCGTGTGTCTGGAATCCCTGCGACAAAATACTCTATCAAGCTGGCGTCATCCAACTCAATTGGCTTTGCAATCTCTATTAACGCGTACAAAAACTCTAACAACGGTTCTCCTTTCTTTTGCTGACGTTTCTGCAGAGACCGATGTATTTCTGCTGAGGATAATTTAACCGTAAATTCCTCCAGCAATGCGGCTTTCAAAGTCTCCCAGGTTCTAACGTCACGCAAACTACGCACAAATGATTTAGCAGCTCCAACCAGGAACTGTTTGGCATATATTAAAAGTTGCAATTTGTTCCACTGTACTGTTGCTGCACATTCTTCAAGCTCTTCTACCCATTTCACGATATCAGCACTGTCAGAACCCGAAAACTCTGAGACACTTCCCTCTACATCTTTTAATGTAAACCAGGATCTATTGCCCATGGCTGCTTGATCAGGATCTGCATGTTGAACATCAACATCTAATGCCGTAACCACTGATTCGACATCTTCGTCTTCCTCATATTGGTGGCCATAATGGGCCAATAATCTATTTTGTAAACCGCGTTTGACACCGCTGGTTTGCAGACGAAGCTCTGTTAATTTTTGTCGCAAATCTACGACTCGCAGTACCATAATGTCGTCAACTTGCATCGTGAATAATTTTTAGATCATTTACTTATAACTATTTATATTATCTGCGTCTTAATACCCGATATTCGATAATATATCGCACTTATATCCGTCTTACTTAACACTAGAAATATCGATAAGTTCAGTTAAATGTTTAAAGTAATAATCAAACCAACACTGCAATCGCCTCTGATAACAATCGTCTCTGTTAATACGCTTCTCTGTTAAGTCGGTCCTCAGTAATCACGCGTCTCTGTTAGCACGCGTCTCCTCTGCTGAGCTGTTAACAATCGTCTCTGTTAACACGCTACTCTGTTATCGCGCGTCTCTGTTAGCACGCGTCTCCTCTGCTGAGCCTTTTTCCAGGTCCCCAAGCCAAACGCAATATCTAACACTCAGATCCCACACTCGTGCCTTCTTTGCCTGTGTTGCTACTGCCGTCTGCTTGCCTCTGCTTTGCTCTCGTCGCGTGAACTCCTTTGCGTGACACCTTTCCACGTTGTCCAGATCACCTTGCCCGGGCTGCTCTCTACTGTATTCCAAACTGCTCTCAGCCCGTTTGTCGTTTGTCGTTGTATCGTCCAACACAATATTTTACTTTTCTTTGTGCTGTACTTTTCTGTCGCCTCTCCAGTCTGCTTTCGTTTGCTCTCGGTCTCTCTCTCTCTTCGCCGTTGTTCGTAGCTGCTGCTCTGCAAACTGCCGCGCAATACACACAGTTTTCTGATTGTCTTTGTGTTTTTCCACGTTGTGTTTCTAGATTGTTCTTTTGTCTTGGGCTTATCCCGCTTGAGCCCCCAATTGTAGGTTTTATTTATTAATTAATCCTTGTTGGGATTTAGTTTTTAACAATTTGTTCTTTAATTAAATTGTAAGTAAAATATTATGAGGATAGCTCCAAAGCATTAAGCGTACAAAACTGGATTTGGTAAAATACAATGTTTAGTGTAATGCGTCTGATGCGTAGCTGACGAGAGTAACGACTGACTTCGTGACGCTCGCTGGCTCTTTTTCAATAGCACGAGCGGCCACTGTTAGTTAACATAGCACATGATCAAAACCGACGGCCACTGCGTGTTTGGTGCTGGCTATCATTTCCAATACATATATAAAAGAGTTTGTCCTCACTGGCGACTGGCGATTGGCCATCAACGCAGGGCCCAAACCATAAGAGCTAGATGGCTGAAATTTTCACAGTAGCTCAGGCATATACCAAAAGTGAGCACTAAGACCGGATTTCGGAAAATTCGGTCGGGAAATGTGGAAAATTCGCGGAAAACCGTTGTATGCAACTTTTATGTTTATCATCCGATCAGCTTCAAACTTAATTTCAATGATCTATATAAAAAAAAAAGTGGATGGTAGTGGGTGGTAAAAAGGCCAAAGTTGAGTTCTTATGAGATTTGCTTCAAACTCATTTTCAAAGATCTTCATTTTCCGATACCAATTTTCCGGAAAATTCACCCCCCTGGGTGGGAAGTGGGTGGTATATAGGGTTAAAATTGAGTTCTTATGCAATTTGCTTCAAACTCATTTCAAAGATCTATATGAAAATTCATTTGAAACTGCATACCAATTTTCCGGAAAATTCGCATTCCCGGGTGGAAAGTGGGTGGTAAATAGGGCGAAAGTTGAGTTTTCATGCAGTTTGCTTCCAACTCATTTTCAAAGCTCAATATGAAAATTCATTTAAAACTGCATACCAATTTTCCGGAAAAGTCACCCTCCCGGGTGGAAAGTGGGTGGTAAATAGGGCGAAAGTTGAGTTCTTATGCGATTTGCTTCAAACTTGTTTTCAATGATCTATATGAAAATTCATTTAAAACTGCATAACAATTTTCCGGAAAATTCACATTCCCGGGTGGAAAGTGGGTGGTAAAAAAGGGAGAAAGTTGAGTTTTTATGCGATTTGCTTCAAACTCATTTTCAAAGATCTATATGAAAATTCATTTAAAACTGCATACCAATTTTCCGGAAAATTCGCATTCCCGGGTTGAAAGTGGGTGGTAAATAGGGCGAAAGTTGAGTTTTTGTACGATTTGCTTCAATCTCATTTTCAAAGATCAGTATGAAAATTCATTAAAAACTGCATACGCATTTTCCGGAAAATTCACATTCCCGGGTGGAAAGTGGGTGGTACAAAGGCCAAAGTTGAGTTCTTATGCGATTTGCTTCAAACTCAATTTTAAAGATCAATATGAAAATTCATTAAAAACTGCATACCTATTTTCCAGAAAATTCACATTCCCGGGTGGAAAGTGGGTTGTAAGTGGGTGGTAAAAAGGCCAAAGTTGAGTTCTTATGCGATTTGCTTCAAACTCATTCTCAAAAATCAATATGATAATTCATTTAAGACTGCATACCAATTTTCCGGAAAATTCACATTCCCGGGTGGAAAGTGGGTGGTAAAAAGGCAAAAGTTGAGTTCTTATGCGATTTGCTTCAAACTCAATTTTAAAGATCAATATGAAAATTCATTAAAAACTGCATACCAATTTTTCGGAAAATTCAGCCCCCTGGGTGGAAAGTGGGTGGTAAAAAGGCCAAAGTTGAGTTCTTATGCGATTTGGCTCAAACTCAATTTTAAAGATCAATATGAAAATTCATTAAAAACTGCATACCAATTTTCCGGAAAATTCGCATTCCCGGGTGGAAAGTGGGTAATAAATAGGGCGAAAGTTGAGTTTTCATGCAGTTTGCTTCAAACTCATTTTCAAAGATCTATATGAAAATTCATTTAAAACTGCATACCAATTTTCCGGAAAATTCACATTCCCGGGTGGAAAGTGGGTGGTAAAAATGCCAAAGTTGAGTTTTTATGCGATTTGCTTCAAACTCATTTTCAAAGATCAATATGAAAATTCATTAAAAACTGCATACCAATTTTCCGGAAAATTCACCCCCCTGGGTGGAAAGTGGGTGGTAAAAAGGCCAAAGTTGAGTTCTTATGCGATTTAGTTCAAACTCAATTTTAAAGATCAATATGAAAATTCATTAAAAACTGCATACCTATTTTCCGGAAAATTCACATTCCCGGGTGGAAAGTGGGTTGTAAGTGGGTGGTAAAAAGGCCAAAGTTGAGTTCTTATGCGATTTGCTTCAAACTCATTTTCAAAGATCAATATGAAAATTCATTAAAAACTGCATACCAATTTTCCGGAAAATTCACCCCCCTGGGTGGAAATTGGGTGGTAAAAAGGCCAAAGTTGAGTTCTTATGCGATTTGGTTCAAACTCAATTTTAAAGATCAATATGAAAATTCATTAAAAACTGCATACCTATTTTCCGGAAAATTCACATTCCCGGGTGGAAAGTGGGTTGTAAGTGGGTGGTAAAAAGGCCAAAGTTGAGTTCTTATGCGATTTGCTTCAACTCATTCTCAAAAATCAATATGATAATTCATTTAAGACTGCATACCAATTTTCCGGAAAATTCACATTCCCGAGTGGAAAGTGGGTGGTAAAATGGCCAAAGTTGAGTTCTTATGCGATTTGCTTTAAACTCGTTTTCAAAGATCAATATGAAAATTCATTTAAGACTGCATACCAATTTTCCGGAAAATTCACATTCCCGGGTGGAAAGTGGGTGGTAAAAGGCCAAAGTTGAGTTCTTATGCGATTTGCTTCAAACTCAATTTTAAAGATCAATATGAAAATTCATTAAAAACTGCATACCAATTTTTCGGAAAATTCAGCCCCCTGGGTGGAAAGTGGGTGGTAAAAAGGCCAAAGTTGAGTTCTTATGCGATTTGGTTCAAACTCAATTTTAAAGATCAATATGAAAATTCATTAAAAACTGCATACCAATTTTCCGGAAAATTCGCATTCCCGGGTGGAAAGTGGGTAATAAATAGGGCGAAAGTTGAGTTTTCATGCAGTTTGCTTCAAACTCATTTTCAAAGATCTATATGAAAATTCATTTAAGACTGCATACCAATTTTCCGGAAAATTCACATTCCCGGGTGGAAAGTGGGTGGTAAAAATGCCAAAGTTGAGTTTTTATGCGATTTGCTTCAAACTCATTTTCAAAGATCAATATGAAAATTCATTAAAAACTGCATACCAATTTTCCGGAAAATTCACCCCCCTGGGTGGAAAGTGGGTGGTAAAAAGTCCAAAGTTGAGTTCTTATGCGATTTAGTTCAAACTCAATTTTAAAGATCAATATGAAAATTCATTAAAAACTGCATACCTATTTTCCGGAAAATTCACATTCCCGGGTGGAAAGTGGGTTGTAAGTGGGTGGTAAAAAGGCCAAAGTTGAGTTCTTATGCGATTTGCTTCAAACTCATTCTCAAAAATCAATATGATAATTCATTTAAGACTGCATACCAATTTTCCGGAAAATTCACATTCCCGGGTGGAAAGTGGGTGGTAAAAAGGCAAAAGTTGAGTTCTTATGCGATTTGCTTCAAACTCAATTTTAAAGATCAATATGAAAATTCATTAAAAACTGCATACCAATTTTTCGGAAAATTCAGCCCCCTGGGTGGAAAGTGGGTGGTAAAAAGGCCAAAGTTGAGTTCTTATGCGATTTGGCTCAAACTCAATTTTAAAGATCAATATGAAAATTCATTAAAAACTGCATACCAATTTTCCGGAAAATTCGCATTCCCGGGTGGAAAGTGGGTAATAAATAGGGCGAAAGTTGAGTTTTCATGCAGTTTGCTTCAAACTCATTTTCAAAGATCTATATGAAAATTCATTTAAAACTGCATACCAATTTTCCGGAAAATTCACATTCCCGGGTGGAAAGTGGGTGGTAAAAATGCCAAAGTTGAGTTTTTATGCGATTTGCTTCAAACTCATTTTCAAAGATCAATATGAAAATTCATTAAAAACTGCATACCAATTTTCCGGAAAATTCACCCCCCTGGGTGGAAAGTGGGTGGTAAAAAGGCCAAAGTTGAGTTCTTATGCGATTTAGTTCAAACTCAATTTTAAAGATCAATATGAAAATTCATTAAAAACTGCATACCTATTTTCCGGAAAATTCACATTCCCGGGTGGAAAGTGGGTTGTAAGTGGGTGGTAAAAAGGCCAAAGTTGAGTTCTTATGCGATTTGCTTCAAACTCATTTTCAAAGATCAATATGAAAATTCATTAAAAACTGCATACCAATTTTCCGGAAAATTCACCCCCCTGGGTGGAAATTGGGTGGTAAAAAGGCCAAAGTTGAGTTCTTATGCGATTTGGTTCAAACTCAATTTTAAAGATCAATATGAAAATTCATTAAAAACTGCATACGAATTTTCCGGAAAATTCACATTCCCGGGTGGAAAGTGGGTTGTAAGTGGGTGGTAAAAAGGCCAAAGTTGAGTTCTTATGCGATTTGCTTCAACTCATTCTCAAAAATCAATATGATAATTCATTTAAGACTGCATACCAATTTTCCGGAAAATTCACATTCCCGAGTGGAAAGTGGGTGGTAAAATGGCCAAAGTTGAGTTCTTATGCGATTTGCTTTAAACTCGTTTTCAAAGATCAATATGAAAATTCATTTAAGACTGCATACCAATTTTCCGGAAAATTCACATTCCCGGGTGGAAAGTGGGTGGTAAAAGGCCAAAGTTGAGTTCTTATGCGATTTGCTTCAAACTCAATTTTAAAGATCAATATGAAAATTCATTAAAAACTGCATACCAATTTTTCGGAAAATTCAGCCCCCTGGGTGGAAAGTGGGTGGTAAAAAGGCCAAAGTTGAGTTCTTATGCGATTTGGTTCAAACTCAATTTTAAAGATCAATATGAAAATTCATTAAAAACTGCATACCAATTTTCCGGAAAATTCGCATTCCCGGGTGGAAAGTGGGTAATAAATAGGGCGAAAGTTGAGTTTTCATGCAGTTTGCTTCAAACTCATTTTCAAAGATCTATATGAAAATTCATTTAAGACTGCATACCAATTTTCCGGAAAATTCACATTCCCGGGTGGAAAGTGGGTGGTAAAAATGCCAAAGTTGAGTTTTTATGCGATTTGCTTCAAACTCATTTTCAAAGATCAATATGAAAATTCATTAAAAACTGCATACCAATTTTCCGGAAAATTCACCCCCCTGGGTGGAAAGTGGGTGGTAAAAAGGCCAAAGTTGAGTTCTTATGCGATTTAGTTCAAACTCAATTTTAAAGATCAATATGAAAATTCATTAAAAACTGCATACCTATTTTCCGGAAAATTCACATTCCCGGGTGGAAAGTGGGTTGTAAGTGGGTGGTAAAAAGGCCAAAGTTGAGTTCTTATGCGATTTGCTTCAAACTCATTCTCAAAAATCAATGTGATAATTCATTTAAGACTGCATACCAATTTTCCGGAAAATTCACATTCCCGGGTGGAAAGTGGGTGGTAAAAAGGCCAAATGTGAGTTCTTATGCGATTTGCTTCAAACTCAATTTTAAAGATCAATATGAAAATTCATTTAAGACTGCATACCAATTTTCCGGAAAATTCACCCCCCTGGGTGGAAATTGGGTGGTAAAAAGGCCAAAGTTGAGTTCTTATGCGATTTGGTTCAAACTCAATTTTAAAGATCAATATGAAAATTCATTAAAAACTGCATACCTATTTTCCGGAAAATTCACATTCCCGGGTGGAAAGTGGGTTGTAAGTGGGTGGTAAAAAGGCCAAAGTTGAGTTCTTATGCGATTTGCTTCAAACTCATTCTCAAAAATCAATGTGATAATTCATTTAAGACTGCATACCAATTTTCCGGAAAATTCACATTCCCGGGTGGAAAGTGGGTGGTAAAAAGGCCAAAGTTGAGTTCTTATGCGATTTGCTTTAAACTCATTTTCAAAGATCAATATGAAAATTCATTTAAGACTGCATACCAATTTTCGGGAAAATTCACATTCCCGGGTGGAAAGTGGGTGGTAAAAAGACCAAAGTTGAGTTCTTATGCCATTTGCTTCAAACTTATTTTAAAAGATCAATATGAAAATTCATTAAAAACTGCATAACAATTTTCCGGAAAATTCACATTCCCGATTGGAAAGTGGGTGGTAAAAAGGCCAAAGTTGAGTTCTTATGCCATTTGCTTCAAACTCATTTTCAAAGATCAATATGAAAATTCATTAAAAACTGCATACCAATTGGAAAGTGGTTGATATAAAGGCCAAAGTTGAGTTTTTATGCGATTTGCTTCAAACTCATTCTCCGGAAAATTCATATTCCTGGGTGGAAAGTGGGTGGTAAAACGGCCAAAGTTAAGTTCTAATGCGATTTGCTTCAAACTCATTTTCAAAGATCTATATGAAAATTCATTAAAAACTGCATACGAAATTTCCGGAAAATTCACATTCCCGGGTGGAAAGTGGGTGGTGACAAGGCCAAAGTTGAGTTTTCATGCAATTTGCTTCAAACTCAAACTCATTCTCAAAAATCAATATGATAATTCAGTTAAGACTGCATAGCAATTTTCCGGAAAAAAGTGGGTGGTATAAAGGCCAAAGTTGAGTTTTTATGCGATTTGCCTCAAACTCATTTTCAAAATGAAAATTTATTTAATTGGTGGAGAGTTCGTCACATCGATAGAAGTTTGCGATTTGGTTTGATGACTTCTAGTGTTAAAAAGTGCACTCATGAAACACTTAATTTTTCATGTTAAGACAAATATAAGTTGTGTAAAGAAACAACAATTAGAAAATGGTTTAATAAAAGGTTAACAGTGCATTTGCAAACATGAAATAGTGAATATATAATAGCGAAATCGAAACTGGACATATCAATAACAAACTTTGCGATTACCGGAGCGCCTTAAAAACGGAATCGCAAAACTTGATTCAAATCGCAAATTGCAAATGTTTTGCGATTACTGGAGCGTGGCTGGATTTCATGAAATTTATAGAAATAGTTAGAAGCGGTTGTATCGATATAAAGCACACAAGTCATATATCGATACAACACGCTCCGATTGTATTCAGTCTAGATAGACAAGCGCGCGAGAGAAGACGCTTGTGAATAAAAATTAAATAAAGGGAACATTAAACTTTACATATCAGGTGTGGGATATAGCCGTTGCTTTCTAACTGTGCAGGCTGCAAAATAAATTGCTAACCGCATAAGATCATAAGTTCAGCAATTGTGTGCAACGGTTTGGTGAATTGCCAAAAGTATGGAAATTTTAAGCCCCAATTTTGAGCTGGCAGCGACCGCTTCTTCAAGTACTGCGCTGGTAAATGCAGAGATTGCTGCAATATCACTGGATTTGGAGCTGTTCAGCGAGGATGCACTGGAGAACGACACCAAAATGATGATGCCGATCAAAAGTGAAATTCATAGAGACGCAGATCGTTTACCGTTGCTCGCCAATAAAATTTGAAACGACACCGCCCAAGTGGCGTCCTTCTCTGGTGAAATTAATAGCGACGCATACCAGTTACCGCTACTTGCTTAGCAAATTCAAGATGGCGCTGACCAATTGGTACCAGTTCGTTGTGAAATTGTTGAGAATGTCCAGATGCCCGCCATTCAGCAAAAATGTAAAGCAGATGTGCAGCGTCGCGTTGAAATGGATGAAGTGACATCCCAGTTTAACCATTTGGAAAGCAAGGGGCGATTGTATGCGGCTCGTAAGCGTATTGCCGAACTGCAGGTATTTATGCATCAACTGTAGATTGCCGCAGAATCCGTTGGGCCGTTTTCTCATTTTCCCGTCTTTGGTTAAATCGAAATGTACCTTCTTTTCAAAAACTAGGCTTCATTCGTTCATTCGTTTTTTCATGTTCACGTCTTTTGAGTTTACAATTTAGGTGCAATTGTGGCAACGCTGCGCCGAAAAGTATCGATACATCAGCAATGTAGTTGGCAATTCTGGTAAAAGAGTGGCCAGACTGATAAATAAACAGCCGAATATTGTTTTGTTAATAGTGCGGAAAATTTAAATTGAAGTAACTTATGAAAAAATATTTGGTTACATTATGAAATTTTGTGAAACTGACATTCATTTTTTCACCGGGAAGACAGGCTTATTTTAGGCGCCAACTTCTATTAAGAAGCTGCCGCTTGCATAAAATCGCAGAGGCTTTCTACAAGGTTTCCTGAGAGAATATTATTATTGCAAACTAGTTCAGTGACAAGACAAAATAACATGTCAATATAAAACTGCAGGGCCGTGTTGAGTTTCCGTAAAATAAACGGTTGATTTTGTCAACCAAAATCTTTTTATAAAATCCATGCCCACATACGATTCAAAAGATTTTGTGTGACATGGTTTGATTTATTTTTCTAATTGCATCAGATCATTTTGTGTTTTCAAGCATTGTTCAGCGGTGTCATAAGCAATTGAACACATAAAAGGTGGCAGCACTGCACTCTGAAGCTGGCGAGTTTAAAACTGGTGGGGATGAAGTACATTGCGATAAAAGACGGCCAGTTTCAAAAACCTGAACATAATAAAACCAAAATCAGTCAAGACGCGTGGATTTGCAAAGACGGCAACTTGAGAAAACGGCCCTTAGTATGTGTGACGTCGAAGCATTAGTACGCTCGTTTTTTGGCGGCAACAACTACCCTGTCCAGATTTGGGTACACGAATTTGAAGAGATTAGGCCTACCATACAACTTTTTTTCTTTGCCAAACGCCCGTTGTCCGGATCAGCGAAATTTTATGTGTTTAATGCTGGCATACTAAATTGAAAGAATCTATATATATAAAAGAGTTTGTCCTCACTGGCGATTGGCGATTGGCAATCAACGCAGGGCCCAAACCATAAGAGCTAGATGGCTGAAATTCACAGTAGCTTAGGCATATACCGAAAGTGAGCACTAAGACCGTATTTTGGAAAATTCGGTCGGGAAATGTGGAAAATTCGTGGAAAACCTTTGTATGCAACTTTTTTGTTAATCATCCGATCAGCTCCAAACTTAATTTCAATGATCTATATAAAAAATAATTTATGACTGCATACCAATTTTCCGGAAAATTAACCCCCCTGGGTGGAAAATGGGTAGTCAAGGTTGTATGGGCGACAGTTGAGTTCTTATGCGATTTCCTTCAAACTCAATTTCAAAGATCTATATGAAAATTCATTTAAAACTGCATACCAATTTTCCGGAAAATTCACATTCCCGGGTGGAGAGTGGGTGGTTAAAAGGCCAAAGTTGAGTTCTTATGCGATTTGCTTCAAACTCATTTTCAAAGATCAATATGAAAATTCATTTAAGACTGCATACCAATTTTCCGGAAAATTCACATTCCGGGGTGGTAAGTGGGTGGTGACAAGGCCAAAGTTGTGTTTTTATGCGATTTGCTTCAAACTCAAACTCATTCTCAAAAATCAATATGATAAATAATTTATGACTGCATACCAATTTTCCGGAAAATTCACATTCCCGGGTGAAAAGTGGATGGTGACAAGGCGAAAGTTGAGTTTTTGTACGAGTTGCTTCAATCTCATTTTCAAAGATCAATATGAAAATTCATTAAAAACTGCATACGAATTTTCCGGAAAATTCGCATTACCGGGTGGAAAGTGGGTGGTATAAAGGCCAAAGTTGACTTTTTATGCGATTTGCTTCAAACTCATTTTCAAAAATCAATTTGATTATTCATTTAAGACTGCATACCAATATTCCGGAAAATTCGCATTCCCGGGTGGAAAGTGGTAAAAAGTCCAAAGTTGAGTTTTCATGCGATTTGCTTCAAACTCATTCTCAAAGATCAATATGAAAATCCATTAAAAACTGCATACGAATTTCCCGGAAAATTCGCATTCTCGGGGGAAAGTAGGTGGTAAAAAGACCAAAGTTGAGTTCTTATGCGATTTGCTTAAAAACTCATTTTGAAAGATCAATATGAAAATTCATTAAAAATGCATACCAATTTTCCGGAAAATTCACTTTCCCGGGTGGAAAGTGGATGGTGACAAGGCGAAAGTTGAGTTTTTGTACGAGTTGCTTCAATCTTATTTTCAAAGATCAATATGATAATTCATTAATAACTGCATACGAATTTTCCGGAAAATTCACATTCCCGGGTGGAAAGTGGGTGGTAAATAGGGCGAAAGTTGAGTTTTTGTGCAATTTGCTTCAAACTCATTTTCAAAGATCTATATAAAAATTCATTTAAGACTGCATACCAATTTTCCGGAAAATTCACATTCCCGGGTGGAGAGTGGGTAGTTAAAAGGCCAAAGTTGAGTTCTTATGCGATTTGCTTCAAACTCATTTTCAAAGATCAATATGAAAATTCATTTAAGACTGCAAACCAATTTTCCGGAAAATTCGCATTCCCGGGTGGAAAGTGGGTGGTATAAAGGCCATAGTTGAGTTTTTAAGCGATTTGCTTCAAACTCATTTTCAAGAATCAATATGAAAATTTATTTAAAAATTCGCATTCCAGGGTGGAAAGTGGGTGGTAAAAAGGCCAAAGTTGAGTTCTTATGCGATTTGCTTTAAACTCAAACTCATTCTCAAAAATCAATATGATAATTCATTTAAGACTGCATACCAATTTTCCGGAAAATTCACATTCCCGGGTGGAAAATGGGTGGTAAAAAGGCCAAAGTTGAGTTCTTATGCGATTTGCTTCAAACTCATTTTCAAAGATCAATATCAAAATTCATTGAAAACTGCATACGAATTTTCCGGAAAATTCACATTCCCGGGTGGAAAGTGGGTGGTAACAAGGCCAAAGTTGAGTTTTTATGCGATTTGCGTCAAACTCAAACTCTTTCTGAAAAATCAATATGATAAATCATTTAAGACTGCATACCAATTTTCCGGAAAATTTATATTCCCTGGTGGAAAGTGGGTGGTAAAAAGGCGAAAGTTGAGTTTTTATGCGATTTGCTTCAAACTCATTTTCAAAGATCAATATGAAAATTCATTAAAAACTGCATACCAATTTTCCGGAAAATTAACATTCCCGGGTGGAAAGTGGGTGGTAAAAAGGCGAAAGTTGAGTTTTTGTGCAATTTGCTTCAAACTCATTTTCAAAGATCTATATGAAAATTCATTTAAGAGTGCATACCAATTTTCTGGAAAATTCGCATTCCCGGGTGGAAAGTCTGTGGTAAAAGGGCCAAAGTTGAGTTTTTATGCGATTTGCTTTAAACTCAAACTTATTCTCAAAAATCAATATGATAATTCATTTAAGACTGCATACCAATTTTCCAGAAAATTCACATTCCCGGGTGGAAAGTGGGTGGTAAAAAGGCCAAAGTTGAGTTCTTATGCGATTTGCTTCAAACTCATTTTCAAAGATCAATATGAAAATTCATTAAAAACTGCATACGAATTTTCCGGAAAATTCACATTCCCGGGTGGAAAGTGGGTGGTATAAAGGCCAAAGTTGACTTTTTATGCGATTTGCTTCAAACTCATTTTCAAAAATCAATTTGATAATTAATTTAAGACTGCATACCAATATTCCGGAAAATTCGTATTCCCGGGTGGAAAGTGGGAGGAAGGCCAAAGTTGAGTGCTTATGCGATTTGCTTCAAACTCATTCTCAAAGATCAATATGAAAATCCATTAAAAACTGCATACGAATTTCCCGGAAAGTTCGCATTCCCGGGGGGAAAGTGGGTGGTAAAAAGACCAAAGTTGAGTTCTTATGCGATTTGCTTCAAACTCATTTTGAAAGATCAATATGAAAATTCATTAAAAACTGAATACCAATTTTCCGGAAAATTCACTTTCCCGGTTGGAAAGTGGATGGTGACAAGGCGAAAGTAGAGTTTTTGTACGAGTTGCTTCAATCTTATTTTCAAAGATCAATATGATAATTCATTAATAACTGCATACGAATTTTCCGGAAAATTCACATTCCCGGGTGGAAAGTGGGTGGTAAATAGGGCGAAAGTTGAGTTTTTGTGCAATTTGCTTCAAACTCATTTTCAAAGATCTATATAAAAATTCATTTAAGACTGCATACCAATTTTCCGGAAAATTCACATTCCCGGGTGGAGAGTGGGTGGTTAAAAGGCCAAAGTTGAGTTCTTATGCGATTTGCTTTAAACTCAAACTCATTCTCAAAAATCAATATGATAATTCATTTAAGACTGCATACCAATTTTCCGGAAAATTTATATTCCCTGGTGGAAAGTGGGTGGTAAAAAGGCGAAAGTTGAGTTTTTATGCGATTTGCTTCAAACTCATTTTCAAAGATCAATATGAAAATTCATTAAAAACTGCATACCAATTTTCCGGAAAATTAACATTCCCGGGTGGAAAGTGGGTGGTAAAAAGGCGAAAGTTGAGTTTTTGTGCAATTTGCTTCAAACTCATTTTCAAAGATCTATATGAAAATTCATTTAAGAGTGCATACCAATTTTCTGGAAAATTCGCATTCCCGGGTGGAAAGTGGGTGGTAAAAAGGCCGAAGTTGAGTTTTTATGCGATTTGCTTTAAACTCAAACTTATTCTCAAAAATCAATATGATAATTCATTTAAGACTGCATACCAATTTTCCAGAAAATTCACATTCCCGGGTGGAAAGTGGGTGGTAAAAAGGCCAAAGTTGAGTTCTTATGCGATTTGCTTCAAACTCATTTTCAAAGATCAATATGAAAATTCATTAAAAACTGCATACGAATTTTCCGGAAAATTCACATTCCCGGGTGGAAAGTGGGTGGTATAAAGGCCAAAGTTGACTTTTTATGCGATTTGCTTCAAACTCATTTTCAAAAATCAATTTGATAATTAATTTAAGACTGCATACCAATGTTCCGGAAAATTCGCATTCCCGGGTGGAAAGTGGGAGGAAGGCCAAAGTTGAGTGCTTATGCGATTTGCTTCAAACTCATTCTCAAAGATCAATATGAAAATCCATTAAAAACTGCATACGAATTTCCCGGAAAGTTCGCATTCCCGGGGGGAAAGTGGGTGGTAAAAAGACCAAAGTTGAGTTCTTATGCGATTTGCTTCAAACTCATTTTCAAAGATCAATATGAAAATTCATTAAAAACTGAATACCAATTTTCCGGAAAATTCACTTTCCCGGTTTGAAAGTGGATGGTGACAATCTTATTTTCTTCAATTTGCTTCAATCTTATTTTCAAAGATCAATATGATAATTCATTAATAACTGCATACGAATTTTCCGGAAAATTCACATTCCCGGGTGGAAAGTGGGTGGTAAATAGGGCGAAAGTTGAGTTTTTGTGCAATTTGCTTCAAACTCATTTTCAAAGATCTATATAAAAATTCATTTAAGACTGCATACCAATTTTCCGGAAAATTCACATTCCCGGGTGGAGAGTGGGTGGTTAAAAGGCCAAAGTTGAGTTCTTATGCGATTTGCTTCAAACTCATTTTCAAAGATCAATAGGAAAATTCATTTAAGACTGCATACCAATTTTCCGGAAAATTCGCATTCCCGGGTGGAAAGTGGGTGGTATAAAGGCCATAGTTGAGTTTTTATGCGATTTGCTTCAAACTCATTTTCAAAAATCAATATGAAAATTTATTTAAGACCGCATACCAATTTTCCGGAAAATTCGCATTCCCGGGTGGAAAGTGGGTGGTAAAAAGGCCATAGTTGAGTTTTTATGCGATTTGCTTTGAACTCAAACTCATTCTCAGAAATCAATATGATAATTCATTTAAGACTGCATACCAATTTTTCGGAAAATTCACATTCCCGGGTAGAAAATGGGTGGTAAAAAGGCCAAAGTTGAGTTCTTATGCGATCTGCTTCAAACTCATTTTCAAAGATCAATATCAAAATTCATTTAAAACTGCATACCAATTTTCCGGAAAATTCGCATTCCCGGGTGGAAAGTGGATTGTATATAGGGTTAAAATTGAGTTCTTATGCGATTTGCTTCAAACTCATTTTCAAAGATCAATATGATAATTCATTAATAACTGCATACGAATTTTCCGGAAAATTCACATTCCCGGGTGGAAAGTGGGTGGTAAATAGGGCGAAAGTTGAGTTTTTGTGCAATTTGCTTCAAACTCATTTTCAAAGATCTATATAAAAATTCATTTAAGACTGCATACCAATTTTCCGGAAAATTCACATTCCCGGGTGGAGAGTGGGTGGTTAAAAGGCCAAAGTTGAGTTCTTATGCGATTTGCTTCAAACTCATTTTCAAAGATCAATAGGAAAATTCATTTAAGACTGCATACCAATTTTCCGGAAAATTCGCATTCCCGGGTGGAAAGTGGGTGGTATAAAGGCCATAGTTGAGTTTTTATGCGATTTGCTTCAAACTCATTTTCAAAAATCAATATGAAAATTTATTTAAGACCGCATACCAATTTTCCGGAAAATTCGCATTCCCGGGTGGAAAGTGGGTGGTAAAAAGGCCATAGTTGAGTTTTTATGCGATTTGCTTTGAACTCAAACTCATTCTCAGAAATCAATATGATAATTCATTTAAGACTGCATACCAATTTTTCGGAAAATTCACATTCCCGGGTAGAAAATGGGTGGTAAAAAGGCCAAAGTTGAGTTCTTATGCGATCTGCTTCAAACTCATTTTCAAAGATCAATATCAAAATTCATTTAAAACTGCATACCAATTTTCCGGAAAATTCGCATTCCCGGGTGGAAAGTGGATTGTATATAGGGTTAAAATTGAGTTCTTATGCGATTTGCTTCAAACTCATTTTCAAAGATCAATATGATAATTCATTAATAACTGCATACGAATTTTCCGGAAAATTCACATTCCCGGGTGGAAAGTGGGTGGTAAATAGGGCGAAAGTTGAGTTTTTGTGCAATTTGCTTCAAACTCATTTTCAAAGATCTATATAAAAATTCATTTAAGACTGCATACCAATTTTCCGGAAAATTCACATTCCCGGGTGGAGAGTGGGTGGTTAAAAGGCCAAAGTTGAGTTCTTATGCGATTTGCTTTAAACTCAAACTCATTCTCAAAAATCAATATGATAATTCATTTAAGACTGCATACCAATTTTCCGGAAAATTTATATTCCCTGGTGGAAAGTGGGTGGTAAAAAGGCGAAAGTTGAGTTTTTATGCGATTTGCTTCAAACTCATTTTCAAAGATCAATATGAAAATTCATTAAAAACTGCATACCAATTTTCCGGAAAATTAACATTCCCGGGTGGAAAGTGGGTGGTAAAAAGGCGAAAGTTGAGTTTTTGTGCAATTTGCTTCAAACTCATTTTCAAAGATCTATATGAAAATTCATTTAAGAGTGCATACCAATTTTCTGGAAAATTCGCATTCCCGGGTGGAAAGTGGGTGGTAAAAAGGCCGAAGTTGAGTTTTTATGCGATTTGCTTTAAACTCAAACTTATTCTCAAAAATCAATATGATAATTCATTTAAGACTGCATACCAATTTTCCAGAAAATTCACATTCCCGGGTGGAAAGTGGGTGGTAAAAAGGCCAAAGTTGAGTTCTTATGCGATTTGCTTCAAACTCATTTTCAAAGATCAATATGAAAATTCATTAAAAACTGCATACGAATTTTCCGGAAAATTCACATTCCCGGGTGGAAATTGGGTGGTATAAAGGCCAAAGTTGACTTTTTATGCGATTTGCTTCAAACTCATTTTCAAAAATCAATTTGATAATTAATTTAAGACTGCATACCAATATTCCGGAAAATTCGCATTCCCGGGTGGAAAGTGGGAGGAAGGCCAAAGTTGAGTGCTTATGCGATTTGCTTCAAACTCATTCTCAAAGATCAATATGAAAATCCATTAAAAACTGCATACGAATTTCCCGGAAAGTTCACTTTCCCGGTTGGAAAGTGGATGGTGACAAGGCGAAAGTTGAGTTTTTGTACGAGTTGCTTCAATCTTATTTTCAAAGATCAATATGATAATTCATTAATAACTGCATACGAATTTTCCGGAAAATTCACATTCCCGGGTGGAAAGTGGGTGGTAAATAGGGCGAAAGTTGAGTTTTTGTGCAATTTGCTTCAAACTCATTTTCAAAGATCTATATAAAAATTCATTTAAGACTGCATACCAATTTTCCGGAAAATTCACATTCCCGGGTGGAGAGTGGGTGGTTAAAAGGCCAAAGTTGAGTTCTTATGCGATTTGCTTCAAACTCATTTTCAAAGATCAATATGAAAATTCATTTAAGACTGCATACCAATTTTCCGGAAAATTCGCATTCCCGGGTGGAAAGTGGGTGGTATAAAGGCCATAGTTGAGTTTTTATGCGATTTGCTTCAAACTCATTTTCAAAAATCAATATGAAAATTTATTTAAGACCGCATACCAATTTTCCGGAAAATTCGCATTCCCGGGTGGAAAGTGGGTGGTAAAAAGGCCATAGTTGAGTTTTTATGCGATTTGCTTTGAACTCAAACTCATTCTCAGAAATCAATATGATAATTCATTTAAGACTGCATACCAATTTTTCGGAAAATTCACATTCCCGGGTGGAAAATGGGTGGTAAAAAGGCCAAAGTTGAGTTCTTATGCGATCTGCTTCAAACTCATTTTCAAAGATCAATATCAAAATTCATTTAAAACTGCATACCAATTTTCCGGAAAATTCGCATTCCCGGGTGGAAAGTGGATTGTATATAGGGTTAAAATTGAGTTCTTATGCGATTTGCTTCAAACTCATTTTCAAAGATCAATATGAAAATTCATTTAAGACAGCATACCAATTTTCCGGAAAATTCACATTCCCGGGTGGAAAGTGGGTGGTAAAAAGTCCATAGTTGAGTTTTTATGCGATTTGCTTCAAACTCATTCTCAAAGATCAAAAATAAAAATTCACATTCCCGGGTTTAAAGTGGGTGGTGAAAAGGCCAAAGTTGAGTTCTTATGCTATATGCTTCAAACTCAAACTCATTCTCAAAAATCAATATGAAAATTCATTAAAAACTGCATACCAATTTTCCGGAAAATGCACCCTCCCGGGTGGAAAGTGGGTGGTTAATACGGCGAAAGTTGAGTTTTTGTGCAATTTGCTTCAAACTCATTTTCAAAGATCAATATGAAAATTTATTTGAGACCGCATACCAATTTTCCGGAAAATTCGCATTCCCGGGTGGAAAGAGGGTGGTAAAAAGGCCAAAGTTGAGTTTTTATGCGATTTGCTTTTAACTCAAACTCATTCTAAAAAATCAATATGATAATTCATTTAAGACTGCATACCAATTTTCCGGAAAATTCGAGATCCCGGGTGGAAAGTGGGTGCTATAAAGGCCATATTTGCGTTCTTATGCAATTTGCTTCAAACTCATTTTCAAAGATCTATATGAAAATTCATTTAAGACTGCATACCAATTTTCCGGAAAATTCGCATTCCCGGGTGGAAAGTGGGTGGTATAAAGGCCATAGTTGAGTTTTTATGCGATTTGCTTCAAACTCATTTTCAAAAATCAATATGAAAATTTATTTAAGACCGCATACCAATTTTCCGGAAAATTCACATTCCCGGGTGGAGAGTGGGTGGTTAAAAGGCCAAAGTTGAGTTCTTATGCGATTTGCTTCAAACTCATTTTCAAAGATCAATATGAAAATTCATTTAAGACTGCATACCAATTTTCCGGAAAATTCGCATTCCCGGGTGGAAAGTGGGTGGTATAAAGGCCATAGTTGAGTTTTTATGCGATTTGCTTCAAACTCATTTTCAAAGATCAATATGATAATTTATTTAAGACTGCATACCAATTTTCCGGAAAATTCGCATTCCCGGGTGGAAAGTGGGTGGTAAAAAGGCCATAGTTGAGTTTTTATGCGATTTGCTTTGAACTCAAACTCATTCTCAGAAATCAATATGATAATTCATTTAAGACTGCATACCAATTTTTCGGAAAATTCACATTCCCGGGTGGAAAATGGGTGGTAAAAAGGCCAAAGTTGAGTTCTTATGCGATCTGCTTCAAACTCATTTTCAAAGATCAATATCAAAATTCATTTAAAACTGCATACCAATTTTCCGGAAAATTCGCATTCCCGGGTGGAAAGTGGATTGTATATAGGGTTAAAATTGAGTTCTTATGCGATTTGCTTCAAACTCATTTTCAAAGATCAATATGAAAATTCATTTAAGACAGCATACCAATTTTCCGGAAAATTCACATTCCCGGGTGGAAAGTGGGTGGTAAAAAGTCCAAAGTTGAGTTTTATGCGATTTGCTTCAAACTCATTCTCAAAGATCAAAAATAAAAATTCACATTCCCGGGTTTAAAGTGGGTGGTGACAAGGCCAAAGTTGAGTTCTTATGCTATATGCTTCAAACTCATTTTCAAAGATCAATATGAAAATTCATTTAAGACAGCATACCAATTTTCCGGAAAATTCGCATTCCCGGGTGGAAAGTGGATTGTATATAGGGTTAAAATTGAGTTCTTATGCGATTTGCTTCAAACTCATTTTCAAAGATCAATATGAAAATTCATTTAAGACAGCATACCAATTTTCCGGAAAATTCACATTCCCGGGTGGAAAGTGGGTGGTAAAAAGGCCAAAGTTGAGTTCTTATGCGATCTGCTTCAAACTCATTTTCAAAGATCAATATCAAAATTCATTTAAAACTGCATACCAATTTTCCGGAAAATTCGCATTCCCGGGTGGAAAGTGGATTGTATATAGGGTTAAAATTGAGTTCTTATGCGATTTGCTTCAAACTCATTTTCAAAGATCAATATGATAATTCATTTAAGACTGCATACCAATTTTCCAGAAAATTCACATTCCCGGGTGGAAAGTGGGTGGTAAAAAGGCCAAAGTTGAGTTCTTATGCAATTTGCTTCAAACTCATTTTCAAAGATCAATATGAAAATTCATTTAAGACTGCATACCAATTTTCCGGAAAATTCGAGATCCCGGGTGGAAAGTGGTTGCTATAAAGGCCATATTTGAGTTCTTATGCAATTTGCTTCAAACTCATTTTCAAAGATCTATATGAAAATTCATTTAAGACTGCATACCAATTTTCCGGAAAATTCGCATTCCCGGGTGGAAAGTGGGTGGTATAAAGGCAATAGTTGAGTTTTTATGCGATTTGCTTCAAACTCATTTTCACAGATCAATATGAAAATTTATTTGAAACCGCATACCAATTATCCGGAAAATTCGCATTCCCGGGTGGAAAGGGGGTGGTAAAAAGGCCATAGTTGAGTTCTTATGCAATTTGCTTCAAACTCATTTTCAAAGATCAATATGAAAATTTATTTGAGACCGCATACCAATTTTCCGGAAAATTCACCTTCCCGGGTGGAAAGTGGGTGGTAAATATTGCGATAGTTGACTTCTTATGCTTCAAACTTATTTTCAAAGATCTATATGAAAATTCATTTAAGACTGCATACCAATTTTCCGGAAAATTCGCATTCCCGGGTGGAAAGTGGGTGGTATAAAGGCTTAAGTTGAGTTTTTATGCGATTTGCTTCAAACTCATTTTCAAAGATCAATATGAAAATTTATTTGAGACCGCATACCAATTTTCCGGAAAATTCGCATTCCCGGGTGGAAAGAGGGTGGTAAAAAGGACAAAGTTGAGTTTTTATGCGATTTGCTTTTAACTCAAACTCATTCTAAAAAATCAATATGATAATTCATTTAAGACTGCATACCAATTTTCCGGAAAATTCACATTCCCGGGTGGAAAGTGGGTGGTAAAAAGTCCAAAGTTGAGTTTTTATGCGATTTGCTTCAAACTCATTCTCAAAGATCAATATCAAAATTCATTTTAAACTGCATACCAATTTTCCGGAAAATTCACATTCCCGGGTGGAAAGTGGGTGGTAACTAGGCCAAAGTTGAGTTTTTATGCGATTTGCTTCAAACTCAAACTCTTTCTCAAAAATCATTATGATAATTCATTTAAGACTGCATACCAATTTTCCGGAAAATTCATATTCCCGGGTGGAAAGTGGGTGGTAAAAAGGCGAAAGTTGAGTTTTTATGCGATTTTCTTCAAACTCATTTTCAAAGATCAATATGAAAATGCATTAAAAACTGTATACCAATTTTTTCGGAAAATTAACATTCCCGGGTGGAAAGTGGGTGGTTAAAAGGCGAAAGTTGAGTTTTTGTGCAATTTGCTTCAAACTCATTTTCAAAGATCTTCATGAAAATTCATTTAAGACTGCATACCAATTTTCCGGAAAATTCGCATTCCCGGGTGGAAAGTGGGTGGTAACAAGGCCATAGTTGAGTTTTTATGCGATTTGCTTCAAACTCATTTTCAAAAATCAATATGAAAATTTATTTAAGACCGCATACCAATTTTCCGGAAAATTCGCATTCCCGGGTGGAAAGTGGGTGGTAAAAAGGCCAAAGTTGAGTTTTTATGCGATTTGCTTCAAACTCATTTTCAAAGATCAATATGAAAATTCATTACAAACTGCATACGAATTTTCCGGAAAATTCACATTCCCGGGTTTAAAGTGGGTGGTGACAAGGCCAAAGTTGAGTTCTTATGCTATATGCTTCAAACTCAAACTCATTCTAAAAAATCAATATGAAAATTCATTAAAAACTGCATACCAATTTTCCGGAAAATGCACCCTCCCGGGTGGAAAGTGGGTGGTTAATACGGCGAAAGTTGAGTTCTTATGCGATTTGCTTCAAACTCATTTTCAAAGATCAATATGAAAATTCATTTAAGACTGCATACCAATTTTCCGGAAAATTCGAGATCCCGGGTGGAAAGTGGGTGCTATAAAGGCCATATTTGAGTTCTTATGCAATTTGCTTCAAACTCATTTTCAAAGATCTATATGAAAATTCATTTAAGACAGCATACCAATTTTCCGGAAAATTCGCATTCCCGGGTGGAAAGTGGGTGGTATAAAGGCAATAGTTGAGTTTTTATGCGATTTGCTTCAAACTCATTTTCACAGATCAATATGAAAATTTATTTGAAACCGCATACCAATTTTCCGGAAAATTCGCATTCCCGGGTGGAAAGAGGGTGGTAAAAAGGCCAAAGTTGAGTTTTTATTTGATTTGCTTTTAACTCAAACTCATTCTAAAAAATCAATATGATAATTCATTTAAGACTGCATACCAATTTTCCAGAAAATTCACATTCCCGGGTGGAAAGTGGGTGGTAAAAAGGCCAAAGTTGAGTTCTTATGCAATTTGCTTCAAACTCATTTTCAAAGATCAATATGAAAATTCATTTAAGACTGCATACCAATTTTCCGGAAAATTTGAGATCCCGGGTGGAAAGTGGGTGCTATAAAGGCCATATTTGAGTTCTTATGCAATTTGCTTCAAACTCATTTTCAAAGATCTATATGAAAATTCATTTAAGACTGCATACCAATTTTCCGGAAAATTCGCATTCCCGGGTGGAAAGTGGGTGGTATAAAGGCAATAGTTGAGTTTTTATGCGATTTGCTTCAAACTCATTTTCACAGATCAATATGAAAATTTATTTGAAACCGCATACCAATTATCCGGAAAATTCGCATTCCCGGGTGGAAAGGGGGTGGTAAAAAGGCCATAGTTGAGTTTTTATGCAATTTGCTTCAAACTCATTTTCAAAGATCAATATGAAAATTTATTTGAGACCGCATACCAATTTTCCGGAAAATTCACCTTCCCGGGTGGAAAGTGGGTGGTAAATATTGCGATAGTTGACTTCTTATGCGATTTGCTTCAAACTTATTTTCAAAGATCTATATGAAAATTCATTTAAAACTGCATACCAATTTTCCGAAAAATTCACCCCCCTGGGTGGAAAGTGGGTGGTATATAGGGTTAAAATTGAGTTCTTATGCAATTTGCTTCAAACTCATTTTCAAAGATCTATATGAAAATTCATTTAAGACTGCATACCAATTTTCCGGAAAATTCGCATTCCCGGGTGGAAAGTGGGTGGTATAAAGGCTTTAGTTGAGTTTTTATGCGATTTGCTTCAAACTCATTTTCAAAGATCAATATGAAAATTTATTTGAGACCGCATACCAATTTTCCGGAAAATTCGCATTCCCGGGTGGAAAGAGGGTGGTAAAAAGGACAAAGTTGAGTTTTTATGCGATTTGCTTTTAACTCAAACTCATTCTAAAAAATCAATATGATAATTCATTTAAGACTGCATACCAATTTTCCGGAAAATTCACATTCCCGGGTGGAAAGTGGGTGGTAAAAAGTCCAAAGTTGAGTTTTTATGCGATTTGCTTCAAACTCATTCTCAAAGATCAATATCAAAATTCATTTTAAACTGCATACCAATTTTCCGGAAAATTCACATTCCCGGGTGGAAAGTGGGTGGTAACTAGGCCAAAGTTGAGTTTTTATGCGATTTGCTTCAAACTCAAACTCTTTCTCAAAAATCAATATGATAATTCATTTAAGACTGCATACCAATTTTCCGGAAAATTCATATTCCCGGGTGGAAAGTGGGTGGTAAAAAGGCGAAAGTTGAGTTTTTATGCGATTTGCTTCAAACTCATTTTCAAAGATCAATATGAAAATTCATTAAAAACTGTATACCAATTTTTTCGGAAAATTAACATTCCCGGGTGGAAAGTGGGTGGTTAAAAGGCGAAAGTTGAGTTTTTGTGCAATTTGCTTCAAACTCATTTTCAAAGATCTTCATGAAAATTCATTTAAGACTGCATACCAATTTTCCGGAAAATTCGCATTCCCGGGTGGAAAGTGGGTGGTAACAAGGCCATAGTTGAGTTTTTATGCGATTTGCTTCAAACTAATTTTCAAAAATCAATATGAAAATTTATTTAAGACCGCATACCAATTTTCCGGAAAATTCGCATTCCCGGGTGGAAAGTGGGTGGTAAAAAGGCCAAAGTTGCGTTTTTATGCGATTTGCTTCAAACTCATTTTCAAAGATCAATATGAAAATTCATTACAAACTGCATACGAATTTTCCGGAAAATTCACATTCCCGGGCTTAAAGTGGGTGGTGACAAGGCCAAAGTTGAGTTCTTATGCTATATGCTTCAAACTCAAACTCATTCTCAAAAATCAATATGAAAATTCATTAAAAACTGCATACCAATTTTCCGGAAAATTCACCCTCCCGGGTGGAAAGTGGGTGGTTAATACGGCGAAAGTTGAGTTTTTGTGCAATTTGCTTCAAACTCATTTTCAAAGATCTATATGAAAATTCATTTAAGACTGCATACCAATTTTCCGGAAAATTCACATTCACGGGTTTAAAGTGGGTGGTAAAAGGCCAAAGTTGAGTTCTTATGCGATTTGCTTCAAACTCATTTTCAAAGATCAATATGAAAATTCGTTTAAGACTGCATACCAATTTTCCGGAAAATTCACATTCCCGGGTGGAAAGTGGGTGGTAAAAAGTTCAAAGTTGAGTTCTTATGCCATTTGCTTCAAACTCATTTTCAAAGATCAATATGAAAATTCGTTAAAGACTGCATACCAACTTTCCGGAAAATTCACATTCCCGGGTGGAAAGTGGGTGGTAAAAGGTCAAAGTTAAGTTCTTATGCCATTTGCTTCAAACTCATTTTCAAAGATCAATATGAAAATTCATTAAAAACTGCATACCAATTGGAAAGTGGGTGATATAAAGGCCAAAGTTGAGTTTTTATGCGATTTGCTTTAAACTCATTTTCAAAGATCAATATGAAAATTTATTTAAGACCGCATACCAATTTTCCGATAAATTCGCATTCCCGTGTGGAAAGTGGGTGGTATATAGGGCGAAAGTTGAGTTTTCATGCGATTTGCTTCAAACTCATTTTGAAAGATCAATATGAAAATTTATTTAAGACTGCATACCAATTTTCCGGAAAATTCGAGATCCCGGGTGGAAAGTCGGTGGTATAAAGGCCATATTTGAGTTCTTATGCAATTTGGTTCAAACTCATTTTCAAAGATCTATATGAAAATTCATTTAAGACTGCATACCAATTTTCCGGAAAATTCGCATTCACGGGTGGAAAGTGGGTGGTATTAAGGCCATAGTTGACTTTTTATGCGATTTGCTTCAAACTCATTTTCACAGATCAATATGAAAATTTATTTGAGACCGCATACCAATTATCCGGAAAATTCGCATTCCCGGGTGGAAAGGGGGTGGTAAAAAGGCCATTGTTGAGTTCTTATGCAATTTGCTTCAAACTCATTTTCAAAGATCAATATGAAAATTTATTTGAGACCGCAAAGTTGAGTTTTTATGCGATTTGCTTCAAACTCATTTTCAAAGATCAATATGAAAATTCATTACAAACTGCATACCAATTTTCCGGAAAATTCACATTCCCGGGTTTAAAGTGGGTGGTGACAAGGCCAAAGTTGAGTTCTTATGCTATATGCTTCAAACTCAAACTCATTCTCAAAAATCAATATGAAAATTCATTAAAAACTGCATACCAATTTTCCGGAAAATTCACCCTCCCGGGTGGAAAGTGGGTGGTTAATACGGCGAAAGTTGAGTTTTTGTGCAATTTGCTTCAAACTCATTTTCAAAGATCTATATGAAAATTCATTTAAGACTGCATACCAATTTTCCGGAAAATTCACATTCACGGGTTAAAAGTGGGTGGTAAAAGGCCAAAGTTGAGTTCTTATGCGATTTGCTTCAAACTCATTTTCAAAGATCAATATGAAAATTTATTTAAGACTGCATACCAATTTTCCGGAAAATTCACCTTCCCGGGTGGAAAGTGGGTGGTAAAAGGTCAAAGTTAAGTTCTTATGCCATTTGCTTCAAACTCATTTTCAAAGATCAATATGAAAATTCATTAAAAACTGCATACCAATTGGAAAGTGGGTGATATAAAGGCCAAAGTTGAGTTTTTATGCGATTTGCTTTAAACTCATTTTCAAAGATCAATATGAAAATTTATTTAAGACCGCATACCAATTTTCCGATAAATTCGCATTCCCGTGTGGAAAGTGGGTGGTATATAGGGCGAAAGTTGAGTTTTCATGCGATTTGCTTCAAACTCATTTTGAAAGATCAATATGAAAATTTATTTAAGACTGCATACCAATTTTCCGGGAAATTCGAGATCCCGGGTGGAAAGTCGGTGGTATAAAGGCCATATTTGAGTTCTTATGCAATTTGGTTCAAACTCATTTTCAAAGATCTATATGAAAATTCATTTAAGACTGCATACCAATTTTCCGGAAAATTCGCATTCACGGGTGGAAAGTGGGTGGTATAAAGGCCATAGTTGACTTTTTATGCGATTTGCTTCAAACTCATTTTCACAGATCAATATGAAAATTTATTTGAGACCGCATACCAATTATCCGGAAAATTCGCATTCCCGGGTGGAAAGGGGGTGGTAAAAAGGCCATAGTTGAGTTCTTATGCAATTTGCTTCAAACTCATTTTCAAAGATCAATATGAAAATTTATTTGAGACCGCATACCAATTTTCCGGAAAATTCGCATTCCCGGGTGGAAAGAGGGTGGTAAAAAGGCCAAAGTTGAGTTTTTATACGATTTGCTTTTAACTCAAACTCATTCTAAAAAATCAATATGATAATTCATTTAAGACTGCATACCAATTTTCCAGAAAATTCACATTCCCGGGTGGAAAGTGGGTGGTAAAAAGGCCAAAGTTGAGTTCTTATGCAATTTGCTTCAAACTCATTTTCAAAGATCAATATGAAAATTCATTTAAGACTGCATACCAATTTTCCGGAAAATTCGAGATCCCGGGTGGAAAGTGGTTGCTATAAAGGCCATATTTGAGTTCTTATGCAATTTGCTTCAAACTCATTTTCAAAGATCTATATGAAAATTCATTTAAGACTGCATACCAATTTTCCGGAAAATTCGCATTCCCGGGTGGAAAGTGGGTGGTATAAAGGCAATAGTTGAGTTTTTATGCGATTTGCTTCAAACTCAATTTCACAGATCAATATGAAAATTTATTTGAAACCGCATACCAATTATCCGGAAAATTCGCATTCCCGGGTGGAAAGGGGGTGGTAAAAAGGCCATAGTTGAGTTCTTATGCAATTTGCTTCAAACTCATTTTCAAAGATCAATATGAAAATTTATTTGAGACCGCATACCAATTTTCCGGAAAATTCACCTTCCCGGGTGGAAAGTGGGTGGTAAATAGGGCGATAGTTGACTTCTTATGCGATTTGCTTCAAACTTATTTTCAAAAATCTATATGAAAATTCATTTAAAACTGCATACCAATTTTCCGAAAAATTCACCCCCCTGGGTGGAAAGTGGGTGGTATATAGGGTTAAAATTGAGTTCTTATGCAATTTGCTTCAAACTCATTTTCAAAGATCTATATGAAAATTCATTTAAGACTGCATACCAATTTTCCGGAAAATTCGCATTCCCGGGTGGAAAGTGGGTGGTATAAAGGCCATAGTTGAGTTTTTATGCGATTTGCTTCAAACTCATTTTCAAAGATCAATATGAAAATTTATTTGAGACCGTATACCAATTTTCCGGAAAATTCGCATTCCCGGGTGGAAAGAGGGTGGTAAAAAGGCCAAAGTTGAGTTTTTATGCGATTTGCTTTTAACTCAAACTCATTCTAAAAAATCAATATGATTATTCATTTAAGACTGCATACCAATTTTCCAGAAAATTCACATTCCCGGGTGGAAAGTGGGTGGTAAAAAGGCGAAAGTTGAGTTTTTATGCGATTTGCTTCAAACTCATTTTCAAAGATCAATATGAAAATTCATTACAAACTGCATACGAATTTTCCGGAAAATTCACATTCCCGGGTTTAAAGTGGGTGGTGACAAGGCCAAAGTTGAGTTCTTATGCTATATGCTTCAAACTCAAACTCATTCTCAAAAATCAATATGAAAATTCATTAAAAACTGCATACCAATTTTCCGGAAAATTCGCATTCCCGGGTGGAAAGTGGGTGGTAAAAAAGGCCATAGTTGAGTTTTTATGCGATTTGCTTCAAACTCATTTTCAAAGATCAATATGAAAATTTATTTGAGACCGTATACCAATTTTCCGGAAAATTCGCATTCCCGGGTGGAAAGAGGGTGGTAAAAAGGCCAAAGTTGAGTTTTTATGCGATTTGCTTTTAACTCAAACTCATTCTTAAAAATCAATATGATTATTCATTTAAGACTGCATACCAATTTTCCAGAAAATTCACATTCCCGGGTGGAAAGTGGGTGGTAAAAAGGCGAAAGTTGAGTTTTTATGCGATTTGCTTCAAACTCATTTTCAAAGATCTATATGAAAATTCATTTAAGACTGCATACCAATTTTCCGGAAAATTCACATTCACGGGTGGAAAGTGGGTGGTAAAAGGCCAAAGTTGAGTTCTTATGCGATTTGCTTCAAACTCATTTTCAAAGATCAATATGAAAATTCGTTTAAGACTGCATACCAATTTTCTGGAAAATTCACATTCCCGGCTGGAAAGTGGGTGGTAAAAAGGTCAAAGTTGAGTTCTTATGCCATTTGCCTTAAACTCATTTTCAAAGATCAATATGAAATTTCATTTAAGACTGCATACCAATTTTCCGAAAAATTCGCATTCCCGGGTGGAAAGTGGGTGGTATAAAGGCCATAGTTGAGTTTTTATGCGATTTGCTTCAAACTCATTTTCACAGATCAATATGAAAATTCATTTAAGACTGCATACCAATTTTCCGGAAAATTCGAGATCCCGGGTGGAAAGTGGGTGGTATAAAGGCCATAGTTAAGTTCTTTTGCAATTTGCTTCAAACTCATTTTCAAAGATCTATATGAAAATTCATTTAAGACTGCATACCAATTTTCCGGAAAATTCGCATTCCCGGGTGGAAAGTGGGTGGTATAAAGGCCATAGTTGAGTTTTTATGCGCTTTGCTTCAAACTCATTTTCACAGATCAATATGAAAATTTATTTGAGACCGCATACCAATTATCCGGAAAATTCGCATTCCCGGGCGGAAAGGGGGTGGTAAAAAGGCCATAGTTGAGTTCTTATGCAATTTGCTTCAACTTCATTTTCAAAGATCAATATGAAAATTTATTTGAGACCGCATACCAATTTTCCGGAAAATTCACCTTCCCGGGTGGAAAGTGGGTGGTAAATAGGGCGATAGTTGACTTTTTATGCGATTTGCTTCAAACTTATTTTCAAAGATCTATATGAAAATTCATTTAAAACTGCATACCAATTTTCCGAAAAATTCACCCCCCTGGGTGGAAAGTGGGTGGTATATCGGGTTAAAATTGAGTTCTTATGCAATTTGCTTCAAACTCATTTTCAAAGATCTATATGAAAATTCATTTAAGACTGCATACCAATTTTCCGGAAAATTCGCATTCCCGGGTGGAAAGTGGGTGGTATAAAGGCCATAGTTGAGTTTTTATGCGATTTGCTTCAAACTCATTTTCAAAGATCAATATGAAAATTTATTTGAGACCGCATACCAATTTTCCGGAAAATTCGCATTCCCGGGTGGAAAGAGGGTGGTAAAAAGGCCAAAGTTGAGTTTTTATGCGATTTGCTTTTAACTCAAACTCATTCTAAAAAATCAATATGATAATTCATTTAAGACTGTATACCAATTTTCCAGAAAATTCACATTCCCGGGTGGAAAGTGGGTGGTAAAAAGGCCAAAGTTGAGTTTTTATGCAATTTGCTTCAAACTCATTTTCAAAGATCAATATGAAAATTCATTTAAGACTGCATACCAATTTTCCAAAAAATTCGAGATCCCGGGTGGATAGTGGGTGGTATAAAGGCCATATTTGAGTTCTTATGCAATTTGCTTCAAACTCATTTTCAAAGATCTATATGAAAATTCATTTAAGACTGCATACCAATTTTCCGGAAAATTCGAATTCCCGGGTGGAAAGTGGGTGGTATAAAGGCCATAGTTGAGTTCTTATGCGATTTGCTTCAAACTCATTTTCAAAGATCAATATGAAAATTTATTTGAGACCGCATACCAATTTTCCGGAAAATTCGCATTCCCGGGTGGAAAGAGGGTGGTAAAAAGGCCAAAGTTGAGTTTTTATGCGATTTGCTTTTAACTCAAACTCATTCTAAAAAATCAATATGATAATTCATTTAAGACTGCATACCAATTTTCCAGAAAATTCACATTCCCGGGTGGAAAGTGGGTGGTAAAAAGGCCAAAGTTGAGTTCTTATGCAATTTGCTTCAAACTCATTTTCAAAGATCAATATGAAAATTCATTTGAGACTGCATACCAATTTTCCAAAAAATTCGAGATCCCGGGTGGATAGTGGGTGGTATAAAGGCCATATTTGAGTTCTTATGCAATTTGCTTCAAACTCATTTTCAAAGATCTATATGAAAATTCATTTAAGACTGCATACCAATTTTCCGGAAAATTCGCATTCCCGGGTGGAAAGTGGGTGGTATAAAGGCCATAGTTGAGTTCTTATGCGATTTGCTTCAAACTCATTTTCACAGATCAATATGAAAATTTATTTGAGACCGCATACCAATTATCCGGAAAATTCGCATTCCCGGGCGGAAAGGGGGTGGTAAAAAGGCCATAGTTGAGTTCTTATGCAATTTGCTTCAACTTCATTTTCAAAGATCAATATGAAAATTTATTTGAGACCGCATACCAATTTTCCGGAAAATTCACCTTCCCGGGTGGAAAGTGGGTGGTAAATAGGGCGATAGTTGACTTTTTATGCGATTTGCTTCAAACATATTTTCAAAGATCTATATGAAAATTCATTTAAAACTGCATACCAATTTTCCGAAAAATTCACCCCCCTGGGTGGAAAGTGGGTGGTATATCGGGTTAAAATTGAGTTCTTATGCAATTTGCTTCAAACTCATTTTCAAAGATCTATATGAAAATTCATTTAAGACTGCATACCAATTTTCCGGAAAATTCGCATTCCCGGGTGGAAAGTGGGTGGTATAAAGGCCATAGTTGAGTTTTTATGCGATTTGCTTCAAACTCATTTTCAAAGATCAATATGAAAATTTATTTGAGACCGCATACCAATTTTCCGGAAAATTCGCATTCCCGGGTGGAAAGAGGGTGGTAAAAAGGCCAAAGTTGAGTTTTTATGCGATTTGCTTTTAACTCAAACTCATTCTAAAAAATCAATATGATAATTCATTTAAGACTGTATACCAATTTTCCAGAAAATTCACATTCCCGGGTGGAAAGTGGGTGGTAAAAAGGCCAAAGTTGAGTTTTTATGCAATTTGCTTCAAACTCATTTTCAAAGATCAATATGAAAATTCATTTAAGACTGCATACCAATTTTCCAAAAAATTCGAGATCCCGGGTGGATAGTGGGTGGTATAAAGGCCATATTTGAGTTCTTATGCAATTTGCTTCAAACTCATTTTCAAAGATCTATATGAAAATTCATTTAAGACTGCATACCAATTTTCCGGAAAATTCGAATTCCCGGGTGGAAAGTGGGTGGTATAAAGGCCATAGTTGAGTTCTTATGCGATTTGCTTCAAACTCATTTTCAAAGATCAATATGAAAATTTATTTGAGACCGCATACCAATTTTCCGGAAAATTCGCATTCCCGGGTGGAAAGAGGGTGGTAAAAAGGCCAAAGTTGAGTTTTTATGCGATTTGCTTTTAACTCAAACTCATTCTAAAAAATCAATATGATAATTCATTTAAGACTGCATACCAATTTTCCAGAAAATTCACATTCCCGGGTGGAAAGTGGGTGGTAAAAAGGCCAAAGTTGAGTTCTTATGCAATTTGCTTCAAACTCATTTTCAAAGATCAATATGAAAATTCATTTGAGACTGCATACCAATTTTCCAAAAAATTCGAGATCCCGGGTGGATAGTGGGTGGTATAAAGGCCATATTTGAGTTCTTATGCAATTTGCTTCAAACTCATTTTCAAAGATCTATATGAAAATTCATTTAAGACTGCATACCAATTTTCCGGAAAATTCGCATTCCCGGGTGGAAAGTGGGTGGTATAAAGGCCATAGTTGAGTTCTTATGCGATTTGCTTCAAACTCATTTTCACAGATCAATATGAAAATTTATTTGAGACCGCATACCAATTATCCGGAAAATTCGCATTCCCGGGTGGAAAGGGGGTGGTAAAAAGGCCATAGTTGAGTTCTTATGCAATTTGCTTCAAACTCATTTTCAAAGATCAATATGAAAATTTATTTGAGACCGCATACCAATTTTCCGGAAAATTCACCTTCCCGGGTGGAAAGTGGGTGGTAAATAGGGCGATAGTTGACTTCTTATGCGATTTGCTTCAAACTTATTTTCAAAAATCTATATGAAAATTCATTTAAAACTGCATACCAATTTTCCGAAAAATTCACCCCCCTGGGTGGAAAGTGGGTGGTATATAGGGTTAAAATTGAGTTTTTATGCAATTTGCTTCAAACTCATTTTCAAAGATCTATATGAAAATTCATTTAAGACTGCATACCAATTTTCCGGAAAATTCGCATTCCCGGGTGGAAAGTGGGTGGTATAAAGGCCATAGTTGAGTTTTTATGCGATTTGCTTCAAACTCATTTTCAAAGATCAATATGAAAATTTATTTGAGACCGCATACCAATTTTCCGGAAAATTCGCATTCCCGGGTGGAAAGAGGGTGGTAAAAAGGCCAAAGTTGAGTTTTTATGCGATTTGCTTTTAACTCAAACTCATTCTAAAAAATCAATATGATAATTCATTTAAGACTGCATACCAATTTTCCAGAAAATTCACATTCCCGGGTGGAAAGTGGGTGGTAAAAAGGCCAAAGTTGAGTTTTTATGCAATTTGCTTCAAACTCATTTTCAAAGATCAATATGAAAATTCATTTAAGACTGCATACCAATTTTCCAAAAAATTCGAGATCCCGGGTGGATAATGGGTGGTATAAAGGCCATATTTGAGTTCTTATGCAATTTGCTTCAAACTCATTTTCAAAGATCTATATGAAAATTCATTTAAGACTGCATACCAATTTTCCGGAAAATTCGAATTCCCGGGTGGAAAGTGGGTGGTATAAAGGCCATAGTTGAGTTCTTATGCGATTTGCTTCAAACTCATTTTCAAAGATCAATATGAAAATTTATTTGAGACCGCATACCAATTTTCCGGAAAATTCGCATTCCCGGGTGGAAAGAGGGTGGTAAAAAGGCCAAAGTTGAGTTTTTATGCGATTTGCTTTTAACTCAAACTCATTCTAAAAAATCAATATGATAATTCATTTAAGACTGCATACCAATTTTCCAGAAAATTCACATTCCCGGGTGGAAAGTGGGTGGTAAAAAGGCCAAAGTTGAGTTTTTATGCAATTTGCTTCAAACTCATTTTCAAAGATCAATATGAAAATTCATTTGAGACTGCATACCAATTTTCCAAAAAATTCGAGATCCCGGGTGGATAGTGGGTGGTATAAAGGCCATAGTTGAGTTCTTATGCGATTTGCTTCAAACTCATTTTCACAGATCAATATGAAAATTTATTTGAGACCGCATACCAATTATCCGGAAAATTCGCATTCCCGGGTGGAAAGGGGGTGGTAAAAAGGCCATAGTTGAGTTCTTATGCAATTTGCTTCAAACTCATTTTCAAAGATCAATATGAAAATTTATTTGAGACCGCATACCAATTTTCCGGAAAATTCGCATTCCCGGGTGGAAAGGGGGTGGTAAAAAGGCCATAGTTGAGTTCTTATGCAATTTGCTTCAAACTCATTTTCAAAGATCAATATGAAAATTTATTTGAGACCGCATACCAATTTTCCGGAAAATTCACCTTCCCGGGTGGAAAGTGGGTGGTAAATAGGGCGATAGTTGACTTCTTATGCGATTTGCTTCAAACTTATTTTCAAAGATCTATATGAAAATTCATTTAAAACTGCATACCAATTTTCCGAAAAATTCACCCCCCTGGGTGGAAAGTGGGTGGTATATAGGGTTAAAATTGAGTTCTTATGCAATTTGCTTCAAACTCATTTTCAAAGATCTATATGAAAATTCATTTAAGACTGCATACCAATTTTCCGGAAAATTCGCATTCCCGGGTGGAAAGTGGGTGGTATAAAGGCCATAGTTGAGTTTTTATGCGATTTGCTTCAAACTCATTTTCAAAGATCAATATGAAAATTTATTTGAGACCGCATACCAATTTTCCGGAAAATTCGCATTCCCGGGTGGAAAGAGGGTGGTAAAAAGGCCAAAGTTGAGTTTTTATGCGATTTGCTTTTAACTCAAACTCATTCTAAAAAATCAATATGATAATTCATTTAAGACTGCATACCAATTTTCCAGAAAATTCACATTCCCGGGTGGAAAGTGGGTGGTAAAAAGGCGAAAGTTGAGTTTTTATGCGATTTGCTTCAAACTCATTTTCAAAGATCAATATGAAAATTCATTACAAACTGCATACGAATTTTCCGGAAAATTCACATTCCCGGGTTTAAAGTGGGTGGTGACAAGGCCAAAGTTGAGTTCTTATGCTATATGCTTCAAACTCAAACTCATTCTCAAAAATCAATATGAAAATTCATTAAAAACTGCATACCAATTTTCCGGAAAATTCACCCTCCCGGGTGGAAAGTGGGTGGTAAATAGGGCGAAAGTTGAGTTCTTATGCGATTTGCTTCAAACTCATTTTCAAAGATCTATATGAAAATTCATTTAAGACTGCTTACCAATTTTCCGGAAAATTCACATTCACGGGTGGAAAGTGGGTGGTAAAAGGCCAAAGTTGAGTTCTTATGCGATTTGCTTCAAACTCATTTTCAAAGATCAATATGAAAATTCGTTAAAGACTGCATACCAATTTTCCGGAAAATTCACATTCCCGGGTGGAAAGTGGGTGGTAAAAGGTCAAAGTTGAGTTCTTATGCCATTTGCTTCAAACTCATTTTCAAAGATTAATATGAAAATTCATTTAAAACTGCATACCAATTGGAAAGTGGGTGATATAAAGGCCAAAGTTGAGTTTTTATGCGATTTGCTTTAAACTCATTTTCAAAGATCAATATGAAAATTCATTAAAAACTGCATACCAATTTTCCGGAAAATTCACATTCCCGGGTGGAGAGTGGGTGGTAGAAAGGCCATAGTTGAGTTTTTATGCGATTTGCTTCAAACTCATTTTGAAAGATCAATATGAAAATTTATTAAAGACTGCATACCAATTTTCCGGAAAATTCGCATTCCCGGGTGGAAAGTGGGTGATATTAAAGCTATAGTTGAGTTCTTATGCGATTTGCTTCAAACTCATTTTCAAAGTTCAATATGAAAATTTATTTAAGACCGCATACCAATTTTCCGTAAAATTCGCATTCCCGGGTGGAAAGTGGGTGGTAGAAAGGCCATAGTTGAGTTTTTATGCGATTTGCTTCAAACTCATTTTCAAAGATCAATATGAAAATTTATTTAAGACCGCATACCAATTTTCCGATAAATTCGCATTCCCGGGTGGAAAGTGGGTGGTATATAGGGCGAAAGTTGAGTTTTCATGCGATTTGCTTCAAACTCATTTTGAAAGATCAATATGAAAATTTATTTAAGACTGCATACCAATTTGCCGGAAAATTCGCATTCCCGGGTGGAAAGTGGGTGATATAAAGGCCATAGTTGAGTTCTTATGCAATTTGCTTCAAACTCATTTTCAAAGTTCAATATGAAAATTTATTTAAGACCGCATACCAATTTTCCGGAAAATTCGCATTCCCGGGGGGAAAGTGGGTGATATAAAGGCCATAGTTGAGTTTTTATGCGATTTGCTTCAAACTCATTTTCAAAGTTCAATATGAAAATTTATTTAAGACCGCATACCAATTTTCCGGAAAATTCGCATTCCCGGGTGGAAAGTGGGTGGTAGAAAGGCCATAGTTGAGTTCTTATGCGATTTGCTTCAAACTCATTTTCAAAGATCAATATGAAAATTTATTTAAGACTGCATACCAATTTTCCGGAAAATTCACATTCCCGGGTGGAAAGTGGGTGGTAAAAAGGTCAAAGTTGAGTTCTTATGCCATTTGCTTCAAACTCATTTTCAAAGATCAATATGAAAATTCGTTTAAGACTGCATACCAATTTTCCGGAAAATTCACATTCCCGGGTGGAAAGTGGGTGGTAAAAAGGTCAAAGTTGAGTTCTTATGCCATTTGCTTCAAACTCATTTTCAAAGATCAATATGAAAATTCATTAAAAACTGCATACCAATTGGAAAGTGGGTGATATAAAGGCCAAAGTTGAGTTTTTATGCTATTTGTTTTAAACTCATTTTCAAAGATCAATATGAAAATTCATTAAAAACTGCATACCAATTTTCCGTAAAATTCACATTCCCGGGTGGAGAGTGGGTGGTAGAAAGGCCATAGTTGAGTTTTAATGCGATTTGCTTCAAACTCATTTTCAAAGATCAATATGAAAATTTAAGACCGCATACCAATTTTCCGGAAAATTCACATTCCCGGGTGGAAAGTGGGTGGTGACAAGGCCAAAGTTGAGTTTTTATGCTATTTGCTTCAAACTCAAACTCATTCTCAAAAATCAATATGAAAATTCATTTAAAACTGCATACCAATTTTCCGGAAAATTCACCCTCCCGGGTGGAAAGTGGATGGTATATAGAGCGAAAGTTGAGTTTTTGTGCAATTTGCTTCAAACTCATTCTAAAAAATCAATATGATAATTCATTTAAGACTGCATACCAATTTTCCAGAAAATTCACATTCCCGGGTGGAAAGTGGGTGGTAAAAAGCCCAAAGTTGACTTCTTATGCGATTTGCTTCAAACTCATTTTCAAAGATCAATATGAAACTTCAATAAAAACTGCATACGAATTTTCCGGAAAATTCACATTCCCGGGTGGAAAGTGGGTGGTGAAAAGGCCAAAGTTGAGTTTTTATGCTATTTGCTTTAAGCTCATACTCAAAGATCAATCTAAAAATTCATTTAAAACTGCATACCAATTTTCCGATAAATTCACCCTCCCGGGTGGAAAGTGGGTGGTAAATAGGGCGAAAGTTGAGTTCTTATGCGATTTGCTTCAAACTTATTTTCAAAGATCTATATGAAAATTCATTTAAAACTGCATACCAATTTTCCGAAAAATTCACCCCCCTGGGTGGAAAGTGGGTGGTAAATAGGGTTAAAATTGAGTTCTTATGCAATTTGCTTCAAACTCATTTTCAAAGATCTATATGAAAATTCATTTAAGACTGCATACCAATTTTCCGGAAAATTCGCATTCCCGGGTGGAAAAGGGGTGGTAAAAAGGCCATAGTTGAGTTCTTATGCAATTTGCTTCAAACTCATTTTGAAAGATCAATATGAAAATTTATTTGAGACCGCATACCAATTTTCCGGAAAATTCACCTTCCCGGGTGGAAAGTGGGTGGTAAATAGGGCGATAGTTGACTTCTTATGCGATTTGCTTCAAACTCATTTTCAAAGATCTATATGAAAATTCATTTAAGACTGCATACCAATTTTCCGGAAAATTCGCATTCCCGGGTGGAAAGGGGGTGGTACAAAGGCCATAGTTGAGTTCTTATGCAATTTGCTTCAAACTCATTTTCAAAGATCTATATGAAAATTCATTTAAGACCGCATACCAATTTTCCGGAAAATTCGCATTCCCGGTTGGAAAGATGGTGGTACAAAGGCCATAGTTGAGTTCTTATGCAATTTGCTTCAAACTCATTTTCAAAGATCTATATGAAAATTCATTAAAGACTGCATACCAATTTTCCGGAAAATTCGCAATCCCGGGTGGAAAGTGGGTGGTATAAAGGCCATAGTTGAGTTCTTATGCGATTTGCTTCAAACTCATTTTCACAGATCAATATGAAAATTTATTTAAGACCGCATACCAATTTTCCGGAAAATTCGCATTCCCGGGTGGAAAAAGGGTGGTGACAAGGCCAAAGTTGAGTTCTTATGCGATTTGCTTCAAACTCATTTTCAAAGATCAATATAAAATTTCAATTAAGACTGCATACCAATTTTCCTGAAAATTCACATTCCCGGGTGGAAAGTGGGTGGTAAAAAGGCCAAAGTTGAGTTCTTATGCTATTTGCTTCAAACTCAAACTCATTCTCAAAAATCAATATTAAAATTCATTTAAAACTGCATACCAATTTTCCGGAAAATTCACCCTCCCGGGTGGAAAGTGGGTGGTAAATAGGGCGAAAGTTGAGTTCTTATGCGATTTGCTTCAATCTTATTTTCAAAGATCTATATGAAAATTCATTTAAAACTGCATACCAATTTTCCGGAAAATTCACATTCCCGGGTGGAAAGTGGGTGGTAAAAGGCCAAAGTTGAGTTCTTATGCGATTTGCTTCAATCTTATTTTCAAAGATCAATATGAAAATACGTTTAAGACTGCATACCAATTTTCCGGAAAATTCATATTCCCGGGTGGAAAGTGGGTGGTAAAAAGGTCAAAGTTGAGTTCTTATTCCATTTTCTTCAAACTCATTTTCAAAGATCTATATGAAAATTCGTTTAAGACTGCATACCAATTTTCCTTAAAATTCGCATTCCCGGTTGGAAAGGGGGTGGTACAAAGGCCATAGTTGAGTTCTTATGCAATTTGCTTCAAACTCATTTTCAAAGATCTATATGAAAATTCATTTAAGACTGCATACCAATTTTTCGGAAAATTCACATTCCCGGGTGGAGAGTGGGTGGTTAAAAGGCCAAAGTTGAGTTCTTATGCGATTTGCTTCAAACTCATTTTCAAAGATCAATATGAAAATTCATTTAAGACTGCATACCAATTTTCCGGAAAATTCGCAATCCCGAGTGGAAAGTGGGTGGTATAAAGGCCATAGTTGAGTTTTTATGCGATTTGCTTCAAACTCATTTTCACAGATCAATATGAAAATTTATTTAAGACCGCATACCAATTTTCCGGAATACATACCGCATACATTCCCGGGTGGAAAGGGGGTGGTAAAAAGGCCAAAGTTGAGTTTTTATGCGATTTGCTTTTAACTCAAACTCATTCTAAAAAATCAATATGATAATTCATTTAAGACTGCATACCAATTTTCCAGAAAATTCACATTCCCGGGTGGAAAGTGGGTGGTAAAAAGGCGAAAGTTGAGTTTTTATGCGATTTGCTTCAAACTCATTTTCAAAGATCAATATGAAAATTCATTACAAACTGCATACGAATTTTCCGGAAAATTCACATTCCCGGGTTTAAAGTGGGTGGTGACAAGGCCAAAGTTGAGTTCTTATGCTATATGCTTCAAACTCAAACTCATTCTCAAAAATCAATATGAAAATTCATTAAAAACTGCATACCAATTTTCCGGAAAATTCACCCTCCCGGGTGGAAAGTGGGTGGTAAATAGGGCGAAAGTTAAGTTTTTGTGCAATTTGCTTCAAACTCATTTTCAAAGATCAATATGAAAATTCGTTTAAGACTGCATACCAATTTTCCGGAAAATTCACATTCCTGGGTGGAAAGTGGGTGGTAAAAGGTCAAAGTTGAGTTCTTATGCCATTTGCTTCAAACTCATTTTCAAAGATCAATATGAAAATTCGTTTAAGACTGCATACCAATTTTCCGGAAAATTCACATTCCTGGGTGGAAAGTGGGTGGTAAAAGGTCAAAGTTGAGTTCTTATGCCATTTGCTTCAAACTCATTTTCAAAGATCAATATGAAAATTCATTAAAAACTGCATACCAATTGGAAAGTGGGTGATATAAAGGCCAAAGTTGAGTTTTTATGCGATTTGCTTTAAACTCATTTTCAAAGATCAATATGAAAATTCATTTAAGACTGCATACCAATTTTCCGGAAAATTTACATTCCCGGGTGGAGAGTGAGTGGTAGAAAGGCCATAGTTGAGTTTTTATGCGATTTGCTTCAAACTCATTTTGAAAGTTCAATATGAAAATTTATTTGAGACCGCATACCAATTTTCCGGAAAATTCGCATTCCCGGGTGGAAAGTGGGTGGTAGAAAGGCCATAGTTGAGTTTTTATGCGATTTGCTTCAAACTCATTTTCAAAGATCAATATGAAAATTTATTTAAGACCGCATACCAATTTTCCGGAAAATTCGCATTCCCGGGTTGAAAGTGGGTGGTATATAGGGCGAAAGTTGAGTTTTCATGCAATTTGCTTCAAACTCATTTTCAAAGATCTATATGAAAATTCATTAAAAACTGCATACCAATTTTCCGGAAAATTCGCATTCCCGGGTGGAAATAGGTAAATAGGGCGAAAGTTGAGTTTTTGTGCAATTTGCTTCAAACTCATTTTCAAAGATCTATATGAAAATTCATTTAAGACTGCATACCAATTTTTCGGACAATTCACATTCCCGGGTGGAGAGTGGGTGGTTAAAAGGCCAAAGTTGAGTTCTAATGCGATTTGCTTCAAACTCATTTTCAAAGATCAATATGAAAATTCATTTAAGACTGCATACCAATTTTCCGGAAAATTCGCAATCCCGGTTGGAAAGTGGGTGGTATAAAGGCCATAGTTGAGTTCTTATGCGATTTGCTTCAAACTCATTTTCACAGATCAATATGAAAATTTATTTAAGACCGCATACCAATTTTCCGGAAAATTCGCATTCCCGAGTGGAAACTGGGTGGTGACAAGGCCAAAGTTGAGTTTTTATGCGATTTGCTTCAAACTCATTTTCAAAGAAAATTCAGGAAAAACTGCATACCAATTTTCCGGAAAATTCACCCCCCTGGGTGGAAAGTGGGTGGTAAAAGGCGAAAGTTGAGTTTTTGTGCGATTTGCTTCAAACTCATTTTCAAAAATCTATACGAAAATTCATTTAAAACTGCATACCAATTTTCCGGAAAATTCGCATTCCTGGGTGGAAATAGGTAAATAGGGCGAAAGTTGAGTTTTTGTGCAATTTGCTTCAAACTCATTTTCAAAGATCTATATGAAAATTCATTTAAGACTGCATACCAATTTTTCGGACAATTCACATTCCCGGGTGGAGAGTGGGTGGTTAAAAGGCCAAAGTTGAGTTCTTATGCGATTTGCTTCAAACTCATTTTCAAAGATCAATATGAAAATTCATTTAAGACTGCATACCAATTTTCCGGAAAATTCGCATTCCCGGGTGGAACGTGTGTGACATAAAGGCCATAGTTGAGTTTTTATGCGATTTGCTTCAAACTCATTTTCAAAGATCAATATGAAAATTTATTTAAGACCGCATACCAATTTTCCGGAAAATTCGCATTCCCGGGTGGAAAGTGGGTGGTAAAAACGCCAAAGTTGAGTTTTGATGCGATTTGCTTTAAACTCATTTTCAAAGATCAATATGAAAATTCATTAAAAACTGCATACCAATTTTTCGGAAAATTCACATTCCCGGGTGGAAAGTGGGTGGTAAAAAGGCCAAAGTTGAGTTCTTATCCGATTTGCTTCAAACTCATTTTCAAAGATCTATATGAAAATTAATTTAAGACCGCATACCTATTTTCCGGAAAATTCGCATTCCCGAGTGGAAACTGGGTGGTGACAAGGCCAAAGTTAAGTTTTTATGCGATTTGCTTCAAACTCAAATTTAAAGATCAATATGAAAATTCATTAAAAACTGCATACCAATTTTCCGGAAAATTCGCATTCCCGGGTGGAGAGTGGGTGGTTAAAAGGCCAAAGTTGAGTTCTTATGCGATTTGCTTCAAACTCATTTTCAAAGATCAATATGAAAATTTATTTAAGACCGCATACCAATTTTCCGGAAAATTCGCATTCCCGGGTGGAAAGTGTGTGACATAAAGGCCATAGTTGAGTTTTTATGCGATTTGCTTCAAACTCCTTTTCAAAGATCAATATGAAAATTTATTTAAGACCGCATATCTATTTTCCGGAAAATTCGCATTCCCGAGTGGAAACTGGCTGGTGACAAGGCCAAAGTTGAGTTTTTATGCGATTTGCTTCAAACTCAATTTTAAAGATCAATATGAAAATTCATTAAAAACTGCATACCAATTTTCCGGAAAATTCGCATTCCCGGGTGGAAAGTGGGTGATATAAAGGCCATAGTTGAGTTTTTATGCGATTTGCTTCAAACTCATTTTCAAAGATCAATATGAAAATTTATTTAAGACCGCATACCAATTTTCCGGGAAATTCGCATTCCCGGGTGGAAAGGGGGTGGTAAAAAGGCCAAAGTTGAGTTTTTATGCGATTTGCTTTTAACTCAAATTCATTCTCAAAAAGCAATATGATAATTCATTTAAGACTGCATACCAATTTTCCAGAAAATTCACATTCCCGGGTGGAAAGTGGGTGGTAAAAAGGCCAAAGTTGAGTTCTTATTCGATTTGCTTCAAACTCATTTTCAAAGATCAATATGAAAATTCATTAAAAACTGCATACGAATTTTCCGGAAAATTCACATTCCCGGGTGGAAAGTGGGTGGTGACAAGGCCAAAGTTGAGTTTTTATGCTATTTGCTTCAAACTCAAACTCATTTTCAAAGATCAATATGAAAATTTATTTGAGACCGCATACCAATTTTCCGGAAAATTCGCATTCCCGGGTGGAAAGGGGGTGGTAAAAAGGCCAAAGTTGAGTTTTTATGCAATTTGCTTCAAATTCATTCTCAAAAATCAATATGATAATTCATTTAAGACTGCATACCAATTTTCGCGAAAATTCGAGATCCCGGGTGGAAAGTGGGTGGTATAAAGGCCATAGTTGAGTTCTTATGCAATTTGCTTCAAACTCATTTTCAAAGATCTATATGAAAATTCATTTAAGACTGCATACCAATTTTCCGGAAAATTCGCATTCCCGGGTGGAAAGTGGGTTGTATAAAGGCCATAGTTGAGTTTTTATGCGATTTGCTTCAAACTCATTTTCACAGATCAATATGAAAATTTATTTGAGACCGCATACCAATTATCCGGAAAATTCGCATTCCCGGGTGGAAAGTGGGTGATATAAAGGCCAAAGTTGAGTTCTTATGCGATTTGCTTTTAACTCAAATTCATTCTCAAAAATCAATATGATAATTCATTTAAGACTGCATACCAATTTTCCAGAAAATTCACATTCCCGGGTGGAAAGTGGGTGGTAAAAAGGCCAAAGTTGAGTTCTTATGCAATTTGCTTCAAACTCATTTTCAAAGATCAATATGAAAATTCATTTAAGACTGCATACCAATTTTCCGGAAAATTCGAGATCCCGGGTGGTATAAAGGCCATAGTTGAGTTTTTATGCGATTTGCTTCAAACTCATTTTCAAAGATCAATATGAAAATTTATTTGAGACCGCATACCAATTTTCCGGAAAATTCGCATTCCCGGGTGGAAAGGGGGTGGTAAAAAGGCCAAAGTTGAGTTTTTATGCGATTTGCTTTTAACTCAAACTCATTCTAAAAAATCAATATGATAATTCATTTAAGACTGCATACCAATTTTCCAGAAAATTCACATTCCCGGATGGAAAGTGGGTGGTAAAAAGGCGAAAGTTGAGTTTTTATGCGATTTGCTTCAAACTCATTTTCAAAGATCAATATAAAAATTCATTACAAATTGCATACGAATTTTCCGGAAAATTCACATTGCCGGGCTTAAAGTGGGTGGTGACAAGGCCAAAGTTGAGTTCTTATGCTATATGCTTCAAACTCAAACTCATTTTCAAAGATCTATATGAAAATTCATTTAAGACTGCATACCAAATTTCCGGAAAATTCACATTCCCGGGTGGAAACTGGGTGGTAAAAGGCCAAAGTTGAGTTCTTATGCGATTTGCTTCAAACTCATTTTCAAAGATCAATATGAAAATTCGTTTAAGACTGCATACCAATTTTCCGAAAAATTCACATTCCCGGGTGGAAAGTGGGTGGTAAAAAGGTCAAAGTTGAGTTCTTAAGCCATTTGCTTCAAACTCATACTCAAAGATCAATATGAAAATTCATTTAAGACTGCATACCAATTTTCCGGAAAATTCACATTCCCGGGTGGAAAGTGGGTGGTAAAAAGGTCAAAGTTGAGTTCTTAAGCCATTTGCTTCAAACTCATACTCAAAGATCAATATGAAAATTTATTTGAGACCGCATACCAATTTTCCGGAAAATTCGCATTCCCGGGTGGAAAGGGGGTGGTAAAAAGGCCAAAGTTGAGTTTTTATGCGATTTGCTTTTAACTCAAATTCATTCTCAAAAATCAATATGATAATTCATTTAAGACTGCATACCAATTTTCCAGAAAATTCACATTCCCGGGTGGAAAGTGGGTGGTAAAAAGGCCAAAGTTGAGTTCTTATGCAATTTGCTTCAAACTCATTTTCAAAGATCAATATGAAAATTCATTTAAGACTGCATACCAATTTTCCGGAAAATTCGAGATCCCGGGTGGTATAAAGGCCATAGTTGAGTTTTTATGCGATTTGCTTCAAACTCATTTTCAAAGATCAATATGAAAATTTATTTGAGACCGCATACCAATTTTCCGGAAAATTCGCATTCCCGGGTGGAAAGGGGGTGGTAAAAAGGCCAAAGTTGAGTTTTTATGCGATTTGCTTTTAACTCAAACTCATTCTAAAAAATCAATATGATAATTCATTTAAGACTGCATACCAATTTTCCAGAAAATTCACATTCCCGGATGGAAAGTGGGTGGTAAAAAGGCGAAAGTTGAGTTTTTATGCGATTTGCTTCAAACTCATTTTCAAAGATCAATATAAAAATTCATTACAAATTGCATACGAATTTTCCGGAAAATTCACATTGCCGGGCTTAAAGTGGGTGGTGACAAGGCCAAAGTTGAGTTCTTATGCTATATGCTTCAAACTCAAACTCATTTTCAAAGATCTATATGAAAATTCATTTAAGACTGCATACCAAATTTCCGGAAAATTCACATTCCCGGGTGGAAACTGGGTGGTAAAAGGCCAAAGTTGAGTTCTTATGCGATTTGCTTCAAACTCATTTTCAAAGATCAATATGAAAATTCGTTTAAGACTGCATACCAATTTTCCGAAAAATTCACATTCCCGGGTGGAAAGTGGGTGGTAAAAAGGTCAAAGTTGAGTTCTTAAGCCATTTGCTTCAAACTCATACTCAAAGATCAATATGAAAATTCATTTAAGACTGCATACCAATTTTCCGGAAAATTCACATTCCCGGGTGGAAAGTGGGTGGTAAAAAGGTCAAAGTTGAGTTCTTATGCCATTTGCTTCAAACTCATTTTCAAAGATCAACATGAAAATTCATTAAAAACTGCATACCAATTGGAAAGTGGGTGATATAAAGGCCAAAGTTAAGTTCTTATGCGATTTGCTTTAAATTCATTTTCAAAGATCAATATGAAAATTCATTAAAAACTGCATACCAATTTTCCGGAAAATTCACATTCCCGGGTGGAGAGTGGGTGGTAGAAAGGCCATAGTTGAGTTTTTATGCGATTTGCTTCAAACTCATTTTGAAAGATCAATATAAAAATTTATTAAAAACTGCATACCAATTTTCCGGAAAATTCGCATTCCCGGGTGGAAAGTGGGTGATATAAAGGCCATAGTTGAGTTTTTATGCGATTTGCTTCAAACTCAATTTCAAAGATCAATATGAAAATTCATTTAACACTGCATACCAATTTTCCGGAAAATTTGCATTCCCGGGTGGAAAGTGGGTGGTTAAAAGGCCAAAGTTGAGTTCTAATGCGATTTGCTTCAAACTCATTTTCAAAGATCAATATTAAAATTCATTAAAAACTGCATACCAATTTTCCGGAAAATTCACATTCCCGAGTGGAAAGTGGGTGGTAAAAAGGCGAAAGTTGAGTTTTTGTACGATTTGCTTCAATCTAATTTTCAAAGATCAATATGAAAATTCATTAAAAACTGCATACGAATTTTCCGGAAAATTCGCTTTCCCGGGTGGAAAGTGGGTGTTAAAAAGGCCAAAGTTGAGTTTTTATGCGATTTGCTTTAAACTCATACTCAAAGATCAATATGAAAATTCATTTAAGACTGCGTACCAATTTTCCGGAAAATTCACATTCCCGGGTGGAAAGTGGGTGGTAAAAAGGTCAAAGTTGAGTTCTTATGCCATTTGCTTCAAACTCATTTTCAAAGATCAATATGAAAATTCGTTTAAGACTGCATACCAATTTTCCGGAAAATTCACATTCCCGGGTGGAAAGTGGGTGGTAAAAAGGTCAAAGTTGAGTTTTTATGCCATTTGCTTCAAACTCATTTTCAAAGATCAATATGAAAATTCATTAAAAACTGCATACCAATTTTCCGGAAAATTCACATTCCCGGGTGGAGAGTGGGTGGTAGAAAGGCCATAGTTGAGTTTTTATGCGATTTGCTTCAAACTCATTTTCAAAGTTCAATATGAAAATTTATTTAAGACCGCATACCAATTTTCCGGAAAAATCGCATTCCCGGGTAGAAAGTGGGTGGTGACAAGGCCAAAGTTGAGTTTTAATGCGATTTGCTTCAAACTCATTTTCAAAGATCAATATGAAATTTCATTTAAGACTGCATACCAATTTTCCGGAAAATTCACATTCCCGGGTGGAAAGTGGGTGGTAAAAAGGCCAAAGTTGAGTTCTTATCCGATTTGCTTCAAACTCATTTTCAAAGATCAATATGAAAATTCGTTTAAGACTGCATACCAATTTTCCGGAAAATTCACATTCCCGGGTGGAAAGTGGGTGGTAAAAAGGTCAAAGTCGAGTTCTTATGCCATTTGCTTCAAACTCATTTTCAAAGATCAATATGAAAATTCATTAAAAACTGCATACCAATTTTCCGGAAAATTCACATTCCCGGGTGGAGAGTGGGTGGTAGAAAGGCCATAGTTGAGTTTTTATGCGATTTGCTTCAAACTCATTTTGAAAGTTCAATATGAAAATTTATTTAAGACCGCATACCAATTTTCCGGAAAATTCGCATTCCCGGGTGGAAAGTGGGTGGTAGAAAGGCCCTAGTTGAGTTTTTATGCGATTTGCTTCAAACTCATTTTCAAAGTTCAATATGAAAATTTATTTAAGACCGCATACCAATTTTCCGGAAAATTCGCATTCCCGGGTAGAAAGTGGGTGGTGACAAGGCCAAAGTTGAGTTCTTATGCGATTTGCTTCAAACTCATTTTCAAAGATCAATATGAAATTTCATTTAAGACTGCATACCAATTTTCCGGAAAATTCACATTCCCGGGTGGAAAGTGGGTGGTAAAAAGGCCAAAGTTGAGTTCTTATCCGATTTGCTTCAAACTCATTTTCAAAGATCAATATGAAAATTCGTTTAAGACTGCATACCAATTTTCCGGAAAATTCACATTCCCGGGTGGAAAGTGGGTGGTAAAATGGTCAAAGTCGAGTTCTAATGCCATTTGCTTCAAACTCATTTTCAAAGATCAATATGAAAATTCATTAAAAACTGCAGACCAATTGGAAAGTGGGTGATATAAAGGCCAAAGTTGAGTTTTTATGCGATTTGCTTTAAACTCATTTTGAAAGATCAATATGAAAATTTATTTAAGACTGCATACCAATTTTCCGGAAAATTCGCATTCCCGGGTGGAAAGTGGGTGATATAAAGGCCATAGTTGAGTTTTTATGCGATTTGCTTCAATCTCATTTTCAAAGTTCAATATGAAAATTTATTTAAGACCGCATACCAATTTTCCGGAAAATTCACATTCCCGAGTGGAAAGTGGGTGGTAAAAAGGTAAAAGTTGAGTTCTTATGCCATTTGCTTCAAACTCATTTTCAAAGATCAATATGAAAATTCATTAAAAACTGCATACCAATTGGAAAATGGGTGATAAAAAGGCCAAAGTTGAGTTCTTATGCGATTTGCTTTAAACTCATTTTCAAAGATCAATATGAAAATTCATTAAAAACTGCATACCAATTTTCCGGAAAATTCACATTCCCGGGTGGAGAGTGGGTGGTAGAAAGGCCATTGTTGAGTTTTTATGCGATTTGCTTCAAACTCATTTTGAAAGATCAATATGAAAATTTATTTAAGACTGCATACCAATTTTCCGGAAAATTCGCATTCCCGGGTGGAAAGTGGGTGATATAAAGGCCATAGTTGAGTTTTTATGCGATTTGCTTCAAACTCATTTTCAAAGATCAATATGAAAATTTATTTAAGACCGCATACCAATTTTCCGGAAAATTCACATTCCCGAGTGGAAAGTGGGTGGTAAAAAGTCGAAAGTTGAGTTTTTGTACGATTTGCTTCAATCTAATTTTCAAAGATCAATATGAAAATTCATTAAAAACTGCATACGAATTTTCCGGAAAATTCGCATTCCCGGGTGGAAAGTGGGTGTTAAAAAGGCCAAAGTTGAGTTTTTATGCGATTTGCTTTAAACTCATACTCAAAGATCAATATGAAATTTCATTAAAAACTGCATACCAATTGGAAAATGGGTGATAAAAAGGCCAAAGTTGAGTTCTTATGCGATTTGCTTTAAACTCATTTTCAAAGATCAATATGAAAATTTATTTAAGACTGCATACCAATTGTCCGGAAAATTCGCATTCCCGGGTGGAAAGTGGGTGGTAGAAAGGCCATAGTTGAGTTTTTATGCGATTTGCTTCAAACTCATTTTCAAAGTTCAATATAAAAATTTATTTAAGACCGCATACCAATTTTCCGGAAAATTCGCATTCCCGGGTAGAAAGTGGGTGGTGACAAGGCCAAAGTTGAGTTTTAATGCGATTTGCTTCAAACTCATTTTCAAAGATCAATATGAAATTTCATTTAAGACTGCATACCAATTTTCCGGAAAATTCACATTCCCGGGTGGAAAGTGGGTGTTAAAAAGGCCAAAGTTGAGTTTTAATGCCATTTGCTTCAAACTCATTTTCAAAGATCAATATGAAAATTCATTAAAAACTGCATACCAATTGGAAAATGGGTGATATAAAGGCCAAAGTTGAGTTCTTATGCGATTTGCTTTAAACTCATTTTCAAAGATCAATATGAAAATTCATTAAAAACTGCATACCAATATTCCGGAAAATTCACATTCCCGGGTGGAGAGTGGGTGGTAGAAAGGCCATAGTTGAGTTTTTATGCGATTTGCTTCAAACTCCTTTTCAAAGTTCAATATGAAAATTTATTTAAGACCGCATACCAATTTTCCGGAAAATTCACATTCCCGAGTGGAAAGTGGGTGGTAAAAAGGTAAAAGTTGAGTTCTTATGCCATTTGCTTAAAACTCATTTTCAAAGATCAATATGAAAATTCATTAAAAACTGCATACCAATTGGAAAATGGGTGATATAAAGGCCAAAGTTGAGTTCTTATGCGATTTGCTTTAAACTCATTTTCAAAGATCAATATGAAAATTCATTAAAAACTGCATACCAATTTTCCGGAAAATTCACATTCCCGGGTGGAGAGTAGGTGGTAGAAAGGCCATAGTTGAGTTTTTATGCGATTTGCTTCAAACTCATTTTGAAAGATCAATATGAAAATTTATTTAAGACTGCATACCAATTTTCCGGAAAATTCGCATTCCCGGGTGGAAAGTGGGTGATATAAAGGCCATAGTTGAGTTTTTATGCGATTTGCTTCAAACTCATTTTCAAAGTTCAATATGAAAATTTATTTAAGACCGCATACCAATTTTCCGGAAAATTCACATTCCCGAGTGGAAAGTGGGTGGTAAAAAGGCGAAAGTTGAGTTTTTGTACGATTTGCTTCAAACTCATTTTCAAAGATCAATATGAAAATTCATTAAAAACTGCATACGAATTTTCCGGAAAATTCGCATTCCCGGGTGGAAAGTGGGTGTTAAAAAGGCCAAAGTTGAGTTTTCATGCGATTTGCTTTAAACTCATACTCAAAGATCAATATGAAAATTCATTTAAGACTGCGTACCAATTTTCCGGAAAATTCACATTCCCGGGTGGAAAGTGGGTGGTAAAAAGGTCAAAGTTGAGTTCTTATGCCATTTGCTTCAAACTCATTTTCAAAGATCAATATGAAAATTCGTTTAAGACTGCATACCAATTTTCCGGAAAATTCACATTCCCGGGTGGAAAGTGGGTGGTAAAAAGGTCAAAGTTGAGTTCTTCTGCCATTTGCTTCAAACTCATTTTCAAAGATCAATATGAAAATTCATTAAAAACTGCATACCAATTGGAAAATGGGTGATATAAAGGCCAAAGTTGAGTTCTTATGCGATTTGCTTTAAACTCATTTTCAAAGATCAATATGAAAATTCATTAAAAACTGCATACCAATTTTCCGGAAAATTCACATTCCCGGGTGGAGAGTGGGTGGTAGAAAGGCCATAGTTGAGTTTTTATGCGATTTGCTTCAAACTCATTTTGAAAGATCAATATGAAAATTCATTTAAGACTGCGTACTAATTTTCCGGAAAATTCACATTCCCGGGTGGAAAGTGGGTGGTAAAAAGGTCAAAGTTGAGTTCTTATGCCATTTGCTTCAAACTCATTTTCAAAGATCAATATGAAAATTCGCTTAAGACCGCATACAAATTTTCCGGAAAATTCACATTCCCGGGTGGAAAGTGGGTGGTAAAAAGGTCAAAGTTGAGTTCTTATATGCGATTTGCTTTAAACTCATTTTCAAAGATCAATATGAAAATTCATTAAAAACTGCATACCAATTTTCCGGAAAATTCACATTCCCGGGTGGAGAGTGGGTGGTATATAGGGTTAAAATTGAGTTCTTATGCAATTTGCTTCAAACTCATTTTCAAAGATCTATATGAAAATTCATTTAATACTGCATACCAATTTTCCGGAAAATTCGCATTCCCGGGTGGAAAGTGGGTGGTAGAAAGGCCATAGTTGAGTTTTTATGCGATTTGCTTCAAACTCATTTTCAAAGATCAATATGAAAATTTATTTAAGACCGCATACCAATTTTCCGGAAAATTCACATTCCCGGGTGGAAAGTGGGTGGTAAAAAGGCGAAAGTTGAGTTTTTATGCGATTTGCTTCAAACTCATTTTCAAAGATCAATATGAAAATTCATTACAAACTGCATACGAATTTTCCGGAAAATTCACATTCCCGGGTTTAAAGTGGGTGGTGACAAGGCCAAAGTTGAGTTCTTATGCTATATGCTTCAAACTCAAACTCATTCTCAAAAATCAATATGAAAATTCATTAAAAACTGCATACCAATTTTCCGGAAAATTCACCCTCCCGGGTGGAAAGTGGGTGGTAAATAGGGCAAAAGTTGAGTTTTTGTGCAATTTGCTTCAAACTCATTTTCAAAGATCTATATGAAAATTCATTTAAGACTGCATACCAATTTTCCGGAAAATTCACATTCCCGGGTGGAAAGTGGGTGGTAAAAGGCCAAAGTTGAGTTCTTATGCGATTTGCTTCAAACTCATTTTCAAAGATCAATATGAAAATTCATTACAAACTGCATACGAATTTTCCGGAAAATTCACATTCCCGGGTTTAAAGTGGGTGGTGACAAGGCCAAAGTTGAGTTTTTGTACGATTTGCTTCAATCTCATTTTCAAAGATCAATATGAAAATTCATTAAAAACTGCATACCAATTTTCCGGAAAATTCACATTCCCGAGTGGAAAGTGGGTGGTAAAAAGGCGAAAGTTGAGTTTTTGTACGATTTGCTTCAATCTAATTTTCAAAGATCAATATGAAAATTCATTAAAAACTGCATACGAATTTTCCGGAAAATTCACATTCCCGGGTGGAAAGTGGGTGTTAAAAAGGCCAAAGTTGAGTTTTCATGCGATTTGCTTTAAACTCATACTCAAAGATCAATATGAAAATTCATTTAAGACTGCGTACCAATTTTCCGGAAAATTCACATTCCCGGGTGGAAAGTGGGTGGTAAAAAGGTCAAAGTTGAGTTCTTATGCCATTTGCTTCAAACTCATTTTCAAAATTCAATATGAAAATTCGTTTAAGACTGCATACCAATTTTCCGGAAAATTCACATTCCCGGGTGGAAAGTGGGTGGTAAAAAGGTCAAAGTTGAGTTCTTCTGCCATTTGCTTCAAACTCATTTTCAAAGATCAATATGAAAATTCATTAAAAACTGCATACCAATTGGAAAATGGGTGATATAAAGGCCAAAGTTGAGTTCTTATGCGATTTGCTTTAAACTCATTTTCAAAGATCAATATGAAAATTCATTAAAAACTGCATACCAATTTTCCGGAAAATTCACATTCCCGGGTGGAGAGTGGGTGGTAGAAAGGCCATAGTTGAGTTTTTATGCGATTTGCTTCAAACTCATTTTGAAAGTTCATTTTGAAAATTCATTTAAGACTGCGTACCAATTTTCCGGAAAATTCGCATTCCCGGGTGGAAAGTGGGTGGTAAAAAGGTCAAAGTTGAGTTCTTATGCCATTTGCTTCAAACTCATTTTCAAAGATCAATATGAAAATTCGCTTAAGACCGCATACAAATTTTCCGGAAAATTCACATTCCCGGGTGGAAAGTGGGTGGTAAAAAGGTCAAAGTTGAGTTCTTATGCCATTTGCTTCAAACTCATTTTCAAAGATCTATATGAAAATTCATTTAAAACTGCATACCAATTGGAAAGTGGGTGATATAAAGGCCAAAGTTGAGTTTTTATGCGATTTGCTTTAAACTCATTTTCAAAGATCAATATGAAAATTCATTAAAAACTGCATACCAATTTTCCGGAAAATTCACATTCCCGGGTGGAGAGTGGGTGGTATATAGGGTTAAAATTGAGTTCTTATGCAATTTGCTTCAAACTCATTTTCAAAGATCTATATGAAAATTCATTTAATACTGCATACCAATTTTCCGGAAAATTCGCATTCCCGGGTGGAAAGTGGGTGGTAGAAAGGCCATAGTTGAGTTTTTATGCGATTTGCTTCAAACTCATTTTCAAAGATCAATATGAAAATTTATTTAAGACCGCATACCAATTTTCCGGAAAATTCGCATTCCCGGGGGGAAAGGGGGTAGTAAAAAGGCCAAAGTTGAGTTTTTATGCGATTTGGTTTTAACTCAAACTCATTCTAAAAAATCAATATGATAATTCATTTAAGACTGCATACCAATTTTCCAGAAAATTCACACTCCCGTGTGGAAAGTGGGTGGTAAAAAGGCGAAAGTTGAGTTTTTATGCGATTTGCTTCAAACTCATTTTCAAAGATCAATATGAAAATTCATTACAAACTGCATACGAATTTTCCTGAAAATTCGCATTCCCGGGTTTAAAGTGGGTGGTGACAAGGCCAAAGTTGAGTTCTTATGCTATATGCTTCAAACTCAAACTCATTCTCAAAAATCAATATGAAAATTCATTAAAAACTGCATACCAATTTTCCGGAAATTCACATTCCCGGGTGGAAAGTGGGTGGTAAAAGGCCAAAGTTGAGTTCTTATGCGATTTGCTTCAAACTCATTTTCAAAGATCAATATGAAAATTTATTTGACACCGCATACCAATTTTCCGGAAAATTCGCATTCCCGGGTAAAAAGGGGGTGGTAAAAAGGCCAAAGTTGAGTTTTTATGCGATTTGCTTTTAACTCAAACTCATTCTAAAAAATCAATATGATAATTCATTTAAGACTGCATACCAATTTTCCAGAAAATTCACATTCCCGGGTGGAAAGTGGGTGGTAAAAAGGCGAAAGTTGAGTTTTTATGCGATTTGCTTCAAACTCATTTTCAAAGATCAATATGAAAATTCATTACAAACTGCATACGAATTTTCCGGAAAATTCACATTCCCGGGTTTAAAGTGGGTGGTGACAAGGCCAAAGTTGAGTTCTTATGCTATATGCTTCAAACTCAAACTCATTCTCAAAAATCAATATGAAAATTCATTAAAAACTGCATACCAATTTTCCGGAAAATTCACCCTCCCGGGTGGAAAGTGGGTGGTAAATAGGGCAAAAGTTGAGTTTTTGTGCAATTTGCTTCAAACTCATTTTCAAAGATCTATATGAAAATTCATTTAAGACTGCATACCAATTTTCCGGAAAATTCACATTCCCGGGTGGAAAGTGGGTGGTAAAAGGCCAAAGTTGAGTTCTTATGCGATTTGCTTCAAACTCATTTTCAAAGATCAATATGAAAATTCATTACAAACTGCATACGAATTTTCCGGAAAATTTACATTCCCGGGTGGAAAGTGGGTGGTGACAAGGCCAAAGTTGAGTTTTTGTACGATTTGCTTCAATCTCATTTTCAAAGATCAATATGAAAATTCATTAAAAACTGCATACGAATTTTCCGGAAAATTCATCTTCCCGGGTGGAAAATGGGTGGTCAATAGGGCGATAGTTGACTTCTTATGCGATTTGCTTCAAACTTATTTTCAAAGATCTATATGAAAATTCATTTAAGACTGCATACCAATTTTCTGAAAAATTCACCCCCCTGGGTGGAAAGTGGGTGGTATATAGGTTTAAAATTGAGTTCTTATGCAATTTGCTTCAAACTCATTTTCAAAGATCTATATGAAAATTCATTTAAGACTGCACACCAATTTTCCGGAAATTCGCATTCCCGGGTGGAAAGTGGGTGGTAAAAAGGCCATAGTTGAGTTTTTATGCGATTTGCTTCAAACTCATTTTCAAAGATCAATATGAAAATTTATTTGCGACCGCATACCAATTTTACGGAAAATTCGCATTCCCGGGTGGAAAGGGGGTGGTAAAAAGGCCAAAGTTGAGTTTTTATGCGATTTGCTTTTAACTCAAACTCATTCTAAAAAATCAATATGATAATTCATTTAAGACTGCATACCAATTTTCCGGAAAATTCACATTCCCGGGTGGAAAGTGGGTGGTAAAAAGGCCAAAGTTGAGTTCTTATGCGATTTGCTTCAAACTCATTTTCAAAGATCAATATGAAAATTCGTTTAAGACTGCATAACAATTTTCCGGAAAATTCTCATTCCCGGGTGGAAAGTGGGTGGTAAAAAGGCCATAGTTGAGTTCTTATGCGATTTGCTTCAAACTCATTTTCAAAGATCACTATAAAAATTCATTAAAAACTGCATACCAATTTTCCGGAAAATTCACATTCCCGGGTGGAGAGCGGGTGGTATATACTGTTAAAATTGAGTTCTTATGCAATTTGCTTCAAACTCATTTTCAAAGATCTATATGAAAATTCATTTAAGACTGCATACCAATTTTCCGGAAAATTCGCATTCCCGGGTGGAAATAGGTAAATAGGACGAAAGTTGAGTTTTTGTGCAATTTGCTTCAAACTCATTTTCAAAGATCTATATGAAAATTCATTAAAAACTGCATACCAATTTTCCGGAAAGTTCACCCCCCTGGGTGGAAAGTGGGTGGTAAAAAGGCCATAGTTGAGTTCTTATGCGATTTGGTTCAAACTCAATTTTAAAGATCAATATGAAAATTCATTAAAAACTGCATACGAATTTTCCGGAAAATTCGCATTCCCGGGTGGAAAGTGGGTGGTAAAAAGGCCAAAGTTGAGTTTTTATGCGATTTGCTTTAAACTCATACTCAAAGATCAATATGAAAATTCATTTAAGACTGCGTACCAATTTTCCGGAAAATTCACATTCCCGGGTGGAAAGTGGGTGGTAAAAAGGTCAAAGTTGAGTTCTTATGCCATTTGCTTCAAACTCATTTTCAAAGATCAATATGAAAATTCATTAAAAACTGCATACCAATTGGAAAGTGGGTGATATAAAGGCCAAAGTTGAGTTCTTATGCGATTTGCTTTAAACTCATTTTCAAAGATCAATATGAAAATTCATTAAAAACTGCATACCAATTTTCCGGAAAATTCACATTCCCGGGTGGAGAGTGGGTGGTAGAAAGGGCATAGTTGAGTTTTTATGCGATTTACTTCAAACTCATTTTGAAAGATCAATATGAAATTTTATTTAAGACTGCATACCATTCGCATTCCCGGGTGGAAAGTGGGTGATATAAAGGCCATAGTTGAGTTTTTATGCGATTTGCTTCAAACTCATTTTCAAAGTTCAATATGAAAATTTATTTAAGACCGCATACCAATTTTCCAGAAAATTCACATTCCCGGGTGGAAAGTGGGTGGTAGAAAGGCCATAGTTGAGTTTTTATGCGATTTGCTTCAAACTCATTTTCACAGATCAATATGAAAATTTATTTAAGACCGCATACCAATTTTCCAGAAAATTCACATTCCCGGGTGGAAAGTGGGTGGTAGAAAGGCCATAGTTGAGTTTTTATGCGATTTGCTTCAAACTCATTTTCACAGATCAATATGAAAATTTATTTAAGACCGCATACCAATTTTCCGGAAAATTCGCATTCCCGGGTGGAAATAGGTAAATAGGGCGAAAGTTGAGTTTTTGTGCAATTTGCTTCAAACTCATTTTCAAAGATCTATATGAAAATTCGTTTAAGACTGCATACCAATTTTCCGGAAAATTCACATTCCCGGGTGGAAAGTGGGTGGTAAAAAGGTCAAAGTTGAGTTCTTATGCCATTTGCTTCAAACTCATTTTCAAAGATCAATATGAAAATTCATTAAAAACTGCATACCAATTGGAAAGTGGGTGATATAAAGGCCAAAGTTGAGTTCTTATGCGATTTGCTTTAAACTCATTTTCAAAGATCAATATGAAAATTCATTAAAAACTGCATACCAATTTTCCGGAAAATTCACATTCCCGGGTGGAGAGTGGGTGGTAGAAAGGGCATAGTTGAGTTTTTATGCGATTTACTTCAAACTCATTTTGAAAGATCAATATGAAATTTTATTTAAGACTGCATACCAATTTTCCGGAAAATTCGCATACCAATTTTCCGGAAAATTCGCATTCCCGGGTGGAAAGTGGGTGATATAAAGGCCATAGTTGAGTTTTTATGCGATTTGCTTCAAACTCATTTTCAAAGTTCAATATGAAAATTTATTTAAGACCGCATACCAATTTTCCAGAAAATTCACATTCCCGGGTGGAAAGTGGGTGGTAGAAAGGCCATAGTTGAGTTTTTATGCGATTTGCTTCAAACTCATTTTCACAGATCAATATGAAAATTTATTTAAGACCGCATACCAATTTTCCGGAAAATTCGCATTCCCGGGTGGAAATAGGTAAATAGGGCGAAAGTTGAGTTTTTGTGCAATTTGCTTCAAACTCATTTTCAAAGATCTATATGAAAATTTATTTAAGACCGCATACCAATTTTTCGGAAAATTCGCTTTCCCGGGTAGAAAGTGGGTGGTGACAAGGCCAAAGTTGAGTTTTTATGCGATTTGCTTCAAACTCATTTTCAAAGATCAATATGAAAATTCGTTTAAGACTGCATACCAATTTTCCGGAAAATTCACATTCCCGGGTGGAAAGTGGGTGGTAAAAAGGTCAAAGTTGAGTTCTTATGCCATTTGCTTCAAACTCATTTTCAAAGATCAATATGAAAATTCCTTAAAAACTGCAGACCAATTGGAAAGTGGGTGATATAAAGGCCATAGTTGAGTTTTTATGCGATTTGCTTTAAACTCATTTTCAAAGATCAATATGAAAATTCATTAAAAACTGCATACCAATTTTCCGGAAAATTCACATTCCCGGGTGGAGAGTGGGTGGTATAAAGGGTTAAAATTGAGTTCTTATGCAATTTGCTTCAAACTCATTTTCAAAGATCTATATGAAAATTCATTTAAGACTGCATACCAATTTTCCGGAAAATTCACATTCCCGGGTGGAAAGTGGGTGGTAAAAGGCCAAAGTTGAGTTCTAATGCGATTTGCTTCAAACTCATTTTCAAAGATCAATATGAAAATTTATTTGAGACCGCATACCAATTTTCCGGAAAATTCGCATTCCCGGGTGGAAAGGGGGTGGTAAAAAGGCCAAAGTTGAGTTTTTATGCGATTTGCTTTTAACTCAAACTCATTCTAAAAAATCAATCTGATAATTCATTTAAGACTGCATACCAATTTTCCAGAAAATTCACATTCCCGGGTGGAAAGTGGGTGGTAAAAAGGCGAAAGTTGAGTTTTTATGCCATTTGCTTCAAACTCATTTTCAAAGATCAATATGAAAATTCATTAAAAACTGCATACGAATTTTCCGGAAAATTCACATTCCCGGGTGGAAAGTGGGTGGTTAAAAGGTCAAAGTTGAGTTCTTATGCCATTTGCTTCAAACTCATTTTCAAAGATCAATATGAAAATTCATTAAAAACTGCAGACCAATTGGAAAGTGGGTGATATAAAGGCCAAAGTTGAGTTTTTATGCGATTTGCTTTAAACTCATTTTCAAAGATCAATATGAAAATTTATTTAAGACTGCATACCAATTTTCCGGAAAATTCGCATTCCCGGGTGGAGATTGGGTGGTTAAAAGGCCATAGTTGAGTTTTTATGCGATTTGCTTCAAACTCATTTTCAATATGAAAATTTTCCGGAAAATTCGAATTCCCGGGTGGAAAGTGGGTGGTATAAAGGCCAAAGTTGAGTTCTTATGTTATTTGCTTCAAAATCATTTTCAATGATCAATATGAAAATTCATTTAAGACTGCATACCAATTTTCCGGAAAATTTGCATTCCCGGCTGGAAAGTGGGTGGTATAAAGGCCATTGTTGAGTTTTTATGCGATTTGCTTCAAACTCATTTTCAAAGATCAATATGAAAATTTATTTCAGACCGCATACCAATTTTCCGGAAAATTCGCATTCCCGGGTGGAAAGTGGGTGGTAAAAAGGCCAAAGTTGAGTTTTTATGCGATTTGCTTTAAACTCAAACTCATTCTCAACAATCAATATGATAATTCAATTAAGACCAATTTTCATACCAATTTTCCGGAAAATTCACATTCCCGGGTGGAAAGTGGGTGGTAAGAAGGCCAAAGTTGAGTTCTTATGCGATTTGCTTCAAACTCATTTTCAAAGATCAATATGAAAATTCATTTAAGACTGCATACCAATTTTCCGGAAAATTATTATTCCAGGGTGGAAAGTGGGTGGTGAAAAGGCCAAAGCTGAGTTTTTATGCGATTTGCTTTAAACTCAAAATCATTCTCAAAAATTAATATGCATTCATTCATTTAAGACTGCATACCAATTTTCCGGAAAATTCACATTCCCGGGTGGAAAGTGGGTTGTTAAAAGGCCAAAGTTGAGTTCTTATGCGATTTGCTTCAAACTCATTTTCAAAGATCAGTATGAAAATTTATTTCAGACCGCATACCAATTTTCCGGAAAATTCACATTCCCGGGTGAAGAGTGGGTGGTTCAAAGGCCATAGTTGAGTTTTTATGCGATTTGCTTCAAACTCATTTTCAATATGAAAATTTTCAGGAAAATTCGCATTCCCGGGTGGAAAGTGGGTGATATAAAGGCCAAAGTTGAGTTTTTATGCGATTTGCTTCAAACTCATTTTCAAAGATCAATATGAAAATTTATTTCAGACCGCATACCAATTTTCCGGAAAATTCGCATTCCCGGGTGGAAAGTGGGTGGTGACAAGGCCATAGCTGAGTTTTTATGCGATTTGCTTTAAACTCAAAATCATTCTCAAAAATTAATATGCATTCATTCATTTAAGACTGCATACCAATTTTCCGGAAAATTCGCATTCCCGGGTGGAAAGTGGGTGATATAAAGGCCAAAGTTGAGTTTTTATGCGATTTGCTTCAAACTCATTTTCAAAGATCAGTATGAAAATTTATTTCAGACCGCATACCAATTTTCCGGAAAATTCACATTCCCGGGTGAAGAGTGGGTGGTTCAAAGGCCATAGTTGAGTTTTTATGCGATTTGCTTCAAACTCATTTTCAATATGAAAATTTTCAGGAAAATTCGCATTCCCGGGTGGAAAGTGGGTGGTAAAAAGGCCAAAGTTGAGTTCTTATGCGATTTGCTTCAAACTCATTTTCAAAGATCAATATGAAAATTTATTTCAGACCGCATACCAATTTTCCGGAAAATTCGCATTCCCGGGTGGAAAGTGGGTGGTTAAAAGGCCATTGTTGAGTTTTTATGCGATTTGCTTCAAACTCATTTTCAAAGATCAATATGAAAATTTATTTCAGACCGCATACCAATTTTCCGGAAAATTCGCATTCCCGGGTGGAAAGTGGGTGGTAAAAAGGCCAAAATTGAGTTTTTATGCGATTTGCTTTAAACTCAAACTCATTCTCAACAATCAATATGATAATTCAATTAAGACCAATTTTCATACCAATTTTCCGGAAAATTCACATTCCCGGGTGGAAAGTGGGTGGTAAGAAGGCCAAAGTTGAGTTCTTATGCGATTTGCTTCAAACTCATTTTCAAAGATCAATATGAAAATTCATTTAAGACCGCATACCAATTTTCCGGAAAATTATTATTCCAGGGTGGAAAGTGGGTGGTGACAAGGCCAAAGCTGAGTTTTTATGCAATTTGCTTTAAACTCAAAATCATTCTCAAAAATTAATATGCATTCATTCATTTAAGACTGCATACCAATTTTCCGGAAAATTCACATTCCCGGGTGGAAAGTGGGTTGTTAAAAGGCCAAAGTTGAGTTCTTATGCGATTTGCTTCAAACTCATTTTCAAAGATCTATATGAAAATTTATTTCAGACCGCATACCAATTTTCCGGAAAATTCACATTCCCGGGTGAAGAGTGGGTGGTTAAAAGGCCAAAGTTGAGTTTTTATGCGATTTGCTTCAAACTCATTTTCAATATGAAAATTTTCAGGAAAATTCGCATTCCCGGGTGGAAAGTGGGTGATATAAAGGCCAAAGTTGAGTTTTTATACGATTTGCTTCAAACTCATTTTCAAAGATCAATATGAAAATTTATTTAAGACTCCATACCAATTTTCCGGAAAATTCGCATTCCAGGGTGGAAAAAGGGTGGTTAGAAGCCATAGTTGAGTTTTTATGCGATTTGCTTCAAACTCATTTTCAATATGAAAATTTTCAGAAAAATTCGCATTCCCGGGTGGAAAGTGGGTGATATAAAGGCCAAAGTTGAGTTTTTATGCGATTTGCTTCAAACTCATTTTCAAAGATCAATATGAAAATTTATTTAAGACTCCATACCAATTTTCCGGAAAATTCGCATTCCCGGGTGGAAAGTGGTTGGTTAAAAGGCCATAGTTGAGTTTTTATGCGATTTGCTTCAAACTCATTTCAAAGATCAATATGAAAATTTATTTAAGACTCCATACCAATTTTCCTGAAAATTCGCATTCCCGGGTGGAAAGTGGGTGGTTAAAAGGCCATGGTTGAGTTTTTATGCGATTTGCTTCAAACTCATTTTCAAAGATCAATATGAAAATTTATTTAAGACTCCATACCAATTTTCCGGAAAATTCGCATTCCCGGGTGGAAAGTGGGTGGTTAAAAGGCCATAGTTGAGTTTTTATGCGATTTGCTTCAAACTCATTTTCAAAGATCAATATGAAAATTTATTTAAGACTGCATACCAATTTTCCGGAAAATTCGCATTCCCGGGTGGAAAGTGGGTGGTATAAAGGCCATAGTTGAGTTATTATGCGATTTGCTTCAAACTCATTTTCAAAGATCAATATGAAAATTTATTTCAGACCGCATACCAATTTTCCGGAAAATTCGCATTCCCGGGTGGAAAGTGGGTGGTTAAAAGGCCATAGTTGAGTTTTTATGCGATTTGCTTCAAACTCATTTTCAAAGATCAATATGAAAATTTATTTAAGACTGCATACCAATTTTCCGGAAAATTCACATTCCCGGGTGGAAAGTGGGTGGTAAAAAGGCCAAAGTTGAGTTCTTATGCGATTTGCTTCAAACTCATTTTCAAAGATCAATATGAAAATTCATTTAAAACTGCATACGAATTTTCCGGAAAATTCACATTCCAGGGTGGAAAGTGGGTGGTGACAAGGCCAAAGCTGAGTTTTTATGCGATTTGCTTTAAACTCAAAATCATTCTTAAAAATTAATATGCATTCATTCATTTAAGACTGCATACCAATTTCCGGAAAATTCACATTCCCGGGTGGAAAGTGGGTTGTTAAAAGGCCAAAGTTGAGTTCTTATGCGATTTGCTTCAAACTCATTTTCAAATATCAATATGAAAATTCATTAAAAACTGCATACAATTTTCCGGAAAATTCACATTCCCGAGTGGAAAGTGGGTGGTAAAAAGGCCAAAGTTGAATTCTTATGCGAATTGGTTCAAACTCAATTTTAAAAATCAATATGAAAATTCATTTAAGACTGCATACCAATTTTCCGGAAAATTCACATTCCCGAGTGGAAAGTGGGTGGTAAAAAGGCCAAAGTTGAGTTCTTATGCGATTTGCTTTAAACTCATTTTCAAAGATCAATATGAAAATTCATTAAAAACTGCATACCAATTTTCCGAAAAATTCACATTCCTGGGTGGAGAGTGGGTGGTTAAAAGGCCAAAGTTGAGTTTTTGTGCGATTTGCTTCAAACTCATTTTCAATATGAAAATTTTCCGGAAAATTCGCATTCCCGGGTGGAAAGTGGGTGATATAAAGGCCAAAGTTGAGTTTTTATGCGATTTGCTTCAAACACATTTTCAAAGATCAATATGAAAATTTATTTAAGACTGCATACCAATCTTCCGGAAAATTCACATTCCCGGGTGGAAAGTGGGTGGTTAAAAGGCCATAGTTGAGTTTTTATGCGATTTGCTTCAAACTCATTTTCAAAGATCAATATGAAAATTTATTTAAGACTGCATACCAATTTTCCGAAAAATTCGCATTCCCGGGTGGAAAGTGGGTGGTTAAAAGGCCATAGTTGAGTTTTTATGCGATTTGCTTCAAACTCATTTTCAATATGAAAATTTTCCGGAAAATTCGCATTCCCGGGTGGAAAGTGGGTGATATAAAGGCCAAAGTTGAGTTTTTATGCGATTTGCTTCAAAATCATTTTCAATGATCAATATGAAAATTTATTTAAGACTGCATACCAATTTTCCGGAAAATTCACATTCCCGGGTGGAAAGTGGGTGCTTAAAAGGCCATAGTTGAGTTTTTATGCGATTTGCTTCAAACTCATTTTCAAAGATCAATATGAAAATTTATTTAAGACTGCATACCAATTTTCCGGAAAATTCGCATTCCCGGGTGGAGATTGGGTGGTTAAAAGGCCATAGTTGAGTTTTTATGCGATTTGCTTCAAACTCATTTTCAATATGAAAATTTTCCGGAAAATTCGCATTCCCGGGTGGAAAGTGGGTGGTATAAAGGCCAAAGTTGAGTTCTTATGTTATTTGCTTCAAAATCATTTTCAATGATAAATATGAAAATTCATTTAAGACTGCATACCAATTTTCCGGAAAATTTGCATTCCCGGCTGGAAAGTGGGTGGTATAAAGGCCATTGTTGAGTTTTTATGCGATTTGCTTCAAACTCATTTTCAAAGATCAATATGAAAATTTATTTCAGACCGCATACCAATTTTCCGGAAAATTCGCATTCCCGGGTGGAAAGTGGGTGGTAAAAAGGCCAAAGTTGAGTTTTTATGCGATTTGCTTTAAACTCAAACTCATTCTCAACAATCAATATGATAATTCAATTAAGACCAATTTTCATACCAATTTTCCGGAAAATTCACATTCCCGGGTGGAAAGTGGGTGGTAAGAAGGCCAAAGTTGAGTTTTTATGCGATTTGCTTCAAACTCATTTTCAAAGATCAATATGAAAATTTATTTCAGACCGCATACCAATTTTCCGGAAAATTCGCATTCCCGGGTGGAAAGTGGGTGGTAAAAAGGCCAAAGTTGAGTTTTTATGCGATTTGCTTTCAACTCAAACTCATTCTCAACAATCAATATGATAATTCAATTAAACCAATTTTCATACCAATTTTCCGGAAAATTCACATTCCCGGGTGGAAAGTGGGTGGTCAGAAGGCCAAAGTTGAGTTCTTATGCGATTTGCTTCAAACTCATTTTCAAAGATCAATATGAAAATTCATTTAAGACTGCATACCAATTTTCCGGAAAATTTTTATTCCAGGGTGGAAAGTGGGTGGTGACAAGGCCAAAGCTGAGTTTTTATGCGATTTGCTTTAAACTCAAAATCATTCTCAAAAATTAATATGCATTCATTCATTTAAGACTGCATACCAATTTTCCGGAAAATTTACATTCCCGGGTGGAAAGTGGGTTGTTAAAAGGCCAAAGTTGAGTTCTTATGCGATTTGCTTCAAACTCATTTTCAAAGATCAATATGAAAATTAATTAAAAACTGCATACCAATTTTCCGGAAAATTCACATTCCCGGGTGGAAAGTGGGTGGTAAAAAGGCCAAAGTTGAGTTATTATGCGAATGGCTTCAAACTCAATTTTAAAAATCAATATGAAAATTCATTTAAGACTGCATACCCATTTTCCGGAAAATTCACATTCCCGAGTGGAAAGTGGGTGGTAAAAAGGTCAAAGTTGAGTTCTTATGCGATTTGCCTCAAACTCAAACTCATTTTCAAAAATCAATATGATAATTCATTTAAGACTGCATACCAATTTTCCGGAAAATTCACATTCCTGGGTGGAAAGTGGGTGGTTAAAAGGCCAAAGTTGAGTTCTTATGCGATTTGCTTCAAACGCATTTTCAAAGATCAATATGAAAATTCATTTAAAACTGCATACGAATTTTCCGGAAAATTCACATTCCAGGGTGGAAAGTGGGTGGTGACAAGGCCAAAGCTGAGTTTTTATGCAATTTGCTTTAAACTCAAAATCATTCTCAAAAATTAATATGTATTCATTCATTTAAGACTGCTTACCAATTTTCTGGAAAATTCGCATTCCCGGGTGGAAAGTGGGTGATATAAAGGCCAAAGTTGAGTTTTCATGCAATTTGCTTCAAACTCATATTCAAAGATCTATATGAAAATTCATTTAAAACTGCATACCAATTTTCCGGAAAATTCGTATTCCCGGGTAGAAAAAGGTAAATAGGGCGAAAGTTGAGTTTTTGTGCGATTTGCTTCAAACTCATTTTCAATATGAAAATTTTCCGGAAAATTCGCATTCCCGGGTGGAAAGTGGGTGATATAAAGGCCAAAGTTGAGTTTTTATGCGATTTGCTTCAAACTCATTTTCAAAGATCAATATGAAAATTTATTTAAGACTGCATACCAATTTTCCGGAAAATTCACATTCCCGGGTGGAAAGTGGGTGGTTAAAAGGCCATAGTTGAGTTTTTATGCGATTTGCTTCAAACTCATTTTCAAAGATCAATATGAAAATTTATTTAAGACTGCATACCAATTTTCCGGAAAATTCGCATTCCCGGGTGGAAAGTGGGTGATATAAAGGCCATAGTTGAGTTTTTATGCGATATGCTTCAAACTCATTTTCAATATGAAAATTTTCCGGAAAATTCGCATTCCCGGGTGGAAAGTGGGTGATATAAAGGCCAAATGTGAGTTTTTATGCGATTTGCTTCAAACTCATTTTCAAAGATCAATATGAAAATTTATTTAAGACTGCATACCAATTTTCCGGAAAATTCACATTCCCGGGTGGAAAGTGGGTGGTTAAAAGGCCATAGTTGAGTTTTTATGCGATTTGCTTCAAACTCATTTTCAAAGATCAATATGAAAATTTATTTAAGACTGCATACCAATTTTCCGGAAAATTCGCATTCCCGGGTGGAGAGTGGGTGGTTAAAAGGCCATAGTTGAGTTTTTATGCGATTTGCTTCAAACTCATTTTCAATATGAAAATTTTCCGGAAAATTCGCATTCCCGGGTGGAAAGTGGGTGGTATAAAGGCCAAAGTTGAGTTCTTATGTGATTTGCTTCAAAATCATTTTCAATGATCAATATGAAAATTCATTTAAGACTGCATACCAATTTTCCGGAAAATTTGCATTCCCGGGTGGAAAGTGGGTGGTATAAAGGCATTGTTGAGTTTTTATGCGATTTGCTTCAAACTCATTTTCAAAGATCAATATGAAAATTTATTTCAGACCGCATACCAATTTTCCGGAAAATTCGCATTCCCGGGTGGAAAGTGGGTGGTAAAAAGGCCAAAGTTGAGTTTTTAAGCGATTTGTTTTAAACTCAAACTCATTCTCAACAATCAATATGATAATTCAATTAAGACCAATTTTCATACCAATTTTCCGCAAAATTCACATTCCCGGGTGGAATGTGGGTGGTGACAAGGCCAAAGTTGAGTTCTTATGCGATTTGCTTCAAACTCATTTTCAAAGATCAATATGAAAATTCATTTAAAACTGCATACGAATTTTCCGGAAAATTATTATTCCAGGGTGGAAAGTGGGTGGTGACAAGGCCAAAGCTGAGTTTTTATGCGATTTGCTTTAAACTCAAAATCATTCTCAAAAATTAATATGCATTCATTCATTTAAGACTGCATACCAATTTTCCGGAAAATTCACATTCCCGGGTGGAAAGTGGGTGGTTAAAAGGCCAAAGTTGAGTTCTTATGCGATTTGCTTCAAACTCATTTTCAAAGATCAATATGAAAATTCATTAAAAACTGCATACCAATTTTCCGGAAAATTCACATTCCCGGGTGGAAAGTGGGTGGTTAAAAGGCCAAAGTTGAGTTCTTATGTGATTTGTTTCAAAATCATTTTCAATGATCAATATGAAAATTCATTTAAGACTGCATACCAATTTTCCGGAAAATGTACATTCCCGGGTGGAAAGTGGGTGGTATAAAGGCATTGTTGAGTTTTTATGCGATTTGCTTCAAACTCATTTTCAAAGATCAATATGAAAATTTATTTCAGACCGCATACCAATTTTCCGGAAAATTCGCATTCCCAGGTGGAAAGTGGGTGGTAAAAAGGCCAAAGTTGATTTCTTATGCGATTTGCCTCAAACTCAAACTCATTTTCAAAAATCAATATGATAATTCATTTAAGACTGCATACAAATTTTCCGGAAAATTCACATTCCCGGGTGGAAAGTGGGTGGTTAAAAGGCCAAAGTTGAGTTTTTTATGCGATTTGCTTCAAACTCATTTTCAAAGATCAATATGAAAATTCATTTAAAACTGCATACGAATTTTCCGGAAAATTCACATTCCAGGGTGGAAAGTGGGTGGTGACAAGGCCAAAGCTGAGTTTTTATGCGATTTGCTTTAAACTCAAAATCATTCTCAAAAATTAATATGTATTCATTCATTTAAGACTGCATACCAATTTTCCGGAAAATTCGCATTCCCGGGTGGAAAGTGGGTGGTATATAGGGCGAAAGTTGAGTTTTCATGCAATTTGCTTCAAACTCATTTTCAAAGATCAATATGAAAATTCATTTAAAACTGCATACCAATTTTCCGGAAAATTCACCTCCCTGGGTGGAAAGTGGGTGGTATATAGGGTTTAAATTGAGTTCTTATGCAATTTGCTTCAAACTCATTTTCAAAAATCTATACGAAAATTTATTTAAAACTGCATACCAATTTTCCGGAAAATTCGTATTCCCGGGTGGAAATAGGTAAATAGGGCGAAAGTTGAGTTTTTGTGCGATTTGCTTCAAACTCATTTTCAATATGAAAATTTTCCGGAAAATTCGCATTCCCGGGTGGAAAGTGGGTGGTAAATAGGGCGAAAGTTGAGTTTTCATGCAATTTGCTTCAAACTCATTTTCAAAGATCTATATGAAAATTTATTTAAAACTGCATACCAATTTTCCGGAAAATTCGCATTCCCGGGTGGAAAGTGGGTGGTTAAAAGGCCATAGTTGAGTTTTTATGCGATTTGCTTCAAACTCATTTTCAAAGATCTATATGAAAATTCATTTAAAACTGCATACCAATTTTCCGGAAAATTCACCCCCCTGGGTGGAAAGTGGGTGGTATATAGGGTTAAAATTGAGTTCTTATGCAATTTGCTTCAAACTCATTTTCAAAAATCTATATGAAAATTTATTTAAAACTGCATACCAATTTTCCGGAAAATTCGTATTCCCGGGTGGAAATAGGTAAATAGGGCGAAAGTTGAGTTTTTGTGCGATTTGCTTCCCGGGTGGAAAGTGGGTGGTTAAAAGGCCAAAGTTGAGTTCTTATGCGATTTGCTTCAAACTCATTTTCAAAGATCAATATGAAAATTCATTGAAAACTGCTTACCAATTTTCCGAAAAATTCACATTCCCGAGTGGAAAGTGGGTGGTAAATAGGGCGAAAGTTGAGTTTTCATGCAATTTGCTTCAAACTCATTTTCAAAGATCTATATGAAAATTTATTTAAAACTGCATACCAATTTTCCGGAAAATTCGCATTCCCGGGTGGAAAGTGGGTGGTAAATAGGGCGAAAGTTGAGTTTTCATGCAATTTGCTTCAAACTCATTTTCAAAGATCTATATGAAAATTCATTTAAAACTGAGTACCAATTTTCCGGAAAATTCACCCCCCTGGGTGGAAAGTGGGTGGTATATAGGGTTAAAATTGAGTTCTTATGCAATTTGCTTCAAACTCATTTTCAAAAATCTATATGAAAATTTATTTAAAACTGCATACCAATTTTCCGGAAAATTCGCATTCCCGGGTGGAAAGTGGGTGGTTAAAAGACCAAAGTTGAGTTCTTATGCGATTTGCTTCAAACTCATTTTCAAAGATCGATATGAAAATTCATTAAAAACTGCTTACCAATTTTCCGAAAAATTCACATTCCCGGGTGGAAAGTGGGTGGTAAATAGGGAGAAAGTTGAGTTTTCATGCAATTTGCTTCAAACTCATTTTCAACGGTCTATATGAAAATTTATTTAAAACTGCATACCAATTTTCCGGAAAATTCGCATTCCCGGGTGGAAAGTGGGTGGTAAATAGGGCGAAAGTTGAGTTTTCATGCAATTTGCTTCAAACTCATTTTCAAAGATCTATATGAAAATTCATTTAAAACTGCATACCAATTTTCTGGAAAATTCACCCCCCCTGGGTGGAAAGTGGGTGGTATATAGGGTTAAAATTGAGTTCTTATGCAATTTGCTTCAAACTCATTTTCAAAAATCTATATGAAAATTTATTTAAAACTGCATACCAATTTTCCGGAAAATTCGTATTCCCGGGTGGAAATAGGTAAATAGGGCGAAAGTTGAGTTTTTGTGCGATTTGCTTCAAACTCATTTTCAATATGAAAATTTTCCGACAAATTCGCATTCCCGGGTGGAAAGTGGGTGGTAAATAGGGCGAAAGTTGAGTTTTCATGCAATTTGCTTCAAACTCATTTTCAAAGATCTATATGAAAATTCAGTTAAAACTGCATACCAATTTTCCGGAAAATTCACCCCCCTGGGTGGAAAGTGGGTGGTATATAGGGTTAAAATTGAGTTCTTATGCAATTTGCTTCAAACTCATTTTCAAAAATCTATATGAAAATTTATTTAAAACTGCATACCAATTTTCCGGAAAATTCGTATTCCCGGGTGGAAATAGGTAAATAGGGCGAAAGTTGAGTTTTTGTGCGCTTTGCTTCAAACTCATTTTCAATATGAAAATTTTCCGGAAAATTCGCATTCCCGGGTGGAAAGTGGGTGATATAAAGGCCAAAGTTGAGTTTTTATGCGATTTGCTTCAAACTCATTTTCAAAGATCAATATGAAAATTTATTTAAAACTGCATACCAATTTTCCGGAAAATTCGCATTCCCGGGTGGAAAGTGGGTGGTAAATAGGGCGAAAGCTGAGTTTTCATGCAATTTGCTTCAAACTCATTTTCAAAGATCTATATGAAAATTTATTTAAAACTGCATACCAATTTTCCGGAAAATTCGCATTCCCGGGTGGAAAGTGGGTGGTAAATAGGGCGAAAGTTGAGTTTTCATGCAATTTGCTTCAAACTCATTTTCAAAGATCTATATGAAAATTCATTTAAAACTGCATACCAATTTTCCGGAAAATTCACCCCCCTGGGTGGAAAGTGGGTGGTATATAGGGTTAAAATTGAGTTCTTATGCAATTTGCTTCAAACTCATTTTCAAAAATCAATATGAAAATTTATTTAAAACTGCATACCAATTTTCCGGAAAATTCGTATTCCCGGGTGGAAATAGGTAAATAGGGCGAAAGTTGAGTTTTTGTGCGATTTGCTTCAAACTCATTTTCAATATGAAAATTTTCCGGAAAATTCGCATTCCCGGGTGGAAAGTGGGTGATATAAAGGCAAAAGTTGAGTTTTTATGCGATTTGCTTCAAACTCATTTTCAAAGATCAATATGAAAGTTCATTTAAAACTGCATACCAATTTTCCGGAAAATTCGCATTCCCGGATGGAAAGTGGGTGGTATATAGGGCTAAAATTGAGTTCTTATGCAATTTGCTTCAAACTCATTTTCAAAAATCTATATGAAAATTTATTTAAAACTGCATACCAATTTTCCGGAAAATTCACATTCCCGGGTGGAAAGTGGGTGGTAAATAGGGCGAAAGTTGAGTTTTCATGCAATTTGCTTCAAACTCATTTTCAAAGATCTATATGAAAATTTATTTAAAACTGCATACCAATTTTCCGGAAAATTCACATTCCCGGGTGGAAAGTGGGTGGTAAATAGGGCGAAAGTTGAGTTTTCATGCAATTTGCTTCAAACTCATTTTCAAAGATCTGTATGAAAATTCATTTAAAACTGCATACCAATTTTCCGGAAAATTCACCCCCCTGGGTGGAAAGTGGGTGGTATATAGGGTTAAAATTGAGTTCTTATGCAATTTGCTTCAAACTCATTTTCAAAAATCTATATGAAAATTTATTTAAAACTGCATACCAATTTTCCGGAAAATTCACATTCCCGGGTGGAAAGTGGGTGGTAAATAGGGCTAAAGTTGAGTTTTCATGCAATTTGCTTCAAACTCATTTTCAAAGATCTATATGAAAATTCATTTAAAACTGCATACCAATTTTCCGGAAAATTCACCCCCCTGGGTGGAAAGTGGTTGGTATATAGGGTTAAAATTGAGTTCTTATGCAATTTGCTTCAAACTCATTTTCAAAGATCTATATGAAAATTCATTTAAAACTGCATACCAATTTTCCGGAAAATTCACCCCCCTGGGTGGAAAGTGGTTGGTAAATAGGGTTAAAATTGAGTTCTTATGCGATTTGCTTCAAACTCATTTTCAAAGACCAATATGAAAATCCATTTAAAACTGCATACCAATTTTCCGGAAAATTCGCATTCCCGGGTGAAAAGTGGGTGGTAAATAGGGCGAAAGTTGAGTTTTCATGCAATTTGCTTCAAACTCATTTTCAAAGATTTTTATACAAATTCATTTAAAACTGCATACCAATTTTCCGGAAAATTCACATTCCCGGGTGGAAAGTGGGTGGTAAAAAGGCCAAAAATTAGTTCTTTTGCGATTTGCTTCAAACTCATTTTCAAATATCAATCTGAAAATTCATTAAAAACTGCATACGAATTTTCCGGAAAATTCACATTCCCGGGTGGAAAGTGGGTGGTGACAAGGCCAAAATTGAGTTTTTATGCGATTTGCTTCAAACTCATTTTCAAAGATCAATATGAAAATTTATTTAAGACTGCATACCAATTTTCCGGAAAATTGGCATTCCCGGGTGGAAAGTGGGTGGTTAAAAGGCCAAAGTTGAGTTCTTATGCGATTTGCTTCAAACTCATTTTCAAAGATCAATATGAAAATTCATTAAAAACTGCTTACCAATTTTCCGAAAAATTCAAATTCCCGGGTGGAAAGTGGGTGGTTAATAGGGCGAAAGTTGAGTTTTCATGCAATTTGCTTCAAACTCATTTTCAAAGATCAATATGAAAATTCATTTAAAACTGCATACCAATTTTCCGGAAAATTCACCCCCCTGGGTGGAAAGTGGGTGGTATATGGGGTTAAAATTGAAATCTTTTGCAATTTGCTTCAAACTCATTTTCTAAAATCTATATGAAAATTTATTTAAAACTGCATACCAATTTTCCGGAAAATTCGTATTCCCGGGTGGAAATAGGTAAATAGGGCGAAAGTTGAGTTTTTGTGCGATTTGCTTCAAACTCATTTTCAATATGAAAATTTTCCGGAAAATTCGCATTCCCGGGTGGAAAGTGGGTGATATAAAGGCCAAAGTTGAGTTTTTATGCGATTTGCTTCAAACTCATTTTCAAAGATCAATATGAAAATTTATTTAAGACTGCATACCAATTTTCCGGAAAATTCGCATTCCCGGGTGGAAAGTGGGTGGTTAAAAGGCCAAAGTTGAGTTCTTATGCGATTTGCTTCAAACTCATTTTCAAAGATCAATATGAAAATTCATTAAAAACTGCTTACCAATTTTCCGAAAAATTCACATTCCCGGGTGGAAAGTGGGTGGTAAATAGGGCGAAAGTTGAGTTTTCATGCAATTTGCTTCAAACTCATTTTCAAAGATCTATATGAAAATTTATTTAAAACTGCATACCAATTTTCCGGAAAATTCGCATTCCCGGGTGGAAAGTGGGTGGTAAATAGGGCGAAAGTTGAGTTTTCATGCAATTTGCTTCAAACTCATTTTCAAAGATCTATATGAAAATTCATTTAAAACTGCATACCAATTTTCCGGAAAATTCACCCCCCTGGGTGGAAAGTGGGTGGTATATAGGGTTAAAATTGAGTTCTTATGCAATTTGCTTCAAACTCATTTTCAAAAATCTATATGAAAATTTATTTAAAACTGCATACCAATTTTCCGGAAAATTCGTATTCCCGGGTGGAAATAGGTAAATAGGGCGAAAGTTGAGTTTTTGTGCGATTTGCTTCAAACTCATTTTCAATATGAAAATTTTCCGGAAAATTCGCATTCCCGGGTGGAAAGTGGGTGATATAAAGGCCAAAGTTGAGTTTTTATGCGATTTGCTTCAAACTCATTTTCAAAGATCAATATGAAAATTTATTTAAAACTGCATACCAATTTTCCGGAAAATTCGCATTCCCGGGTGGAAAGTGGGTGGTAAATAGGGCGAAAGCTGAGTTTTCATGCAATTTGCTTCAAACTCATTTTCAAAGATCTATATGAAAATTTATTTAAAACTGCATACCAATTTTCCGGAAAATTCGCATTCCCGGGTGGAAAGTGGGTGGTAAATAGGGCGAAAGTTGAGTTTTCATGCAATTTGCTTCAAACTCATTTTCAAAGATCTATATGAAAATTCATTTAAAACTGCATACCAATTTTCCGGAAAATTCACCCCCCTGGGTGGAAAGTGGGTGGTATATAGGGTTAAAATTGAGTTCTTATGCAATTTGCTTCAAACTCATTTTCAAAAATCAATATGAAAATTTATTTAAAACTGCATACCAATTTTCCGGAAAATTCGTATTCCCGGGTGGAAATAGGTAAATAGGGCGAAAGTTGAGTTTTTGTGCGATTTGCTTCAAACTCATTTTCAATATGAAAATTTTCCGGAAAATTCGCATTCCCGGGTGGAAAGTGGGTGATATAAAGGCAAAAGTTGAGTTTTTATGCGATTTGCTTCAAACTCATTTTCAAAGATCAATATGAAAGTTCATTTAAAACTGCATACCAATTTTCCGGAAAATTCGCATTCCCGGATGGAAAGTGGGTGGTATATAGGGCTAAAATTGAGTTCTTATGCAATTTGCTTCAAACTCATTTTCAAAAATCTATATGAAAATTTATTTAAAACTGCATACCAATTTTCCGGAAAATTCACATTCCCGGGTGGAAAGTGGGTGGTAAATAGGGCGAAAGTTGAGTTTTCATGCAATTTGCTTCAAACTCATTTTCAAAGATCTATATGAAAATTTATTTAAAACTGCATACCAATTTTCCGGAAAATTCACATTCCCGGGTGGAAAGTGGGTGGTAAATAGGGCGAAAGTTGAGTTTTCATGCAATTTGCTTCAAACTCATTTTCAAAGATCTGTATGAAAATTCATTTAAAACTGCATACCAATTTTCCGGAAAATTCACCCCCCTGGGTGGAAAGTGGGTGGTATATAGGGTTAAAATTGAGTTCTTATGCAATTTGCTTCAAACTCATTTTCAAAAATCTATATGAAAATTTATTTAAAACTGCATACCAATTTTCCGGAAAATTCGCATTCCCGGGTGGAAAGTGGGTGGTAAATAGGGCGAAAGTTGAGTTTTCATGCAATTTGCTTCAAACTCATTTTCAAAGATCTATATGAAAATTCATTTAAAACTGCATACCAATTTTCCGGAAAATTCACCCCCCTGGGTGGAAAGTGGTTGGTATATAGGGTTAAAATTGAGTTCTTATGCAATTTGCTTCAAACTCATTTTCAAAGATCTATATGAAAATTCATTTAAAACTGCATACCAATTTTCCGGAAAATTCACCCCCCTGGGTGGAAAGTGGTTGGTATATAGGGTTAAAATTGAGTTCTTATGCGAAATGCTTCAAACTCATTTTCAAAGACCAATATGAAAATCCATTTAAAACTGCATACCAATTTTCCGGAAAATTCGCATTCCCGGGTGGAAAGTGGGTGGTAAATAGGGCGAAAGTTGAGTTTTCATGCAATTTGCTTCAAACTCATTTTCAAAGATCAATATGAAAATTCATTTAAAACTGCATACCAATTTTCCGGAAAATTCACATTCCCGGGTGGAAAGTGGGTGGTAAAAAGGCCAAAAATGAGTTCTTTTGCGATTTGCTTCAAACTCATTTTCAAATATCAATCTGAAAATTCATTAAAAACTGCATACGAATTTTCCGGAAAATTCACATTCCCGGGTGGAAAGTGGGTGGTGACAAGGCCAAAATTGAGTTTTTATGCGATTTGCTTCAAAATCATTTTCAAAGATCAATATGAAAATTTATTTAAGACTGCATACCAATTTTCCGGAAAATTGGCATTCCCGGGTGGAAAGTGGGTGGTTAAAAGGCCATAGTTGAGTTCTTATGCGATTTGCTTCAAACTCATTTTCAAAGATCAATATGAAAATTTATTTAAGACTGCATACCAATTTTCCGGAAAATTGGCATTCCCGGGTGGAAAGTGGGTGGTTAAAAGGCCAAAGTTGAGTTCTTATGCGATTTGCTTCAAACTCATTTTCAAAGATCAATATGAAAATTCATTAAAAACTGCTTACCAATTTTCCGAAAAATTCGCATTCCCGGGTGGAAAGTGGGTGGTTAATAGGGCGAAAGTTGAGTTTTCATGCAATTTGCTTCAAACTCATTTTCAAAGATCAATATGAAAATTCATTTAAAACTGCATACCAATTTTCCGGAAAATTCACCCCCCTGGGTGGAAAGTGGGTGGTATATGGGGTTAAAATTGAAATCTTTTGCAATTTGCTTCAAACTCATTTTCTAAAATCTATATGAAAATTTATTTAAAACTGCATACCAATTTTCCGGAAAATTCGTATTCCCGGGTGGAAATAGGTAAATAGGGCGAAAGTTGAGTTTTTGTGCGATTTGCTTCAAACTCATTTTCAATATGAAAATTTTCCGGAAAATTCGCATTCCCGGGTGGAAAGTGGGTGATATAAAGGCCAAAGTTGAGTTTTTATGCGATTTGCTTCAAACTCATTTTCAAAGATCAATATGAAAATTTATTTAAGACTGCATACCAATTATCCGGAAAATTCGCATTCCCGGGTGGAAAGTGGGTGGTTAAAAGGCCAAAGTTGAGTTCTTATGCGATTTGCTTCAAACTCATTTTCAAAGATCAATATGAAAATTCATTAAAAACTGCTTACCAATTTTCCGAAAAATTCACATTCCCGGGTGGAAAGTGGGTGGTAAATAGGGCGAAAGTTGAGTTTTCATGCAATTTGCTTCAAACTCATTTTCAAAGATCTATATGAAAATTTATTTAAAACTGCATACCAATTTTCCGGAAAATTCGCATTCCCGGGTGGAAAGTGGGTGGTAAATAGGGCGAAAGTTGAGTTTTCATGCAATTTGCTTCAAACTCATTTTCAAAGATCTATATGAAAATTCATTTAAAACTGCATACCAATTTTCCGGAAAATTCTCCCCCCTGGGTGGAAAGTGGGTGGTATATAGGGTTAAAATTGAGTTCTTATGCAATTTGCTTCAAACTCATTTTCAAAAATCTATATGAAAATTTATTTAAAACTGCATACCAATTTTCCGGAAAATTCGTATTCCCGGGTGGAAATAGGTAAATAGGGCGAAAGTTGAGTTTTTGTGCGATTTGCTTCAAACTCATTTTCAATATGAAAATTTTCCGGAAAATTCGCATTCCCGGGTGGAAAGTGGGTGATATAAAGGCCAAAGTTGAGTTTTTATGCGATTTGCTTCAAACTCATTTTCAAAGATCTATATGAAAATTTGTTTAAAACTGCATACCAATTTTCCGGAAAATTCGCATTCCCGGGTGGAAAGTGGGTGGTAAATAGGGCGAAAGTTGAGTTTTCATGCAATTTGCTTCAAACTCATTTTCAAAGATCTACATGAAAATTCATTTAAAACTGCATACCAATTTTCCGGAAAATTCACCCCCCCTGGGTGGAAAGTGGGTGGTATATAGGGTTAAAATTGAGTTCTTATGCAATTTGCTTCAAACTCATTTTCAAAAATCTATATGAAAATTTATTTAAAACTGCATACCAATTTTCCGGAAAATTCGTATTCCCGGGTGGAAATAGGTAAATAGGGCGAAAGTTGAGTTTTTGTGCGATTTGCTTCAAACTCATTTTCAATATGAAAATTTTCCGACAAATTCGCATTCCCGGGTGGAAAGTGGGTGGTAAATAGGGCGAAAGTTGAGTTTTCATGCAATTTGCTTCAAACTCATTTTCAAAGATCTATATGAAAATTCAGTTAAAACTGCATACCAATTTTCCGGAAAATTCACCCCCCTGGGTGGAAAGTGGGTGGTATATAGGGTTAAAATTGAGTTCTTATGCAATTTGCTTCAAACTCATTTTCAAAAATCTATATGAAAATTTATTTAAAACTGCATACCAATTTTCCGGAAAATTCGTATTCCCGGGTGGAAATAGGTAAATAGGGCGAAAGTTGAGTTTTTGTGCGCTTTGCTTCAAACTCATTTTCAATATGAAAATTTTCCGGAAAATTCGCATTCCCGGGTGGAAAGTGGGTGATATAAAGGCCAAAGTTGAGTTTTATGCGATTTGCTTCAAACTCATTTTCAAAGATCAATATGAAAATTTATTTAAAACTGCATACCAATTTTCCGGAAAATTCGCATTCCCGGGTGGAAAGTGGGTGGTAAATAGGGCGAAAGCTGAGTTTTCATGCAATTTGCTTCAAACTCATTTTCAAAGATCTATATGAAAATTTATTTAAAACTGCATACCAATTTTCCGGAAAATTCGCATTCCCGGGTGGAAAGTGGGTGGTAAATAGGGCGAAAGTTGAGTTTTCATGCAATTTGCTTCAAACTCATTTTCAAAGATCTATATGAAAATTCATTTAAAACTGCATACCAATTTTCCGGAAAATTCACCCCCCTGGGTGGAAAGTGGGTGGTATATAGGGTTAAAATTGAGTTCTTATGCAATTTGCTTCAAACTCATTTTCAAAAATCAATATGAAAATTTATTTAAAACTGCATACCAATTTTCCGGAAAATTCGTATTCCCGGGTGGAAATAGGTAAATAGGGCGAAAGTTGAGTTTTTGTGCGATTTGCTTCAAACTCATTTTCAATATGAAAATTTTCCGGAAAATTCGCATTCCCGGGTGGAAAGTGGGTGATATAAAGGCAAAAGTTGAGTTTTTATGCGATTTGCTTCAAACTCATTTTCAAAGATCAATATGAAAGTTCATTTAAAACTGCATACCAATTTTCCGGAAAATTCGCATTCCCGGATGGAAAGTGGGTGGTATATAGGGCTAAAATTGAGTTCTTATGCAATTTGCTTCAAACTCATTTTCAAAAATCTATATGAAAATTTATTTAAAACTGCATACCAATTTTCCGGAAAATTCACATTCCCGGGTGGAAAGTGGGTGGTAAATAGGGCGAAAGTTGAGTTTTCATGCAATTTGCTTCAAACTCATTTTCAAAGATCTATATGAAAATTTATTTAAAACTGCTTACCAATTTTCCGGAAAATTCACATTCCCGGGTGGAAAGTGGGTGGTAAATAGGGCGAAAGTTGAGTTTTCATGCAATTTGCTTCAAACTCATTTTCAAAGATCTGTATGAAAATTCATTTAAAACTGCATACCAAATTTCCGGAAAATTCACCCCCCTGGGTGGAAAGTGGGTGGTATATAGGGTTAAAATGGAGTTCTTATGCAATTTGCTTCAAACTCATTTTCAAAAATCTATATGAAAATTTATTTAAAACTGCATACCAATTTTCCGGAAAATTCGTATTCCTGGGTGGAAATAGGTTAATAGGGCGAAAGTTGAGTTTTTGTGCGATTTGCTTCAAACTCATTTTCAATATGAAAATTTTCCGGAAAATTCGCATTCCCGGGTGGAAAGTGGGTGATATAAAGGCCAAAGTTGAATTTTTATGCGATTTGCTTCAAACTCATTTTCAAAGATCAATATGAAAATTTATTTAAAATTGCAAACCAATTTTCCGGAAAATTCACCCCCCTGGGTGGAAAGTGGTTGGTATATAGGGTTAAAATTGAGTTCTTATGCAATTTGCTTCAAACTCATTTTCAAAGATCTATATGAAAATTCATTTAAAACTGCATACCAATTTTCCGGAAAATTCACCCCCCTGGGTGGAAAGTGGGTGGTATATAGGGTTAAAATTGAGTTCTTATGCAATTTGCTTCAAACTCATTTTCAAAAATCTATATGAAAATTTATTTAAAACTGCATACCAATTTTCCGGAAAATTCACATTCCCGGGTGGAAAGTGGGTGGTAAATAGGGCGAAAGTTGAGTTTTCATGCAATTTGCTTCAAACTCATTTTCAAAGATCTATATGAAAATTCATTTAAAACTGCATACCAATTTACCGGAAAATTCACCCCCCTGGGTGGAGAGTAGGTGGTATATAGGGTTAAAACTGAGTTCTTATGCGATTTGCTTCAAACTCATTTTCAAAGCTCAATATGAAAATCCATTTAAAACTGCATACCAATTTTCCGGAAAATTCGCATTCCCGGGTGGAAAGTGGGTGGTAAATAGGGCGAAAGTTGAGTTTTCATGCATTTTGCTTCAAACTCATTTTCAAAGATCAATATGAAAATTTATTTAAAACTGCATACCAATTTTCCGGAAAATTCACATTCCCGGGTGGAGAGTGGGTGGTTAAAAGGCCAAAGTTGAGTTCTTATGCGATTTGCTTCAAACTCATTTTCAAAGATCAATATGAAAATTCATTAAAAACTGCTTACCAATTTTCCGAAAAATTCACATTCCCGGGTGGAGAGTGGGTGGTTAAAAGGCCATAGTTGTGTTTTTATGCGATTTGCTTCAAACTCATTTTCGATATGAAAATTTTCCGGAAAATGCGCATTCCCGGGTGGAGAGTGGGTGGTTAAAAGGCCAAAGTTGAGTTCTTATGCGATTTGCTTCAAACTCATTTTCAAAGATCAATATCAAAATTTATTTAAGACCGCATACCAATTTTCCGGAAAATTCGCATTCCCGGGTGGAAAGTGGGTGGTTAAAAGGCCATAGTTGAGTTCTTATGCGACTTGCTTCAAACTCATTTTCAAAGATCAATATGAAAATTTATTTAAGACTGCATACCAATTTTCCGGAAAATTCGCATTCCCGGGTGGAAAGTGGGTGATATAAAGGCCATAGTTGAGTTTTTATGCGATTTGCTTCAAACTCATTTTCAAAGATCAATATCAAAATTTATTTAAGACCGCATACCAATTTTCCGGAAAATTCGCATTCCCGGGTGGAAAGTGGGTGGTAAAAATGCCAAAGTTGAGTTTTAATGCGATTTGCTTTAAACTCATTTTCAAAGATCAATATGAAAATTCATTAAAAACTGCATACCAATTTTCCGGAAAATTCACATTCCCGAGTGGAAAGTGGGTGGTAAAAAGGCGAAAGTTGAGTTTTTATGCGATTTGCTTTAAACTCATTTTCAAAGATCAATATGAAAATTAATTAAAAACTGCATACCAATTTTCCGGAAAATTCACATTCCCGAGTGGAAAGTGGGTGGTAAAAAGGCGAAAGTTGAGTTTTTGTACGATTTGCTTCAATCTGATTTTCAAAGATCAATATGAAAATTCATTAAAAACTGCATACCAATTTTCCGGAAAATTCACATTCCCGGGTGGAAAGTGGGTGGTAAAAAGGCGAAAGTTGAGTTTTTGTACGATTTGCTACAATCTAATTTTCAAAGATCAATATGAAAATTCATTTAAAACTGCATACCAATTTTCCGGAAAATTCACATTCCTGAGTGGAAAGTGGGTGGTAAAAAGGCGAAAATTGAGTTTTTGTACGATTTCCTTCAAACTCATTTTCAAAGATCAATATGAAAATTCATTAAAAACTGCATACCAATTTTCCGGAAAATTCACATTCCCGAGTGGAAGTGGGTGGTAAAAAGGCGAAAGTTGAGTTTTTGTACGATTTGCTTCAATCTAATTTTCAAAGATCAATATGAAAATTCATTTAAGACCAATTTTCATACCAATTTTCCGGAAAATTCGCATTCCCGGGTGGAAAGTGGGTGGTAAAAAGGCCAAAGTAGTGTTCTTATGCGATTTGCTTCAAACTCATTTTCAAAGATCAATATGAAAATTCATTTAAAACTGCATACGAATTTTCCGGAAAATTCACATTCCAGGGTGGAAAGTGGGTGGTGACAAGGCCAAAGCTAAGTTTTTATGCGATTTGCTTTAAGCTCAAACTTATTCTCAAAAATTAATATGATAATTCATTTAAGACTGCATACCAATTTTCCGGAAAATTCGCATTCCCGGGTGGAAAGTGGGTGGTAAAAATGCCAAAGTTGAGTTTTAATGCGATTTGCTTTAAACTCATTTTCAAAGATCAATATGAAAATTCATTAAAAACTGCATACCAATTTTCCGGAAAATTCACATTCCCGAGTGGAAAGTGGGTGGTAAAAAGGCGAAAGTTGAGTTTTTATGCGATTTGCTTTAAACTCATTTTCAAAGATCAATATGAAAATTAATTAAAAACTGCATACCAATTTTCCGGAAAATTCACATTCCCGAGTGGAAAGTGGGTGGTAAAAAGGCGAAAGTTGAGTTTTTGTACGATTTGCTTCAATCTGATTTTCAAAGATCAATATGAAAATTCATTAAAAACTGCATACCAATTTTCCGGAAAATTCACATTCCCGGGTGGAAAGTGGGTGGTAAAAAGGCGAAAGTTGAGTTTTTGTACGATTTGCTACAATCTAATTTTCAAAGATCAATATGAAAATTCATTTAAAACTGCATACCAATTTTCCGGAAAATTCACATTCCTGAGTGGAAAGTGGGTGGTAAAAAGGCGAAAATTGAGTTTTTGTACGATTTCCTTCAAACTCATTTTCAAAGATCAATATGAAAATTCATTAAAAACTGCATACCAATTTTCCGGAAAATTCACATTCCCGAGTGGAAGTGGGTGGTAAAAAGGCGAAAGTTGAGTTTTTGTACGATTTGCTTCAATCTAATTTTCAAAGATCAATATGAAAATTCATTTAAGACCAATTTTCATACCAATTTTCCGGAAAATTCGCATTCCCGGGTGGAAAGTGGGTGGTTAAAAGGCCAAAGTTGAGTTCTTATGCGATTTGCTTTAAACTCATTTTCAAAGATCAATATGAAAATTCATTAAAAACTGCATACCAATTTTCCGGAAAATTTACATTCCCGAGTGGAAAGTGGGTGGTAAAAAGGCGAAAGTTGAGTTTTTATGCGATTTGCTTTAAACTCATTTTCAAAGATCAATATGAAAATTCATTAAAAGCTGCATATCAATTTTCCGGAAAATTCACATTCCCGAGTGGAAAGTGGGTGGTAAAAAGGCGAAAGTTGAGTTTTTGTACGATTTGCTTCAATCTAATTTTCAAAGATCAATATGAAAATTCATTAAAAACTGCATACCAATTTTCCGGAAAATTCACATTCCTGAGTGGAAAGTGGGTGGTAAAAAGGCGAAAGTTGAGTTTTTGTACGATTTGCTTCAAACTCATTTTCAAAGATCAATATGAAAATTCATTTAAGACTGCATATCAATTTTCCGGAAAATTTGCTTTCCTGGGTGGAAAGTGGGTGGTATAAAGGCCATAGTTGAGTTTTTATGCGATTTGCTTCAAACTCATTTTCAAAGATCAATATGAAAATTTATTTAAGACCGCATACCAATTTTCCGGAAAATTCGCATTCCCGGGTGGAAAGTGGGTGGTTAAAAGGCCAAAGTTGAGTTTTTATGCGATTTGCTTTAAACTCAAACTCATTCTCAACAATCAATATGATAATTCATTTAAGACCAATTTTCATACCAATTTTCCGGAAAATTCACATTCCCGAGTGGAAAGTGGGTGGTAAAAAGGCCAAAGTAGAGTTCTTATGCGATTTGCTTCAAACTCATTTTCAAAGATCAATATGAAAATTCATTAAAAATTGCATACGAATTTTCCGGAAAATTCACATTCCAGGGTGGAAAGTGGGTGGTGACAAGGCCAAAGCTAAGTTTTTATGCGTTTTGCTTTAAGCTCAAACTTATTCTCAAAAATTAATATGATAATTCATTTAAGACTGCATACCAATTTTCCGGAAAATTCACATTCCCGGTTGGTAGTTGGGTGGTTAAAAGGCCAAAGTTGAGTTCTTATGCGATTTGCTTCAAACTCATTTTTAAAATTCATTTAAAACTGCGTACCAATTTTCCGGAAAATTCGCATTCCCGGGTGGAAAGTGGGTGGTAAATAGGGCGAAAGTTGAGTTTTCATGCAATTTGCTTCAAACTCATTTTCAAAGATCTATATGAAAATTCATTTAAAACTGCATACCAATTTTTCGGAAAATTCACATTCCCGGGTGGAAAGTGGGTGGTAAAAATGCGAAAGTTGAGTTTTTGTACGATTTGCTTCAATCTCATTTTCAAAGATCAATATGAAAATTCATTAAAAACTGCATACGAATTTTCCGGAAAATTAACATTCCCGGGTGGAAAGTGGGTGGTATAACGGCCAAAGTTGACTTTTTATGCGATTTGCTTCAAACTCATTTTCAAAGATCAATATGAAAATTTATTTAAGACCGCATAACAATTTTCCGGAAAATTCGCATTCCCGGGTGGAAAGTCGGTGGTAAAAAGGCCAAAGTTGAGTTTGTATGCGATTTGCTTTAAACTCATTTTCAAAGATCAATATGAAAATTTATTTAAGACCGCATACCAGTTTTCCGGACAATTCGCATTCCCGGGTGGAAAGTGGGTGGTGACAAGGCCAAAGTTGAGTTTTTATGCGATTTGCTTTAAACTCAAACTCATTCTCAAAAATTAATATGATAATTCATTTAAGACTGCATACCAATTTTCCGGAAAATTCGCATTCCCGGGTGGAGAGTGGGTGGTTAAAAGGCCAAAATTGAGTTCTTATGCGATTTGCTTCAAACTCATTTTCAAAGATCAATATGAAAATTCATTTAAAACTGCATACCAATTTTCCAGAAAATTCACCCCCCTGTTGGGAAAGTGGGTGGTATATAGGGTTAAAATTGAGTTCTTATGCAATTTGCTTCAAACTCATTTTCAAAAATCTATATGAAAATTCATTAAAAACTGCATACCAATTTTCCGGAATATTCACCCCCCTGGGGGGAAAGTGGGTGGTATATATTGTTAAAATTGAGTTCTTATGCAATTTGCTTCAAACTCATTTTCAAAAATATGAAAATTTATTTAAGACCTCATACCAATTTTCCGGAAAATTCGCATTCCCGGGTGGAAAGTCGGTGGTAAAAAGGCCAAAGTTGAGTTTTTATGCGATTTGCTTTCAGCTCATTTTCAAAGATCAATATAAAAATTTATTTAAGACCGCATACCAATTTTCCGGACAATTCGCATTCCCGGGTGGAAAGTGGGTGGTAAAAAGGCCAAAGTTGAGTTTTTATGCGATTTGCTTTAAACTCATTTTCAAAGATCAATATGAAAATTCATTAAAAACTGCATACCAATTTTTCGGATAATTAACATTCCCGGGTGGAAAGTGGGTGGTAAAAAGGCGAAAGTTGAGTTTTTGTACGATTTGCTTCAATCTCATTTTCAAAGATCAATATGAAAATTCATTAAAAACTGCATACGAATTTTCGGAAAATTAACATTCCCGGGTGGAAAGTGGGTGGTATAAAGGCCAAAGTTGACTTTTTATGCGATTTGCTTCAAACTCATTTTCAAAGATCAATATGAAAATTTATTTAAGACCGCATAACAATTTTCCGGAAAATTCGCACTCCCGGGTGGAAAGTGGGTGGTAAAAAGGCCAAAGTTGAGTTTGTATGCGATTTGCTTTAAACTCAAACTCATTCTCAAAAATTAATATGATAATTCATTTAAGACTGCATACCAATTTTCCGGAAAATTCGCATTCCCGGGTGGAGAGTGGGTGGTTAAAAGGCCAAAATTGAGTTCTTATGCGATTTGCTTCAAACTCATTTTCAAAGATCAATATGAAAATTCATTTAAAACTGCATACCAATTTTCCGGAAAATTCACCCCCCTGGGGGGAAAGTGGGTGGTATATAGGGTAAAAAATTGAGTTCATATGCAATTTGCTTCAAACTCATTTTCAAAAATCTATATGAAAATTCATTAAAAACTGCGTACCAATTTTCCGGAAAATTCACATTCCCGGGTGGAAAGTGGGTGGTAAATAGGGCGAAAGTTGAGTTTTCATGCAATTTGCTTCAAACTCATTTTCAAAAATCTATATGAAAATTCATTAAAAACTGCATACCAATTTTCCGGAAAATTCACATTCCCGGGTGGAGAGTGGGTGGTATATAGGGTTAAAATTGAGTTCTTATGCAATTTGCTTCAAACTCATTTTCAAAAATCTATATGAAAATTCGTTAAAAACTGCATACCAATTTTCCGGAAAATTCGCATTCCCGGGTGGAAAGTGGGTGGTAAAAAGGCCAAAGTTGAGTTCTTATGCGATTTGCTTCAAACTCATTTTCAAAGATCAATATGAAAATTCATTTAAGACTGCATACCAATTTTCCGGAAAATTCGCATTCCCGGGTGGAAAGTGGGTGGTATAAAGGCCATAGTTGAGTTTTTATGCGATTTGCTTCAAACTCATTTTCAAAGATCAATATGAAAATTTACTTAAGACCGCATACGAATTTTCCGGAAAATTAACATTCCCGGGTGGAAAGTGCGTGGTAAAAAGGCCAAAGTTGACTTTTTATGCGATTTGCTTCAAACTCATTTTCAAAGATCAATATGAAAATTCATTTAAGACTGCATACCAATTTTCCGGAAAATTCGCGTTCCCGGGTGGAAAGTGGGTGGTATAAAGGCCAAAGTTGACTTTTTATGCGATTTGCTTCAAACTCATTTTCAAAGATCAATATGAAAATTTATTTAAGACCGCATAACAATTTTCCGGAAAATTCGCATTCCCGGGTGGAAAGTCGGTGGTAAAAAGGCCAAAGTTAAGTTTTTATGCGATTTGCTTTAAACTCATTTTCAAAGATCAATATAAAAATTTATTTAAGACCGCATACCAATTTTCCGGACAATTCGCATTCCCGGGTGGAAAGTGGGTGGTAAAAAGGCCAAAGTAGAGTTCTTATGCGATTTGCTTCAAACTCATTTTCAAAGATCAATATGAAAATTCATTAAAAATTGCATACGAATTTTCCGGAAAATTCACATTCCAGGGTGGAAAGTGGGTGGTGACAAGGCCAAAGCTAAGTTTTTATGCGTTTTGCTTTAAGCTCAAACTTATTCTCAAAAATTAATATGATAATTCATTTAAGACTGCATACCAATTTTCCGGAAAATTCACATTCCCGGGTGGTAGTTGGGTGGTTAAAAGGCCAAAGTTGAGTTCTTATGCGATTTGCTTCAAACTCATTTTCAAAATTCATTTAAAACTGCGTACCAATTTTCCGGAAAATTCGCATTCCCGGGTGGAAAGTGGGTGGTAAATAGGGCGAAAGTTGAGTTTTCATGCAATTTGCTTCAAACTCATTTTCAAAGATCTATATGAAAATTCATTTAAAACTGCATACCAATTTTTCGGAAAATTCACATTCCCGGGTGGAAAGTGGGTGGTAAAAATGCGAAAGTTGAGTTTTTGTATGATTTGCTTCAATCTCATTTTCAAAGATCAATATGAAAATTCATTAAAAACTGCATACGAATTTTCCGGAAAATTAACATTCCCGGGTGGAAAGTGGGTGGTATAAAGGCCAAAGTTGACTTTTTATGCGATTTGCTTCAAACTCATTTTCAAAGATCAATATGAAAATTTATTTAAGACCGCATAACAATTTTCCGGAAAATTCGCATTCCCGGGTGGAAAGTGGGTGGTAAAAAGGCCAAAGTTGAGTTTTTATGCGATTTGCTTTAAACTCAAACTCATTCTCAAAAATTAATATGATAATTCATTTAAGACTGCATACCAATTTTCCGGAAAATTCGCATTCCCTGGTGGAGAGTGGGTGGTTAAAAGGCCAAAATTGAGTTCTTATGCGATTTGCTTCAAACTCATTTTCAAAGATCAATATGAAAATTCATTTAAAACTGCATACCAATTTTCCGGAAAATTCACCCCCCTGTTGGGAAAGTGGGTGGTATATAGGGTTAAAATTGAGTTCTTATGCAATTTGCTTCAAACTCATTTTCAAAAATCTATATGAAAATTCATTAAAAACTGCATACCAATTTTCCGGAAAATTCACCCCCCTGGGGGGAAAGTGGGTGGTATATATTGTTAAAATTGAGTTCTTATGCAATTTGCTTCAAACTCATTTTCAAAAATATGAAAATTTATTTAAGACCTCATACCAATTTTCCGGAAAATTTGCATTCCCGGGTGGAAAGTCGGTGGTAAAAAGGCCAAAGTTGAGTTTTTATGCGATTTGCTTTAAGCTCATTTTCGAAGATCAATATAAAAATTTATTTAAGACCGCATACCAATTTTCCGGACAATTCGCATTCCCGGGTGGAAAGTGGGTGGTAAAAAGGCCAAAGTTGAGTTTTTATGCGATTTGCTTTAAACTCATTTTCAAAGATCAATATGAAAATTCATTAAAAACTGCATACCAATTTTTCGGAAAATTAACATTCCCGGGTGGAAAGTGGGTGGTAAAAAGGCGAAAGTTGAGTTTTTGTACGATTTGCTTCAATCTCATTTTCAAAGATCAATATGAAACTTCATTAAAAACTGCATACGAATTTTCCGGAAAATTAACATTCCCGGGTGGAAAGTGGGTGGTATAAAGGCCAAAGTTGACTTTTTATGCGATTTGCTTCAAACTCATTTTCAAAGATCAATATGAAAATTTATTTAAGACCGCATAACAATTTTCCGGAAAATTCGCATTCCCGGGTGGAAAGTGGGTGGTAAAAAGGCCAAAGTTGAGTTTGTATGCGATTTGCTTTAAACTCAAACTCATTCTCAAAAATTAATATGATAATTCATTTAAGACTGCATACCAATTTTCCGGAAAATTCGCATTCCCGGGTGGAGAGTGGGTGGTTAAAAGGCCAAAATTGAGTTCTTATGCGATTTGCTTCAAACTCATTTTCAAAGATCAATATGAAAATTCATTTAAAACTGCATACCAATTTTCCGGAAAATTCACCCCCCTGGGGGGAAAGTGGGTGGTATATAGGGTTAAAATTGAGTTCATATGCAATTTGCTTCAAACTCATTTTCAAAAATCTATATGAAAATTCATTAAAAACTGCATACCAATTTTCCGGAAAATTCACATTCCCGGGTGGAAAGTGGGTGGTAAATAGGGCGAAAGTTGAGTTTTCATGCAATTTGCTTCAAACTCATTTTCAAAAATCTATATGAAAATTCATTAAAAACTGCATACCAATTTTCCGGAAAATTCACATTCCCGGGTGGAGAGTGGGTGGTATATAGGGTTAAAATTGAGTTCTTATGCAATTTGCTTCAAACTCATTTTCAAAAATCTATATGAAAATTCGTTAAAAACTGCATACCAATTTTCCGGAAAATTCGCATTCCCGGGTGGAAAGTGGGTGGTAAAAAGGCCAAAGTTGAGTTTTTATGCGATTTGCTTCAAACTCATTTTCAAAGATCAATATGAAAATTCATTTAAGACTGCATACCAATTTTCCGGAAAATTCGCATTCCCGGGTGGAAAGTGGGTGGTATAAAGGCCATAGTTGAGTTTTTATGCGATTTGCTTCAAACTCATTTTCAAAGATCAATATGAAAATTTACTTAAGACCGCATACGAATTTTCCGGAAAATTAACATTCCCGGGTGGAAAGTGCGTGGTATAAAGGCCAAAGTTGACTTTTTATGCGATTTGCTTCAAACTCATTTTCAAAGATCAATATGAAAATTTATTTCAGACCGCATAACAATTTTCCGGAAAATTCGCATTCCCGGGTGGAAAGTCGGTGGTAAAAAGGCCAAAGTTGAGTTTTTATGCGATTTGCTTTAAACTCAAACTCATTCTCAAAAATTAATATGATAATGCATTTAAGACTGCATACCAATTTTCCGGAATATTCACATTCCCGGGTGGAAAGTGGGTGATATAAAGGCCAAAGTTGAGTTCTTATGCGATTTGCTTCAAACTCAAACTCATTTTCAAAGATCAATATGAAAATTTATTTAAGACCGCATACCAATTTTCCGGTAAATTCGCATTCCCGGGTGGAAAGTGGGTGGTAGAAAGGCCAAAGTTGAGTTCTTATGCGATTTGCTTCAAACTCATTTTCAAAGATCAATATGAAAATTCATTTAACACTGCATACCAATTTTCCGGAAAATTCGCATTCCCGGGTGGAAAGTGGGTGGTATAAAGGCCATAGTTGAGTTTTTATGCGATTTGCTTCAAACTCATTTTCAAAGATCAATATGAAAATTTATTTAAGACCGCATAACAATTTTCCGGAAAATTCACATTCCCGGGTGGAGAGTGGGTGGTGACAAGGCCAAAGTTGATTTCTTATGCGATTTGCTTTAAACTCAAACTCATTCTCAAAAATTAATATGATAATTCATTTAAGACCGCATAACAATTTTCCGGAAAATTCACATTCCCGGGTGGAGAGTGGGTGGTGACAGGGCCAAAGTTGATTTCTTATGCGATTTGCTTTAAACTCAAACTCATTCTCAAAAATTAATATGATAATTCATTTAAGACTGCATACCAATTTTCCGGAAAATTCACATTCCCGGGTGGAGAGTGGGTGGTGACAAGGCCAAAGTTGATTTCTTATGCAATTTGCTTCAAACTCATTTTCAAAAATCTATATGAAAATTCATTAAAAACTGCATACCAATTTTCCGGAAAATTCACATTCCCGGGTGGAGAGTGGGTGGTATATAGGGTTAAAATTGAGTTCTTATGCAATTTGCTTCAAACTCATTTTCAAAAATCTATATGAAAATTCATTAAAAACTGCATACCAATTTTCCGGAAAATTCACATTCCCGGGTGGAGAGTGGGTGGTATATAGGGTTAAAATTGAGTTCTTATGGAATTTGCTTCAAACTCATTTTCAAAAATCTATATGAAAATTCATTAAAAACTGCATACCAATTTTCCGGAAAATTCACATTCCCGGGTGGAGAGTGGGTGGTTAAAAGGCCATAGTTGAGTTCTTATGCGATTTGCTTCAAACTCATTTTCAAAGATCAATATGAAAATTTATTTAAGACCGAATACCAATTTTCCGGAAAATTCCCATTCCCGGGTGGAAAGTGGGTGGTAAAAAGGCCAAAGTTGAGTTTTTATGCGATTTGCTATAAACTCATTTTCAAAGATCAGTATGAAATTTCATTAAAAACTGCTTACCAATTTTCCGGAAAATTCGCATTCCCGGGTGGAAAGTGGGTGGTAAAAAGGCCAAAGTTGAGTTCTTTTGCGATTTGCTTCAAACTCAATCTCAAAGATAAATATGAAAATCCATTAAAAACTGCTTACCAATTTTCCGGAAAATTCGCATTCTCGGGGGGAAAGTGGGTGGTACAAAGGCCAAAGTTGAGTTCTTATACGATTTGCTTCAAACTCATTTTGAAAGATCAATATGAAAATTCATTAATAACTGCATACGAATTTTATGGAAAATTCGCATTCCCGGGTGGAAAGTGGGTGGTATAAAGGCCAAAGTTGACTTTTTATGCGATTTGCTTCAAACTCATTTTCAAAGATCAATATGAAAATTCATTTAAGACTGCATACTAATTTTCCGGAAAATTCGCATTTCCGGGTGGAAAGTGGGTGGTATAAAGGCCATATTTGAGTTTTTATGCGATTTGCCTTAAACTCAAACTCATTCTCAAAAATCAATATGAAAATTCATTTAAGACCAATTTTCATAACAATTTTCCGGAAAATTCACATTCCCGGGTGGAAAGTGGGTGATATAAAGGCCAAAGTTGAGTTCTTATGCGATTTGCTTCAAACTCATTTTCAAAGATAAACATGAAAATTTATTTAAGACCGCATACCAATTTTCCGGAAAATTCGCATTCCCGGGTGGAAAGTGGGTGGTAGAAAGGCCAAAGTTGAGTTCTTATGAGATTTGCTTCAAACTCAATCTCAAAGATAAATATGAAAATCCATTAAAAACTGCATACCAATTTTCCGAAAAATTCACATTCCCGAGTGGAAAGTGGGTGGTAAAAAGGCGAAAGTTGAATTTTTATGCGATTTGCTTTAAACTCATTTTCAAAGATCAATATGAAAATTCATTAAAAACTGCATACCAATTTTCCGGAAAATTCGCATTCCCGGGTGGAAAGTGGGTGGTAAAAAGGCGAAAGTTGAGTTTTTGTACGATTTGCTTCAAACTCATTTTCAAAGATCAATATGAAAATTCATTAAAAACTGCATACCAATTTTCCGGAAAATTCACATTCCCGAGTGGAAAGTGGGTGGTTAAAAGGCGAAAGTTGAGGTTTTGTACGATTTGCTTCAATCTGATTTTCAAAGATCAATATGAAAATTCATTAAAAACTGCATACCAATTTTCCGGAAAATTCACATTCCCGGGTGGAAAGTGGGTGGTAAAAAGGCGAAAGTTGAGTTTTTGTACGATTTGCTACAATCTAATTTTCAAAGATCAATATGAAAATTCATTCAAAACTGCATACCAATTTTCCGGAAAATTCACATTCCTGAGTGGAAAGTGGGTGGTAAAAAGGCGAAAGTTGAGTTTTATGCGATTTGCTTTAAACTCATTTTCAAAGATCAATATGAAAATTCATTAAAAACTGCATACCAATTTTCCGGAAAATTCACATTCCCGAGTGGAAAGTGGGTGGTAAAAAGGCCAAAGTTGAGTTCTTATGCGATTTGCTTCAAACTCATTTTCAAAGATCAATATGAAAATTCGTTTAAGACTGCATACGAATTTTCCGGAAAATTCACATTCCCGGGTGGAAAGTTGGTGGTAAAATGGCGAAAGTTGAGTTTTTGTACGATTTGCTTCAATCTAATTTTTAAAATTCATTTAAAACTGCATACCAATTTTCCGGAAAATTCACATTCCCGAGTGGAAAGTGGGTGGTAAAAAGGCCAAAGTTGAGTTCTTATGCGATTTGCTTCAAACTCATTTTCAAAGATCAATATGAAAATTCATTTAAGACTGCATATCAATTTTCCGGAAAATTTGCATTCCTGGGTGGAAAGTGGGTGGTATAAAGGCCATAGTTGAGTTTTTATGCGATTTGCTTCAAACTCATTTTCAAAGATCAATATGAAAATTTATTTAAGACCGCATACCAATTTTCCGGAAAATTCGCATTCCCGGGTGGAAAGTGGGTGGTTAAAAGGCCAAAGTTGAGTTTTATGCGATTTGCTTTAAACTCATTTTCAAAGATCAATATGAAAATTCATTAAAAACTGCATACCAATTTTCCGGATAATTCACATTCCCGAGTGGAAAGTGGGTGGTAAAAAGGCGAAAGTTGAGTTTTTATGCGATTTGCTTAAAACTCATTTTCAAAGATCAATATGAAAATTCATTAAAAACTGCATACCAATTTTCCGGAAAATTCACATTCCCGAGTGGAATGTGGGTGGTAAAAAGGCCAAAGTTGAGTTCTTATGCGATTTGCTTCAAACTCATTTTCAAAGATCAATATGAAAATTCGTTTAAGACTGCATACCAATTTTCCGGAAAATTCACATTCCCGGGTGGAAAGTTGGTGGTAAAAAGGCGAAAGTTGAGTTTTTGTACGATTTGCTTCAATCTAATTTTCAAAGATCAATATGAAAATTCATTAAAAACTGCATACCAATTTTCCGGAAAATTCACATTCCTGAGTGGAAAGTGGGTGGTAAAAAGGCGAAAGTTGAGTTTTTGTACGATTTGCTTCAAACTCATTTTCAAAGATCAATATGAAAATTCATTTAAGACTGCATATCAATTTTCCGGAAAATTTGCATTCCTGGGTGGAAGGCCATAGTTGAGTTTTTATGCGATTTGCTTCAAACTCATTTTCAAAGATCAATATGAAAATTTATTTAAGACCGCATACCAATTTTCCGGAAAATTCGCATTCCCGGGTGGAAAGTGGGTGGTTAAAAGGCCAAAGTTGAGTTTTTATGCGATTTGCTTTAAACTCAAACTCATTCTCAACAATCAATATGATAATTCATTTAAGACCAATTTTCATACCAATTTTCCGGAAAATTCACATTCCCGGGTGGAAAGTGGGTGGTAAAAAGGCCAAAGTAGAGTTCTTATGCGATTTGCTTCAAACTCATTTTCAAAGATCAAAATGAAAATTCATTAAAAACTGCATACGAATTTTCCGGAAAATTCACATTCCAGGGTGGAAAGTGGGTGGTGACAAGGCCAAAGCTAAGTTTTTATGCGATTTGCTTTAAGCTCAAACTAATTCTCAAAAATTAATATGTTAATTCATTTAAGACTGCATACCAATTTTCCGGAAAATTCACATTCCCGGGTGGTAGTTGGGTGGTTAAAAGGCCAAAGTTGAGTTCTTATGCGATTTGCTTCAAACTCATTTTTAAAATTCATTTAAAACTGCGTACCAATTTTCCGGAAAATTTTCATTCCCGGGTGGAAAGTGGGTGGTAAATAGGGCGAAAGTTGAGTTTTCATGCAATTTGCTTCAAACTCATTTTCAAAGATCTATATGAAAATTCATTTAAAACTGCATACCAATTTTTCGGAAAATTAACATTCCCGGGTGGAAAGTGGGTGGTAAAAAGGCGAAAGTTGAGTTCTTGTACGATTTGCTTCAATCTCATTTTCAAAGATCAATATGAAAATTCATTAAAAACTGCATACGAATTTTCCGGAAAATTAATATTCTCGGGTGGAAAGTGGGTGGTATAAAGGCCAAAGTTGACTTTTTATGCGATTTGCTTCAAACTCATTTTCAAAGATCAATATGAAAATTTATTTAAGACCGCATAACAATTTTCCGGAAAAATTGCATTCGTGACAAGGCCAAAGTTGACTTTTTATGCGATTTGCTTCAAACTCATTTTCAAAGATCAATATGAAAATTTATTTAAGACCGCATAACAATTTTCCGGAAAATTCACATTCCCGGGTGGAGAGTGGGTGGTTAAAAGGCCAAAGTTGAGTTCTTATGCGATTTGCTTTAAACTCATTTTCAAAGATCAATATGAAAATTCATTTAAGACTGCATACCAATTTTCCGGAAAATTCACCCCCCTGGGGGGAAAGTGGGTGGTATATAGGGTTAAAATTGAGTTCTTATGCAATTTGCTTCAAACTCATTTTCAAAAATCTATATGAAAATTCATTAAAAACTGCATACCAATTTTCCGGAAAATTCACATTCCCGGGTGGAGAGTGGGTGGTATATAGGGTTAAAATTGAGTTCTTATGCAATTTGCTTCAAACTCATTTTCAAAAATCTATATGAAAATTCATCAAAAACTGCATACCAATTTTCCGGAAAATTCACATTCCCGGGTGGAGAGTGGGTGGTATATAGGGTAAAAATTGAGTTCTTATGCAATTTGCTTCAAACTCATTTTCAAAAATCTATATGAAAATTCATTAAAAACTGCATACCAATTTTCCGGAAAATTCACATTCCCGGGTGGAGAGTGGGTGGTATATAGGGTTAAAATTGAGTTCTTATGCAATTTGCTTCAAACTCATTTTCAAAAATCTATATGAAAATTCATTAAAAACTGCATACCAATTTTCCGGAAAATTCGCATTCCCGGGTGGAAAGTGGGTGGTATAAAGGCCATAGTTGAGTTTTTATGCGATTTGCTTCAAACTCATTTTCAAAGATCAATATGAAAATTTACTTAAGACCGCATACGAATTTTCCGGAAAATTAACATTCCCGGGTGGAAAGTGCGTGGTATAAAGGCCAAAGTTGACTTTTTATGCGATTTGCTTCAAACTCATTTTCAAAGATCAATATGAAAATTCATTTAAGACTGCATACCAATTTTCCGGAAAATTCGCATTCCCGGGTGGAAAGTGGGTGGTATAAAGGCCATAGTTGAGTTCTTATGCGATTTGCTTCAAACTCATTTTCAAAGATCAATATGAAAATTTATTTAAGACCGCATAACAATTTTCCGGAAAATTCGCATTCGCGGGTGGAAAGTCGGTGGTAAAAAGGCCAAAGTTGAGTTTTTATGCGATTTGCTTTAAACTCAAACTCATTCTCAAAAATTAATATGATAATTCATTTAAGACTGCATACCAATTTTCCGGAAAATTCGCATTCCCGGGTGGAAAGTGGGTGGTATAAAGGCCATAGTTGAGTTTTTATGCGATTTGCTTCAAACTCATTTTCAAAGATCAATATGAAAATTTATTTAAGACCGCATAACAATTTTCCGGAAAATTCACATTCCCGGGTGGAGAGTGGGTGGTTAAAAGGCCATAGTTGAGTTCTTATGCGATTTGCTTCAAACTCATTTTCAAAGATCAATATGAAAATTCATTTAAGACTGCATACCAATTTTCCGGCAAATTCGCATTCCCGGGTGGAAAGTGGGTGGTAGAAAGGCCAAAGTTGAGTTCTTATGCGATTTGCTTCAAACTCATTTTCAAAGATCAATATGAAAATTCATTTAAGACTGCATACCAATTTTCCGGAAAATTCGCATTCCCGGGTGGAAAGTGGGTGGTATAAAGGCCATAGTTGAGTTTTTATGCAATTTGCTTCAAACTCATTTTCAAAGATCAATATGAAAATTCATTTAAGACTGCATACCAATTTTCCGGAAAATTCGCATTCCCGGGTGGAAAGTGGGTGGTATAAAGGCCATAGTTGAGTTTTTATGCGATTTGCTTCAAACTCATTTTCAAAGATCAATATGAAAATTTATTTAAGACCGCATAACAATTTTCCGGAAAATTCACATTCCCGGGTGGAAAGTGGGTGGTATAAAGGCCAAAGTTAAGTTCTTATGCGATTTGCTTCAAACTCATTTTCAAAGATCAATATGAAAATTCATTTAAAACTGCATACCAATTTTCCGGAAAATTCACCCCACTGGGGGGAAAGTGGGTGGTATATAGGGTTAAAATTGAGTTCTTATGCAATTTGCTTCAAACTCATTTTCAAAAATCTATATGAAAATTCATTAAAAACTGCATACCAATTTTCCGGAAAATTCACATTCCCGGGTGGAGAGTGGGTATATAGGGTTAAAATTGAGTTCTTATGCAATTTGCTTCAAACTCATTTTCAAAAATCTATATGAAAATTCATTAAAAACTGCATACCAATTTTCCGGAAAATTCACATTTCCGGGTGGAGAGTGGGTGGTTAAAAGGCCATAGTTGAGTTTTTATGCGATTTGCTTCAAACTCATTTTCAAAGATCAATATGAAAATTTATTTAAGACCGCATACCAATTTTCCGGAAAATTCGCATTCCCGGGTGGAAAGTGGGTGGTTAAAAGGCCAAAGTTGAGTTTTTATGCGATTTGCTTTAAACTCATTTTCAAAGATCAGTATGAAAATTCATTAAAAGCTGCATACCAATTTTCCGGAAAATTCGCATTCCCGGGTGGAAAGTGGGTGGTATAAAGGCCATAGTTGAGTTTTTATGCGATTTGCTTCAAACTCATTTTCAAAGATCAATATGAAAATTTATTTAAGACTGCATACCAATTTCCCGGAAAATTCGCATTCCCGGGTGGAGAGTGGGTGGTTAAAAGGCCATAGTTGAGTTTTCATGCGATTTGCTTCAAACTCATTTTCAAAGATCAATATGAAAATTTATTTAAGACCGCATACCAATTTTCCGGAAAATTCGCATTCCCGGGTGGAAAGTGGGTGGTTAAAAGGCCAAAGTTGAGTTTTTATGCGATTTGCTTTAAACTCATTTTCAAAGATCAGTATGAAAATTCATTAAAAGCTGCATACCAATTTTCCGGAAAATTCGCATTCCCGGGTGGAAAGTGGGTGGTAAAAAGGCCAAAGTTGAGTTTTTGTACGATTTGCTTCAAACTCATTTTCAAAGATCAACATGAAAATTTATTTAAGACCGCATACCAATTTTCCGGAAAATTCGCATTCCCGGGTGGAAAGTGGGTGGTAGAAAGACCAAAGTTGAGTTCTTATGAGATTTGCTTCAAACTCAATCTCAAAGATAAATATGAAAATCCATTAAAAACTGCATACCAATTTTCCGAAAAATTCGCATTCTAGGGTGGAAAGTGGGTGGTATAAAGGCCATAGTTGAGTTCTTATGCGATTTGCTTCAAACTCATTTTCAAAGATCAATATGAAAATTTATTTAAGACCGCATAACAATTTTCCGGAAAATTCGCATTCGCGGGTGGAAAGTCGGTGGTAAAAAGGCCAAAGTTGAGTTTTTATGCGATTTGCTTTAAACTCAAACTCATTCTCAAAAATTAATATGATAATTCATTTAAGACTGCATACCAATTTTCCGGAAAATTCGCATTCCCGGGTGGAAAGTGGGTGGTATAAAGGCCATAGTTGAGTTTTTATGCGATTTGCTTCAAACTCATTTTCAAAGATCAATATGAAAATTTATTTAAGACCGCATAACAATTTTCCGGAAAATTCACATTCCCGGGTGGAGAGTGGGTGGTTAAAAGGCCATAGTTGAGTTCTTATGCGATTTGCTTCAAACTCATTTTCAAAGATCAATATGAAAATTCATTTAAGACTGCATACCAATTTTCCGGAAAATTCGCATTCCCGGGTGGAAAGTGGGTGGTAGAAAGGCCAAAGTTGAGTTCTTATGCGATTTGCTTCAAACTCATTTTCAAAGATCAATATGAAAATTCATTTAAGACTGCATACCAATTTTCCGGAAAATTCGCATTCCCGGGTGGAAAGTGGGTGGTATAAAGGCCATAGTTGAGTTTTTATGCAATTTGCTTCAAACTCATTTTCAAAGATCAATATGAAAATTCATTTAAGACTGCATACCAATTTTCCGGAAAATTCGCATTCCCGGGTGGAAAGTGGGTGGTATAAAGGCCATAGTTGAGTTTTTATGCGATTTGCTTCAAACTCATTTTCAAAGATCAATATGAAAATTTATTTAAGACCGCATAACAATTTTCCGGAAAATTCACATTCCCGGGTGGAGAGTGGGTGGTTAAAAGGCCATAGTTGAGTTCTTATGCGATTTGCTTCAAACTCATTTTCAAAGATCAATATGAAAATTCATTTAAGACTGCATACCAATTTTCCGGAAAATTCGCATTCCCGGGTGGAAAGTGGGTGGTAGAAAGGCCAAAGTTGAGTTCTTATGCGATTTGCTTCAAACTCATTTTCAAAGATCAATATGAAAATTCATTTAAGACTGCATACCAATTTTCCGGAAAATTCGCATTCCCGGGTGGAAAGTGGGTGGTATAAAGGCCATAGTTGAGTTTTTATGCGATTTGCTTCAAACTCATTTTCAAAGATCAATATGAAAATTTATTTAAGACCGCATAACAATTTTCCGGAAAATTCACATTCCCGGGTGGAAAGTGGGTGGTATAAAGGCCAAAGTTAAGTTCTTATGCGATTTGCTTCAAACTCATTTTCAAAGATCAATATGAAAATTCATTTAAAACTGCATACCAATTTTCCGGAAAATTCACCCCACTGGGGGGAAAGTGGGTGGTATATAGGGTTAAAATTGAGTTCTTATGCAATTTGCTTCAAACTCATTTTCAAAAATCTATATGAAAATTCATTAAAAACTGCATACCAATTTTCCGGAAAATTCACATTCCCGGGTGGAGAGTGGGTATATAGGGTTAAAATTGAGTTCTTATGCAATTTGCTTCAAACTCATTTTCAAAAATCTATATGAAAATTCATTAAAAACTGCATACCAATTTTCCGGAAAATTCACTTTCCCGGGTGGAGAGTGGGTATATAGGGTTAAAATTGAGTTCTTATGCAATTTGCTTCAAACTCATTTTCAAAAATCTATATGAAAATTCATTAAAAACTGCATACCAATTTTCCGGAAAATTCACATTCCCGGGTGGAGAGTGGGTGGTTAAAAGGCCATAGTTGAGTTCTTATGCGATTTGCTTCAAACTCATTTTCAAAGATCAATATGAAAATTCATTTAAGACTGCATACCAATTTTCCGGAAAATTCGCATTCCCGGGTGGAAAGTGGGTGGTAGAAAGGCCAAAGTTGAGTTCTTATGCGATTTGCTTCAAACTCATTTTCAAAGATCAATATGAAAATTCATTTAAGACTGCATACCAATTTTCCGGAAAATTCGCATTCCCGGGTGGAAAGTGGGTGGTATAAACGCCATAGTTGAGTTTTTATGCAATTTGCTTCAAACTCATTTTCAAAGATCAATATGAAAATTCATTTAAGACTGCATACCAATTTTCCGGAAAATTCGCATTCCCGGGTGGAAAGTGGGTGGTATAAAGGCCATAGTTGAGTTTTTATGCGATTTGCTTCAAACTCATTTTCAAAGATCAATATGAAAATTTATTTAAGACCGCATAACAATTTTCCGGAAAATTCACTTTCCCGGGTGGAAAGTGGGTGGTATAAAGGCCAAAGTTAAGTTCTTATGCGATTTGCTTCAAACTCATTTTCAAAGATGAATATGAAAATTCATTTAAAACTGCATACCAATTTTCCGGAAAATTCACCCCACTGGGGGGAAAGTGGGTGGTATATAGGGTTAAAATTGAGTTCTTAAGCAATTTGCTTCAAACTCATTTTCAAAAATCTATATGAAAATTCATTAAAAACTGCATACAAATTTTCCGGAAAATTCACATTCCCGGGTGGAGAGTGGGTATATAGGGTTAAAATTGAGTTCTTATGCAATTTGCTTCAAACTCATTTTCAAAAATCTATATGAAAATTCATTAAAAACTGCATACCAATTTTCCGGAAAATTCACATTTCCGGGTGGAGAGTGGGTGGTTAAAAGGCCATAGTTGAGTTTTTATGCGATTTGCTTCAAACTCATTTTCAAAGATCAATATGAAAATTTATTTAAGACCGCATACCAATTTTCCGGAAAATTCGCATTCCCGGGTGGAGAGTGGGTGGTTAAAAGGCCATAGTTGAGTTTTTATGCGATTTGCTTCAAACTCATTTTCAAAGATCAATATGAAAATTTATTTAAGACCGCATACCAATTTTCCGGAAAATTCGCATTCCCGGGTGGAAAGTGGGTGGTTAAAAGGCCAAAGTTGAGTTTTTATGCGATTTGCTTTAAACTCATTTTCAAAGATCAGTATGAAAATTCATTAAAAGCTGCATACCAAATTTCCGGAAAATTCGCATTCCCGGGTGGAAAGTGGGTGGTAAAAAGGCCAAAGTTGAGTTTTTGTACGATTTGCTTCAAACTCATTTTCAAAGATCAACATGAAAATTTATTTAAGACCGCATACCAATTTTCCGGAAAATTCGCATTCCCGGGTGGAAAGTGGGTGGTAGAAAGACCAAAGTTGAGTTCTTATGAGATTTGCTTCAAACTCAATCTCAAAGATAAATATGAAAATCCATTAAAAACTGCATACCAATTTTCCGGAAAATTCGCATTCTAGGGGGGAAAGTGGGTGGTACAAAGGCCAAAGTTGAGTTTTTATACGATTTGCTTCAAACTCATTTTGAAAGATCAATATGAAAATTCATTAAAAACTGCATACGAATTTTCCGGAAAATTCGCATTCCCGGGTGGAAAGTGGGTGGTAAAACGGCGAAACTTGAGTTTTTGTACGACTTGCTTCAATCTCAATTTCAAAGATCAATATGAAAATTCATTAAAAACTGCATACGAATTTTCCGGAAAATTCACATTCCCGGGTGGAAAGTGGGTGGTAAAAAGGCCAAAGTTGCGTTTATATGCGACTTGCTTCAAACTTATTTTCAAAAATCAATATGATAATTCATTTAAGACTGAATACCAATTTTCCGGAAAATTCGCATTCCCGGGTAGAAAGTGGGTGGTAGATAGGGCGAAAGTTGAGTTTTTATGCGATTTGCTTCAAACTCATTTTCAAAGATCAATATGAAAATTCATTTAAGACTGCATACCAATTTTCCGGAAAATTCACATTCCCGGGTGGAAAGTGGGTGCTCAAAAGGCCAAAGTTGTGTTCTTATGCGATTTGCTTCAAACTCATTTTCAAAGATCAATATGAAAATTCATTAAAAACTGCATACCAATTTTCCGGAAAATTCACATTCCCGGGTGGAAAGTGGGTTGTAAGTGGGTGGTAAAAAGGCCAAAGTTGAGTTCTTATGCGATTTGCTTCAAACTCATTTTCAAAGATCAATATGAAAATTCATTTAAGACTGCGTAAATAGGACGAACGTTGAGATTTCATGCAATTTGCTTCAATCTCATTTTCAAAGATCAATATGAAAATTCATTAAAAACTCCATACCAATTTTCCGGAAAATTCACATTCCCGGGTGGAAAGTGGGTGGTAAAAAGGCCAAAGTTGAGTTTTTATGCGATTTGCTTCAATATCATTCTCAAAAATCAATATGATAATTCATTTAAGACTGCATACCAATTTTTCGGAAAATTAACATTCCTGGGTGGAAAGTGGGATGTTAAAAGGCGAAAGTTGAGTTTTTGTACGATTTGCTTCAATCTCATTTTCAAAGATCAATATGAAAATTCATTAAAAACTGCATACGAATTTTCCGGAAAATTCGCATTCCCGGGTGGAAAGTGGGTGGTGACAAAGCCAAAGTTGAGTTTTTATGCGATTTGCTTTAAACTCAAACTCATTCTCAAAATCAATATAATAATTCATTTAAGACTGCATACCAATTTTCCGGAAAATTCACATTCCCAGGTGGAAAGTGGGTGGTAAAAAGGCCAAAGTTGAGTTCTTATGCGATTTGCTTCAAACTCATTTTCAAAGATCAATATGAAAATTCATTTAAAACTGCATACCAATATTCCGGAAAATTCACATTCCCGGGTGGAAAGTGGGTGGTAAAAAGGCCAAAGTTGAGTTCTTATGCGATTTACTTCAAACTTATTTTCAATGATCAATATGAAAATTCATTAAAAACTGCATACCAATTTTCCGGAAAATTCACGTTCCTGAGTTTAAAGTGGGTGATAAAAAGGCGAAAGTTGAGTTTTTGTACGATTTGCTTCAAACTCATTTTCAAAGATCAATATGAAAATTCATTAAAATCTGCATACCAATTTTCCGGAAAATTCACATTCCTGCGTGGAAAGTGGGTGGTAAAAAGGCCAAAGTTGAGTTCTTATGCGATTTGCTTCAAACTCATTTTCAAAGATCAATATGAAAATTCATTGAAGACTGGATACCAATTTTCCGGAAAATTCACATTCCCGGGTGGAAAGTGGGTGCTCAAAAGGCCAAAATTGTGTTCTTATGCGATTTGCTTCAAACTCATTTTCAAAGATCAATATGAAAATTCATTAAAAACTGCATACCAATTTTCCGGAAAATTCACATTCCCGGGTGGAAAGTGGGTTGTAATTGGGTGGTAAAAAGGCCAAAGTTGAGTTCTTATGCGATTTGCTTCAAACTCATTTTCAAAGATCAATATGAAAATTCATTTAAGACTGCGTAAATAGGGCGAACGTTGAGATTTCATGGAATTTGCTTCAAGCTCATTTTCAAAGATCAATATGAAAATTCATTTAAAACTGCATACCAATTTTCCGGAAAATTCGCATTCCCGGGTGGAAAGTGGGTGGTAAATAGGGCGAAAAATGAGTTTTTATGCGATTTGCTTCAAACTCATTTTCAAAGATCAATATGAAAATTCATTTAAGACTGCATACCAATTTTCCGGAAAATTCACATTCCCGGGTGGAAAGTGGGTGCTCAAAAGGCCAAAGTTGTGTTCTTATGCGATTTGCTTCAAACTCATTTTCAAAGATCAATATGAAAATTCATTAAAAACTGCATACCAATTTTCCGGAAAATTCACATTCCCGGGTGGAAAGTGGGTTGTAAGTGGGTGGTAAAAAGGCCAAAGTTGAGTTCTTATGCGATTTGCTTCAAACTCAGTTTCAAAGATCAATATGAAAATTCATTTAAGACTGCGTAAATAGGGCGAACGTTGAGATTTCATGCAATTTGCTTCAATCTTATTTTCAAAGATCAATATGAAAATTCATTTAAAACTGCATACGAATTTTCCGAAAAATTCACATTCCAGGGTGGAAAGTGGGTGGTAAAAGGGCCAAAGTTGAGTTTTTATGCGATTTGCTTCAAACTCATTCTCAAAAATCTATATGATAATTCATTTAAGACTGCATACCAATTTTTCGGAAAATTAACGTTCCCGGGTGGAAAGTGGGTGGTAAAAAGGCGAAAGTTGAGTTTTTGTACGATTTGCTTCAATCTCATTTTCAAAGATCAATATGAAAATTCATTAAAAACTGCATACCAATTTTCCGGAAAATTCACATTCCCGGGTGGAAAGTGGGTGGTAAAAAGGCCAAAGTTGAGTTTTTATGCGATTTGCTTCAAACTCATTCTCAAAAATCAATATGATAATTCATTTAAGACTGCATACCAATTTTCCGGAAAATTCACATTCCCGGGTGGAAAGTGGGTGCTCAAAAGGCCAAAATTGTGTTCTTATGCGATTTGCTTCAAACTCATTTTCAAAGGTCAATATGAAAATTCATTAAAAACTGCATACCAATTTTCCGGAAAATTCACATTCCCGGGTGGAAAGTGGGTTGTAAGTGGGTGGTAAAAAGGCCATAGTTGAGTTCTTATGCGATTTGCTTCAAACTCATTTTCAAAGATCAATATGAAAATTCATTTAAGACTGCGTAAATAGGGCGAACGTTGAGATTTCATGCAATTTGCTTCAATATTATTTTCAAAGATCAATATGAAAATTCATTAAAAACTGCATACGAATTTTCCGCAAAATTCACATTCCAGGGTGGAAAGTGGGTGGTAGAAAGGCCAAAGTTGAGTTTTTATGCGATTTGCTTCAAACTCATTCTCAAAAATCAATATGATAATTCATTTAAGACTGCATACCAATTTTTCGGAAAATTAACATTCCCGGGTGGAAAGTGGGTGGTAAAAAGGCGAAAGTTGAGTTTTTGTACGATTTGCTTCAATCTCATTTTCAAAGATCAATATGAAAATTCATTAAAAACTGCATAACAATTTTCCGGAAAATTCACATTCCCGGGTGGAAAGTGGTTGGTAAATAGGGTGAAAGTTGACTTTTTGTGCAATTTGCTTCAAACTCATTTTCAAAAATCTATATGAAAATTCATTTAAGACTGCATACCAATTTTCCGGAAAATTCACATTACCGGGTGGAAAGTGGGTGCTCAAAAGGCCAAAGTTGTGTTCTTATGCGATTTGCTTCAAACTCATTTTCAAAGATCAACATGAAAATTCATTAAAAAGTGCATACCAATTTTCCGGAAAATTCACATTCCCGGTTGGAAAGTGGGTTGTAAGTGGGTGGTAAAAAGGCCAAAGTTGAGTTCTTATGCGATTTGCTTCAAACTCATTTTCAAAGATCAATATGAAAATTCATTTAAGACTGCGTAAATAGGGCGAACGTTGAGATTTCATGCAATTTGCTTCAAACTCATTTTCAAAGATCAATATGAAAATTTATTTAAAACTGCATACCAATTTTCCGGAAAATTCGCATTCCCGGGTGGAAAGTGGGTGGTAAATAGGGCGAAAGTTGAGTTTTTATGCGATTTGCTTCAAACTTATTTTCAAAGATCTATATGAAAATTCATTTAAGACTGCATACCAATTTTCCGGAAAATTCACATTCCCGGGTGGAAAATGGGTGCTCAAAAGGCGAAAGTTGAGTTTTTATGCGATTTGCTTCAAACTCATTCTCAAAAATCAATATGATAATTCATTTAAGACTGCATACCAATTTTTCGGAAAATTAACATTCCCGGGTGGAAAGTGGGTAGTAAAACGCGAAAGTTGAGTTTTTGTACGATTTGCTTCAATCTCATTTTCAAAGATCAATATGAAAATTCATTAAAAACTGCATAACAATTTTCCGGAAAATTCACATTCCCGGGTGGAAAGTGGGTGGTAAAAAGGGCGAAAGTTGACTTTTTGTGCAATTTGCTTCAAACTCATTTTCAAAGATCTATATGAAAATTCATTTAGGACTGCATACCAATTTTCCGGAAAATTCACATTCCCGGGTGGAGAGTGGGTGGTTAAAAGGCCAAAGTTGAGTTCTTATGCGATTTGCTTCAAACTTATTTTCAAAGATCAATATGAAAATTCATTTAAGACGACATACCAATTTTCCGGAAAATTCACATTCCCGGGTGGAAAGTGGGTGGTGTAAAGGCCATAGTTGAGTTTTTATGCGATTTGCTTCAAACTCATTTTCAAAGATCAATATGAAAATTTATTTAAGACCGCATACCAATTTTCCGGAAAATTCGCATTCCCGGGTGGAAAGTGGGTGGTAAAAAGGCCAAAGTTGAGTTTTTATGCGATTTGCTTCAAACTCATTTTCAAAGATCAATATGATAATTCATTTAAGACTGCATACCAATTTTTCGGAAAATTAACATTCCCGGGTGGAAAGTGGGTGGTAAAAAGGCGAAAGTTGAGTTTTTGTACGATTTGCTTCAATCTCATTTTCAAAGATCAATATGAAAATTCATTAAAAACTGCATAACAATTTTCCGGAAAATTCACATTCCCGGGTGGAAAGTGGGTGGTAAAAAGGCCAAAGTTGAGTTTTTATGCGATTTGCTTCAAACTCATTCTCAAAAATCAATATGATAATTCATTTAAGACTGCATACCAATTTTCCGGAAAATTCACATTCCCGGGTGGAAAGTGGGTGCTCAAAAGGCCAAAATTGTGTTCTTATGCGATTTGCTTCAAACTCATTTTCAAAGGTCAATATGAAAATTCATTAAAAACTGCATACCAATTTTCCGGAAAATTCACATTCCCGGGTGGAAAGTGGGTTGTAAGTGGGTGGTAAAAAGGCCATAGTTGAGTTCTTATGCGATTTGCTTCAAACTCATTTTCAAAGATCAATATGAAAATTCATTTAAGACTGCGTAAATAGGGCGAACGTTGAGATTTCATGCAATTTGCTTCAATCTCATTTTCAAAGATCAATATGAAAATTCATTAAAGACTGCATACGAATTTTCCGGAAAATTCACATTCCCGGGTGGAAAGTGGTTGGTAAATAGGGTGAAAGTTGACTTTTTGTGCAATTTGCTTCAAACTCATTTTCAAAAATCCATATGAAAATTCATTTAAGACTGCATACCAATTTTCCGGAAAATTCACATTCCCGGGTGGAAAGTGGGTGCTAAAAAAGGCCAAAGTTGAGTTTTTATGCGATTTGCTTCAAACTCATTCTCAAAAATCAATATGATAATTCATTTAAGACTGCATACCAATTTTCCGGAAAATTCACATTCCCGGGTGGAAAGTGGGTTGTTAGTGGGTGGCAAAAAGGCCATAGTTGAGTTCTTATGCGATTTGCTTCAAACTCATTTTCAAAGATCAATATGAAAATTCATTTAAGACTGCGTTAATAGGGCGAGCGTTGAGATTTCATGCAATTTGCTTCAATCTCATTTTCAAAGATCAATATGAAAATTCATGAAAAACTGCATACGAATTTTCCGGAAAATTCACATTCCCGGGTGGAAAGTGGGTGGTAAAAAGGCCAAAGTTGAGTTTTTCTACGATTTGCTTCAATCTCATTTTCAAAGATCAATATGAAAATTCATTAAAAAACTGCATACGAATTTTCCGGAAAATTCGCATTCCCGGGTGGAAAGTGGGTGGTAAATAGGGCGAAAGTTGAGTTTTTATGCGATTTGCTTCAAACTCATTTTCAAAGATCAATATGAAAATTCATTTAAGACTGCATACCAATTTTCCGGAAAATTCACATTCCCGGGTGGAAAGTGGGTGCTCAAAAGGCCAAAGTTGTGTTCTTATGCGATTTGCTTAAAACTCATTTTCAAAGATCAATATGAAAATTCATTAAAAACTGCATACCAATTTTCCGGAAAATTCACATTCCCGGGTGGAAAGTGGGTTGTAAGTGGGTGGTAAAAAGGCCAAAGTTGAGTTCTTATGCAATTTGCTTCAAACTCAGTTTCAAAGATCAATATGAAAATTCATTTAAGACTGCGTAAATAGGGCGAACGTTGAGATTTCATGCAATTTGCTTCAATATTATTTTCAAAGATCAATATGAAAATTCATTAAAAACTGCATACGAATTTTCCGCAAAATTCACATTCCAGGGTGGAAAGTGGGTGGTAAAAAGGCCAAAGTTGAGTTTTTATGCGATTTGCTTCAAACTCATTCTCAAAAATCAATATGATAATTCATTTAAGACTGCATACCAATTTTTCGGAAAATTAACATTCCCGGGTGGAAAGTGGGTGGTAAAAAGGCGAAAGTTGAGTTTTTGTACGATTTGCTTCAATCTCATTTTCAAAGATCAATATGAAAATTCATTAAAAACTGCATAACAATTTTCCGGAAAATTCACATTCCCGGGTGGAAAGTGGTTGGTAAGTAGGGTGAAAGTTGACTTTTTGTGCAATTTGCTTCAAACTCATTTTCAAAAATCTATATGAAAATTCATTTAAGACTGCATACCAATTTTCCGGAAAATTCACATTCCCGGGTGGAAAGTGGGTGCTCAAAAGGCCAAAGTTGTGTTCTTATGCGATTTGCTTCAAACTCATTTTCAAAGATCAACATGAAAATTCATTAAAAAGTGCATACCAATTTTCCGGAAAATTCACATTCCCGGTTGGAAAGTGGGTTGTAAGTGGGTGGTTAAAAGGCCAAAGTTGAGTTCTTATGCGATTTGCTTCAAACTCATTTTCAAAGATCAATATGAAAATTCATTTAAGACTGCGTAAATAGGGCGAACGTTGAGATTTCATGCAATTTGCTTCAAACTCATTTTCAAAGATCAATATGAAAATTCATTTAAGACTGCATACCAATTTTCCGGAAAATTCGCATTCCCGGGTGGAAAGTGGGTGGTAAATAGGGCGAAAGTTGAGTTTTTATGCGATTTGCTTCAAACTTATTTTCAAAGATCTATATGAAAATTCATTTAAGACTGCATACCAATTTTCCGGAAAATTCACATTCCCGGGTGGAAAATGGGTGCTCAAAAGGCGAAAGTTGAGTTTTTATGCGATTTGCTTCAAACTCATTCTCAAAAATCAATATGATAATTCATTTAAGACTGCATACCAATTTTTCGGAAAATTAACATTCCCGGGTGGAAAGTGGGTAGTAAAAGGCGAAAGTTGAGTTTTTGTACGATTTGCTTCAATCTCATTTTCAAAGATCAATATGAAAATTCATTAAAAACTGCATAACAATTTTCCGGAAAATTCACATTCCCGGGTGGAAAGTGGGTGGTAAAAAGGGCGAAAGTTGACTTTTTGTGCAATTTGCTTCAAACTCATTTTCAAAGATCTATATGAAAATTCATTTAGGACTGCATACCAATTTTCCGGAAAATTCACATTCCCGGGTGGAGAGTGGGTGGTTAAAAGGCCAAAGTTGAGTTCTTATGCGATTTGCTTCAAACTTATTTTCAAAGATCAATATGAAAATTCATTTAAGACGACATACCAATTTTCCGGAAAATTCACATTCCCGGGTGGAAAGTGGGTGGTAAAAAGGCCAAAGTTGAGTTTTTATGCGATTTGCTTTAAACTCAAACTCATTCTCAAAAATCAATATGATAATTCATTTAAAACTGCATACCAATTTTCCGGAAAATTCACATTCCCGGGTGGAAAGTGGGTGGTAGAAAGACCAAAGTTGAGTTCTTATGCGATTTGCTTCAAACTCATTTTCAAAGATCAATATGAAAATTCATGAAAAACTGCATACCAATTTCCCGGAAAATTCACATTCCCGAGAGGAAAGTGGGTGGTGACAAGGCCAAAGTTGAGTTCTTATGCGATTTGCTTCAAACTCAAACTCATTCTCAAAAATCAATATCACACTCCCGAGTGAAAAGTGGGTGGTGACAAGGCCAAAGTTGAGTTCTTATGCGATTTGCTTCAAACTCATTTTAAAAGATCAATATGAAAATTCATTTAAGACTGCGTAAATAGGGCGAACGTTGAGATTTCATGCAATTTGCTTCAATCTCATTTTCAAAGATCAATATGAAAATTCATTAAAAACTGCATACGAATTTTCCGGAAAATTCACATTCCCGGGTGGAAAGTGGGTGGTAAAAAGGCCAAAGTTGAGTTTTTATGCGATTTGCTTCAAACTCATTCTCAAAAATCAATATGATAATTCATTTAAGACTGCATACCAATTTTCCGGAAAATTCACATTCCCGGGTGGAAAGTGGGTGCTCAAAAGGCCAAAGTTGTGTTCTTATGCGATTTGCTTCAAACTCATTTTCAAAGATCAATATGAAAATTCATTAAAAACTGCATACCAATTTTCCGGAAAATTCACATTCCCGGGTGGAAAGTGGGTTGTAAGTGGGTGGCAAAAAGACCATAGTTGAGTTCTTATGCGATTTGCTTCAAACTCATTTTCAAAGATCAATATGAAAATTCATTTAAGACTGCGTTAATAGGGCGAGCGTTGAGATTTCATGCAATTTGCTTCAATCTCATTTTCAAAGATCAATATGAAAATTCATGAAAAACTGCATACGAATTTTCCGGAAAATTCACATTCCCGGGTGGAAAGTGGGTGGTAAAAAGGCCAAAGTTGAGTTTTTGTACGATTTGCTTCAATCTCATTTTCAAAGATCAATATGAAAATTCACTAAAAACTGCATACCAATTTTCCGGAAAATTCGCATTCCCGGGTGGAAAGTGGGTGATATAAAGGCCATAGTTGAGTTTTTATGCGATTTGCTTCAAACTCATTTTCAAAGATCAATATGAAAATTCATTTAAGACTGCATACCAATTTTCCGGAAAATTCACATTCCCGGGTGGAAAGTGGGTGCTCAAAAGGCCAAAGTTGTGTTCTTATGCGATTTGCTTCAAACTCATTTTCAAAGATCAATATGAAAATTCATTAAAAACTGCATACCAATTTTCCGGAAAATTCACATTCCCGGGTGGAAAGTGGGTTGTAAGTGGGTGGTAAAAAGGCCAAAGTTGAGTTCTTATGCGATTTGCTTCAAACTCAGTTTCAAAGATCAATATGAAAATTCAGTTAAGACTGCGTAAATAGGGCGAACTTTGAGATTTCATGCAATTTGCTTCAATCTTATTTTCAAAGATCAATATGAAAATTCATTAAAAACTGCATACGAATTTTCCGGAAAATTCACATTCCAGGGTGGAAAGTGGGTGATAAAAAGGCCAAAGTTGAGTTTTTATGCGATTTGCTTCAAACTCATTCTCAAAAATCAATATGATAATTCATTTAAGACTGCATACCAATTTTTCGGAAAATTAACATTCCCGGGTGGAAAGTGGGTGGTAAAAAGGCGAAAGTTGAGTTTTTGTACGATTTGCTTCAATCTCATTTTCAAAGATCAATATGAAAATTCATTAAAAACTGCATACTAATTTTCCGGAAAATTCACATTCCCGGGTGGAAAGTGGTTGGTAAATAGGGTGAAAGTTGACTTTTTGTGCAATTTGCTTCAAACTCATTTTCAAAAATCTATATGAAAATTCATTTAAGACTGCATACCAATTTTCCGGAAAATTCACATTCCCGGGTGGAAAGTGGGTGGTAAAAAGGCCAAAGTTGAGTTTTTATGCGATTTGCTTCAAACTCATTCTCAAAAATCAATATGATAATTCATTTAAGACTGCATACCAATTTTTCGGAAAATTAACATTCCCGGTTGGAAAGAGGGTGGTAAAAAGGCCAAAGTTGAGTTCTTATGCGATTTGCTTCAAACTCATTTTCAAAGATCAATATGAAAATTCATTAAAAACTGCATACCAATTTTCCGGAAAATTCACATTCCTGAGTGGAAAGTAGGTGGTGACAAAGCCAAAGTTGAGTTTTTATGCGATTTGCTTTAAACTCAAACTCATTCTCAAAAATCAATGTGATAATTCATTTAAAACTGCATACCAATTTTCCGGAAAATTCACATTCCCGGGTGGAAAGTGGGTGGTAGAAAGGCCAAAGTTGAGTTCTTATGCGATTTGCTTCAAACTCATTTTCAAAGATCAATATGAAAATTCATTAAAAACTGCATACCAATTTTCCGGAAAATTCACATTCCCGAGAGGAAACTGGTGGTAAAAAGGCGAAAGTTGAGTTTTTGTACGATTTGCTTCAATCTCATTTTCAAAGATCAATATGAAAAATTATTAAAAACTGCATACGAATTTTCCGGAAAATTCACAAATCCGGGTGGAAAGTCGGTGGTGACAAGGCCAAAGTTGAGTTCTTATGCGATTTGCTTCAAACTCAAACTCATTCTCAAAAATCAATATCACATTCCCGAGAGGAAAGTGGGTGGTAAAAAGGCCAAAGTTGAGTTCTTATGCGATTTGCTACAAACTCATTTTCAAAGATCAATATGAAAATTCATTAAAAATTGCATACCAATTTTCCGGAAAATTCACATTCCAGAGAGGAAAGTGGTGGTAAAAAGGCGAAAGTTGAGTTTTTGTACGATTTGCTTCAATCTCATTTTCAAAGATCAATATGAAAATTCATTAAAAACTGCATACGAATTTTCCGGAAAATTCGCATTGCCGGGTGGAAAGTGGGTGGTAAATAGGGCGAAAGTTGACTTTTTGTGCAATTTGCTTCAAACTCATTTTCAAAGATCTATATGAAAATTCATTTAAGACTCCATACCAATTTTCCGGAAAATTCACATTCCCGCGTGGAGAGTGGGTGGTTAAAAGGCCAAAGTTGAGTTCTTATGCGATTTCCCTTAAACTCATTTTCAAAGATCAATATGAAAATTCATTTAAGACGACATACCAATTTTCCGGAAAATTCGCATTCCACGGTGGAAAGTGGGTGGTAAAAAGGCCAAAGTTGACTTTTTGTGCAATTTGCTTCAAACTCATTTTCAAAGATCAATATGAAAATTCATTAAAATCTGCATACCAATTTTCCTGAAAATTCACATTCCCGGGTGGAAAGTGGGTGGTAAATAGGGCGAAAGTTGACTTTTTGTGCAATTTGCTTCAAACTCATTTTCAAAGATCTATATGAAAATTCATTTAAGACTGCATACCAATTTTCCGGAAAATTCACATTCCCGGGTATAAAGTGGTGGTAAAAAGGCGAAAGTTGAGTTTTTGTACGATTTGCTTCAATCTCATTTTCAAAGATCAATATGAAAATTCATTAAAAACTGCATACGAATTTTCCGGAAAATTCACATTCCCGGGTGGAAAGTGGTTGGTAAATAGGCCGAAAGTTGACTTTTTGTGCAATTTGCTTCAAACTCATTTTCAAAGATCTATATGAAAATTCATTAAAGACTTCATACCAATTTTCCGGAAAATTCACATTCCCGGGTGGAAAGTGGGTGGTATAAAGGCCAAAGTTGAGTTTTTATGCGATTTGCTTCAAACTCATTTTCAAAGATCAATATGAAAATTCATTTAAGACCGCATACCAATTTTCCGGAAAATTCGCATTCCCGGGTGGAAAGTGGGTGGTAAAAAGGCCAAAGTTGAGTTTTTATGCGATTTGCTTTAAACTCAAACTCATTCTCAAAAATCAAAATGATAATTCATTTAAGACTGCATACCAATTTTCCGGAAAATTCACATTTCCGGGTGGAAAGGTGGTGGTAGAAAGGCGAAAGTTGAGTTCTTATGCGATTTGCTTCAAACTCATTTTCAAGTTAAATATGAAAATTCATTAAAAACTGCATACGAATTTTCCGGAAAATTCAAATTCCCGGGTGGAAAGTGGGTGGTATAAAGGCCATAGTTGAGTTTTTATGCGATTTGCTTCAAACTCATTTTCAAAGATCAATATGAAAATTTATTTAAGACCGCATACCAATGTTCCGGAAAATTTGAATTCCCGGGTGGAAAGTGGGTGGTAAAAAGGCCAAAGTTGAGTTCTTATGCGATTTGCTTCAAACTCAAACTCATTCTCAAAAATCAATATCACATTCCCGGGTGGAAAGTGAGTGGTATAAAGGCCATTTTATGCGATTTGCTTCAAACTCATTTTCAAAGATCAATATGAAAATTTATTTAAGACCGCATACCAATTTTCCGGAAAATTCACATTCCCAGGTGGAAAGTGGGTGGTATAAAGGCCATAGTTGAGTTTTTATGCGATTTTCTTCAACTCATTTTCAAAGATCTATATGAAAATTTCGTTAAGACCACATACCAATTTTCCGGAAAATTCACATTCCCGGGTATAAAGGCCATAGTTGAGTTTTTATGCGATTTGCTTCAAACTCATTTTCAAAGATCAATATGAAAATTTATTTAAGACCGCATACCAATTTTCCGGAAAATTCGCATTCCCGGGTGGAAAGTGGGTGGTAAAAAGGCCAAAAATGAGTTCTTATGCGATTTGCTTTAAACTCAAACTCATTCTCAAAAATCAATATGATAATTCATTTAAAACTGCATACCAATTTTCCGGAAAATTCACATTCCCGGGTGGAAAGTGGGTGGTAGAAAGGCCAAAGTTGAGTTCTTATGCGATTTGCTTCAAACTCATTTTCAAAGATAAATATGAAAATTCATTAAAATCTGCATACGAATTTTCCGGCAAATTCACATTCCCGGGTGGAAAGTGGGTGGTGACAAGGCCAAAGTTGAGTTCTTATGCGATTTGCTTCAAACTCAAACTCATTCTCAAAAATCAATATCACATTCCCGAGTGGAAAGTGGGTGGTGACAAGGCCAAAGTTGAGTTCTTATGCGATTTGCTTCAAACTCATTTTCAAAGATCAATATGAAAATTCATTAAAAACTGCATACCAATTTCCCGGAAAATTCACATTCCCGAGAGGAAAGTGGGTGGTGACAAGGCCAAAGTTGAGTTCTTATGCGATTTGCTTCAAACTCAAACTCATTCTCAAAAATCAATATCACACTCCCGAGTGGAAAGTGAGTGGTGACAAGGCCAAAGTTGAGTTCTTATGCTATGTGCTTCAAACTCATATTCAAAGATCAATATGAAAATTCATTAAAAACTGCATACCAATTTTCCGGAAAATTCATATTCCCGAGAGGACACTGGTGGTAAAAGGCGAAAGTTGAGTTTTTGTACGATTTGCTTCAATCTCATTTTCAAAGATCAATATGAAAATTCATTAAAAACTGCATACGAATTTTCCGGAAAATTCACAAATCCGGGTGGAAAGTCGGTGGTGACAAGGCCAAAGTTGAGTTCTTATGCGATTTGCTTCAAACTCAAACTCATTCTCAAAAATCAATATCACATTCCCGAGAGGAAAGTGGGTGGTAAAAGGCCAAAGTTGAGTTCTTATGCGATTTGCTTCAAACTCATTTTCAAAGATCAATATGAAAATTCATTAAAAATTGCAAACCAATTTTCCGGAAAATTCACATTCCAGAGAGGAAAGTGGTGGTAAAAAGGCGAAAGTTGAGTTTTTGTACGATTTGCTTCAATCTCATTTTCAAAGATCAATATGAAAATTCATTAAAAACTGCATACGAATTTTCCGGAAAATTCACATTCCCGGGTGGAAAGTGGGTGGTAAATAGGGCGAAAGTTGACTTTTTGTGCAATTTGCTTCAAACTCATTTTCAAAGATCTATATGAAAATTCATTTAAGACTTCATACCAATTTTCCGGAAAATTCACATTCCCGGGTGGAAAGTTGGTGGTATAAAGGCCATAGTTGAGTTTTTATGCGATTTGCTTCAAACTCATTTTCAAAGATCAATATGAAAATTCATTTAAGACCGCATACCAATTTTCCGGAAAATTCGCATTCCCGGGTGGAAAGTGGGTGGTTAAAAGGCCAAAGTTGAGTTTTTATGCGATTTGCTTTAAACTCAAACTCATTCTCAAAAATCAAAATGATAATTCATTTAAGACTGCATACCAATTTTCCGGAAAATTCACATTCCCGGGTGGAAAGGTGGTGGTAGAAAGGCGAAAGTTGAGTTCTTATGCGATTTGCTTCAAACTCATTTTCAAGTTAAATATGAAAATTCATTAAAAACTGCATACGAATTTTCCGGAAAATTCAAATTCCCGGGTGGAAAGTGGGTGGTATAAAGGCCATAGTTGAGTTTTTATGCGATTTGCTTCAAACTCATTTTCAAAGATCAATATGAAAATTTTTTTAAGACCGCATACCAATGTTCCGGAAAATTCGCATTCCCGGGTGGAAAGTGGGTGGTAAAAAGGCCAAAGTTGAGTTCTTATGCGATTTGCTTCAAACTCAAACTCATTCTCAAAAATCAATATCACATTCCCGGGTGGAGAGTGGGTGGTTAAAAGGCCAAAGTTGAGTTCTTATGCGATTTGCTTCAAACTCATACTCATTCTCAAAAATCAATATCACATTCCCGAGAGGAAAGTGGGTGGTAAAAAGGCCAAAGTTGAGTTCTTATGCGATTTGCTTCAAACTCAAACTCATTCTCAAAAATCAATATCACATTCCCGGGTGGAAAGTGGGTGGTATAAAGGCCATTTTATGCGATTTGCTTCAAACTCATTTTCAAAGATCAATATGAAAATTTATTTAAGACCGCATACCAATGTTCCGGAAAATTCGCATTCCCGGGTGGAAAGTGGGTGGTAAAAACACCAAAGTTGAGTTTTTATGCGATTTGCTTCAAACTCAAACTCATTCTCAAAAATCAATATCACATTCCCGGGTGGAGAGTGGGTGGTTAAAAGGCCAAAGTTGAGTTCTTATGCGATTTGCTTCAAACTCAAACTCATTCTCAAAAATCAATATCACATTCCCGAGAGAAAAGTGGGTGGTAAAAAGGCCAAAGTTGAGTTTTTATGCGATTTGCTTTAAACTCAAACTCATTCTCAAAAATCAAAATGATAATTCATTTAAGACTGCATAAAAATTTTCCGGAAAATTCACATTCCCGGGTGGAAAGGTGGTGGTAGAAAGGCGAAAGTTGAGTTCTTATGCGATTTGCTTCAAACTCATTTTCAAGTTTAATATGAAAATTCATTAAAAACTGCATACGAATTTTCCGGAAAATTCAAATTCCCGGGTGGAAAGTGGGTGGTATAAAGGCCATAGTTGAGTTTTTATGCGATTTGCTTCAAACTCAAACTCATTCTCAAAAATCAATATCACATTCCCGGGTGGAGAGTGGGTGGTTAAAAGGCCAAAGTTGAGTTCTTATGCGATTTGCTTCAAACTCAAACTCATTCTCAAAAATCAATATCACATTCCCGAGAGGAAAGTGGGTGGTAAAAAGGCCAAAGTTGAGTTCTGATGCGATTTGCTTCAAACTCAAACTCATTCTCAAAAATCAATATCACATTCCCGGGTGGAGAGTGGGTGGTTAAAATTCCAAAGTTGAGTTCTTATGCGATTTGCTTCAAACTCAAACTCATTCTCAAAAATCAATATCACATTCCCGGGTGGAGAGTGGGTGGTTAAAAGGCCAAAGTTGAGTTCTTATGCGATTTCCCTCAAACTCATTTTCAAAGATCAATATGAAAATTCATTTAAGACGACATACCAATTTTGCGGAAAATTCGCATTCCCGGGTGGAAAGTGGGTGGTAAATAGGGCGAAAGTTGACTTTTTGTGCAATTTGCTTCAAACTCATTTCCAAAGATCTATATGAAAATTCATTTAAGACTGCATACCACTTTTCCGGAAAATTCAAATTCCCGAGCGGAAAGTGGTGGTAAAAAGGCCAAAGTTGAGTTCTTATGCGATTTGCTTCAAACTCAAACTCATTCTCAAAAATCAATATCACATTCCCGGGTGGAAAGTGGGTGGTAAAAAGGCCAAAGTTGACTTTTTGTGCAATTTGCTTCAAACTCATTTTCAAAGATCAATATGAAAATTCATGAAAAACTGCATACGAATTTTCCGGAAAATTCACATTCCCGGGTGGAAAGTGGGTGGTAAATAGGGCGAAAGTTGACTTTTTGTGCAATTTGCTTCAAACTCATTTCCAAAGATCTATATGAAAATTCATTTAAGACTGCATACCAATTTTCCGGAAAATTCACATTCCCGAGAGGAAAGTGGTGGTAAAAAGGCGAAAGTTGAGTTTTTGTACGATTTGCTTCAATCTCATTTTCAAAGATCAATATGAAAATTCATTAAAAACTGCATACGAATTTTCCGGAAAATTCACATTCCCGGGTGGAAAGTGGGTGGTAAAAAGGGCGAAAGTTGACTTTTTATGCAATTTGCTTCAAACTCTTTTTCAAAGATCTATATGAAAATTCATTTAAGACTGCATACCAATTTGCCTGAAAATTCACATTCCCGGGTGGAAAGTGGGTGGTATAAAGGCCATAGTTGAGTTTTTATGCGATTTGCTTCAAACTCATTTTCAAAGATCAATATGAAAAATTATTTAAGACCGCATACCAGTTTTCCGCAAAATTCGCATTCCCGGGTGGAAAGTGGGTGGTAAAAAGGCCAAAGTTGAGTTCTTATGCGATTTGCTTTAAACTCAAAATCATTCTCAAAAATCAATATCACATTCCCGTGTGGAAAGTGGGTGGTGACAAGGCCAAAGTTGAGTTCTTATGCGATTTGCTTCAAACTCATTTTCAAAGATCAATATGAAAATTCATTAAAAACTGCATACCAATTTTCCGGAAAATTCACATTCCCGAGAGGAAAGTGGTGGTAAAAAGGCGAAAGTTGAGTTCTTATGCGATTTGCTTCAAACTCAAACTCATTCTCTAAAATCAATATCACATTCCCGAGAGGAAAGTGGTGGTAAAAGGCCAAAGTTGAGTTTTTGCACGATTTGCTTCAAACGCATTTTCAAAGTTCTATATGAAAATTCATTTAAAACTGCATACCAATTTTATGGAAAATTCACATTCCCGGGTGGAGAGTGGCTGGTTAAAAGGCCAAAGTTGAGTTCTTATGCGATTTCCCTGAAACTCATTTTCAAAGATCAATCTGAAAATTCATTTAAGACGGCTTACCAATTTTCCGGAAAATTCGCATTCCCGGGTTGAAACTGGGTGGTAAAAAGGCCAAAGTTGATTTTTTGTGCAATTTGCTTCAAACTCATTTTCAAAGATCAATATGAAAATTCATGAAAAACTGCATACGAATTTTCCGGAAAATTCATATTCCCGGGTGGAAAGTGGGTGGTAAATAGGGCGAAAGTTGACTTTTTGTGCAATTTGCTTCAAACTCATTTCCAAAGATCTATATGAAAATTCATTTAAGACTGCATACCAATTTTCCGGAAAATTCACATTCCCGAGAGGAAAGTGGTGGTAAAAAGGCGAAAGTTGAGTTTTTGTACGATTTGCTTCAATATCATTTTCAAAGATCAATATGAAAATTCATTAAAAACTGCATACGAATTTTTCGGAAAATTCACTTTCCCGGGTGGAAAGTGGGTGGTAAATAGGGCGAAAGTTGACTTTTTGTGCAATTTGCTTCAAACTCATTTTCAAAGATCTATATGAAAATTCATTTAAGACTGCATACCAATTTTCCGGAAAATTCACATTCCCGGGTGGAAAGTGGGTGGTAAAAAGGCCAAAGTTGAGTTTTTATGCGATTCGCTTTTAACTCAAACTCATTCATTTTTAAAAAATCAATATGATAATTCATTTAAGACTGCATACCCATTTTCCGGAAAATTCACATTCCCGGTTGGAAAGGGGGTGGTAGAAAGGCGAAAGTTGAGTTCTTATGCGATTTGCTTCAAACTCATTTTCAAAGATTAATATGAAAATTCATTAAAAACTGCATACGAATTTTCCGGAAAATTCACATTCCCGGGTGGAAAGTGGGTGGTGACAAGGCCAAAGTTGAGTTCTTATGCGATTTGCTTCAAACTCAAACTCATTCTCAAAAATCAATATCACATTCCTGAGAGGAAAGTGGTGGTAAAAAGGCGAAAGTTGAGTTTTTGTACGATTTGCTTCAATCGCATTTTCAAAGATCAATATGAAAATTCATTAAAAACTGCATACGAATTTTCCGGAAAATTCACATTCCCGGGTGGAAAGTGGGTGGTGACAAGGCCAAAGTTGAGTTCTTCTGCGATTTGCTTCAAACTCAAACTCATTCTCAAAAATCAATATCACATTCCCGAGTGGAAAGTGGGTGGTGACAAGGCCAAAGTTGAGTTCTTCTGCGATTTGCTTCAAACTCAAACTCATTCTCAAAAATCAATATCACATTCCCGAGTGGAAAGTGGGTGGTGACAAGGCCAAAGTTGATTTCTTATGCGATTTGCTTCAAACTCAAACTCATTCTCAAAAATCAATATCACATTCTCAAAAATCAATATCACATTCCCGAGAGGAAAGTGGTGGTAAAAAGGCGAAAGTTGAGTTTTTGTACGATTTGCTTCAATCGCATTTTCAAAGATCAATATGAAAATTCATTAAAAACTGCCTACGAATTTTCCGGAAAATTCACATTCCCGAGTGGAAAGTGGGTGGTGACAAGGCCAAAGTTGAGTTCTTATGCGATTTGCTTCAAACTCAAACTCATTCTCAAAAATCAATATCACATTCCCGAGTGGAAAGTGGGTGGTGACAAGGCCAAAGTTGAGTTCTTATGCGATTTGCTTCAAACTCTTTTTCAAAGATCAATATGAAAATTCATTAAAAAATGCATACCAATTTTCCGGAAAATTCACATTCCCGAGAGGAAAGTGGTGGTAAAAAGGCGAAAGTTGAGTTTTTGTACGATTTGCTTCAATCTCATTTTCAAAGATCAATATGAAAATTCATTAAAAACTGCATACGAATTTTCCGGAAAATTCACATTCCTGGGTGGAAAGTCGGTGGTGACAAGGCCAAAGTTGAGTTCTTCTGCGATTTGCTTCAAACTCAAACTCATTCTCAAAAATCAATATCACATTCCCGAGTGGAAAGTGGGTGGTGACAAGGCCAAAGTTGAGTTCTTATGCGATTTGCTTCAAACTCAAACTCATTCTCAAAAATCAATATCACATTCCCGAGAGGAAAGTGGTGGTAAAAAGGCAAAAGTTGAGTTTTTGTACGATTTGCTTCAATCGCATTTTCAAAGATCAATATGAAAATTCATTAAAAACTGCATACGAATTTTCCGGAAAATTCACAATCCCCGGGTGGAAAGTGGGTGGTGACAAGGCCAAAGTTGAGTTCTTCTGCGATTTGCTTCAAACTCAAACTCATTCTCAAAAATCAATATCACATTCCCGAGTGGAAAGTGGGTGGTGACAAGGCCAAAGTTGAGTTCTTCTGCGATTTGCTTCAAGCTCAAACTCATTCTCAAAAATCAATATCACATTCCCGAGTGGAAAGTGGGTGGTGACAAGGGCAAAGTTGAGTTCTTATGCGATTTGCCTCAAGCTCATTTTCAAAGATCAATATGAAAATTCATTAAAAGCTGCATACCAATTTTCCGGAAAATTCACATTCCCGAGAGGAAAGTGGGTGGTAAAAAGGCGAAAGTTGAGTTTTTATACGATTTGCTTCAATCTCATTTTCAAAGATCAATATGAAAATTCATTAAAAACTGCATAACAATTTTTCGGAAAATTCACATTCCCGGCTGGAAAGTGGGTGGTGACAAGCCCAAAGTTGATTTTTAATGCGATTTGCTTCAAACTCATTTTCAAAGATCAATATGAAAATTCATTAAAAACTGCATAACAATTTTTCGGAAAATTCACATTCCCGGCTGGAAAGTGGGTGGTGACAAGCCCAAAGTTGATTTTTAATGCGATTTGCTTTAAACTCAAACTCATTTTCAAAAATCAATATGATAATTCATTTAAGACTGCATACCAATTTTCGGAAAATTCACATTCCCGAGTGGAAAGTGGGTGGTGACAAGGCGAAAGTTGAGTTCTTATGCGATTTGCTTCAAACTCATTTTCAAAGATCTATATGAAAATTCATTTAAGACTGCATACCAATTTTCCGGAAAATTCACATTCCCGGGTGGAAAGTGGGTGGTAAAAAGGCCAAAGTTGAGTTTTTATGCGATTCGCTTTTAACTCAAACTCATTCATTTTTAAAAAATCAATATGATAATTCATTTAAGACTGCATACCCATTTTCCGGAAAATTCACATTCCCGGTTGGAAAGGGGGTGGTAGAAAGGCGAAAGTTGAGTTCTTATGCGATTTGCTTCAAACTCATTTTCAAAGATTAATATGAAAATTCATTAAAAACTGCATCCGAATTTTCCGGAAAATTCACATTCCCGGGTGGAAAGTGGGTGGTGACAAGGCCAAAGTTGAGTTCTTATGCGATTTGCTTCAAACTCAAACTCATTCTCAAAAATCAATATCACATTCCCGAGTGGAAAGTGGGTGGTGACAAGGCCAAAGTTGAGTTCTTCTGCGATTTGCTTCAAGCTCAAACTCATTCTCAAAAATCAATATCACATTCCCGAGTGGAAAGTGGGTGGTGACAAGGCCAAAGTTGAGTTCTTCTGCGATTTGCTTCAAACTCAAACTCATTCTCAAAAATCAATATCACATTCCCGAGTGGAAAGTGGGTGGTGACAAGGCCAAAGTTGATTTCTTATGCGATTTGCTTCAAACTCAAACTCATTCTCAAAAATCAATATCACATTCCCGGGTGGAAAGTGGGTGGTAAAAAGGCCAAAGTTGAGTTTTTATGCGATTCGCTTTTAACTCAAACTCATTCATTTTTAAAAAATCAATATGATAATTCATTTAAGACTGCATACCCATTTTCCGGAAAATTCACATTCCCGGTTGGAAAGTGGGTGGTGACAAGGCCAAAGTTGAGTTCTTATGCGATTTGCTTCAAACTCATTTTCAAAGATTAATATGAAAATTCATTAAAAACTGCATCCGAATTTTCCGGAAAATTCACATTCCCGGGTGGAAAGTGGGTGGTGACAAGGCCAAAGTTGAGTTCTTATGCGATTTGCTTCAAGCTCAAACTCATTCTCAAAAATCAATATCACATTCCCGAGTGGAAAGTGGGTGGTGACAAGGGCAAAGTTGAGTTCTTATGCGATTTGCCTCAAGCTCATTTTCAAAGATCAATATGAAAATTCATTAAAAGCTGCATACCAATTTTCCGGAAAATTCACATTCCCGAGAGGAAAGTGGGTGGTAAAAAGGCGAAAGTTGAGTTTTTATACGATTTGCTTCAATCTCATTTTCAAAGATCAATATGAAAATTCATTAAAAACTGCATAACAATTTTTCGGAAAATTCACATTCCCGGCTGGAAAGTGGGTGGTGACAAGCCCAAAGTTGATTTTTAATGCGATTTGCTTCAAACTCATTTTCAAAGATCAATATGAAAATTCATTAAAAACTGCATAACAATTTTTCGGAAAATTCACATTCCCGGCTGGAAAGTGGGTGGTGACAAGCCCAAAGTTGATTTTTAATGCGATTTGCTTTAAACTCAAACTCATTTTCAAAAATCAATATGATAATTCATTTAAGACTGCATACCAATTTTCGGAAAATTCACATTCCCGAGTGGAAAGTGGGTGGTGACAAGGCGAAAGTTGAGTTCTTATGCGATTTGCTTCAAACTCATTTTCAAAGATCTATATGAAAATTCATTTAAGACTGCATACCAATTTTCCGGAAAATTCACATTCCCGGGTGGAAAGTGGGTGGTAAAAAGGCCAAAGTTGAGTTTTTATGCGATTCGCTTTTAACTCAAACTCATTCATTTTTAAAAAATCAATATGATAATTCATTTAAGACTGCATACCCATTTTCCGGAAAATTCACATTCCCGGTTGGAAAGGGGGTGGTAGAAAGGCGAAAGTTGAGTTCTTATGCGATTTGCTTCAAACTCATTTTCAAAGATTAATATGAAAATTCATTAAAAACTGCATCCGAATTTTCCGGAAAATTCACATTCCCGGGTGGAAAGTGGGTGGTGACAAGGCCAAAGTTGAGTTCTTATGCGATTTGCTTCAAACTCAAACTCATTCTCAAAAATCAATATCACATTCCTGAGAGGAAAGTGGTGGTAAAAAGGCGAAAGTTGAGTTTTTGTACGATTTGCTTCAATCGCATTTTCAAAGATCAATATGAAAGTTCATTAAAAACTGCATACGAATTTTCCGGAAAATTCACATTCGCGGGTGGAAAGTGGGTGGTGACAAGGCCAAAGTTGAGTTCTTCTGCGATTTGCTTCAAACTCAAACTCATTCTCAAAAATCAATATCACATTCCAGAGTGGAAAGTGGGTGGTGACAAGGCCAAAGTTGATTTCTTATGCGATTTGCTTCAAACTCAAACTCATTCTCAAAAATCAATATCACATTCTCAAAAATCAATATCACATTCCCGAGAGGAAAGTGGTGGTAAAAAGGCGAAAGTTGAGTTTTTGTACGATTTGCTTCAATCGCATTTTCAAAGATCAATATGAAAATTCATTAAAAACTGCCTACGAATTTTCCGGAAAATTCACATTCCCGAGTGGAAAGTGGGTGGTGACAAGGCCAAAGTTGAGTTCTTATGCGATTTGCTTCAAACTCAAACTCATTCTCAAAAATCAATATCACATTCCCGAGTGGAAAGTGGGTGGTGACAAGGCCAAAGTTGAGTTCTTATGCGATTTGCTTCAAACTCTTTTTCAAAGATCAATATGAAAATTCATTAAAAACTGCTTACCAATTTTCCGGAAAATTCACATTCCCGAGAGGAAAGTGGTGGTAAAAAGGCGAAAGTTGAGTTTTTGTACGATTTGCTTCAATCTCATTTTCAAAGATCAATATGAAAATTCATTAAAAACTGCATACGAATTTTCCGGAAAATTCACATTCCTGGGTGGAAAGTCGGTGGTGACAAGGCCAAAGTTGAGTTCTTCTGCGATTTGCTTCAAACTCAAACTCAATCTCAAAAATCAATATCACATTCCCGAGTGGAAAGTGGGTGGTGACAAGGCCAAAGTTGAGTTCTTATGCGATTTGCTTCAAACTCAAACTCATTCTCAAAAATCAATATCACATTCCCGAGAGGAAAGTGGTGGTAAAAAGGCAAAAGTTGAGTTTTTGTACGATTTGCTTCAATCGCATTTTCAAAGATCAATATGAAAATTCATTAAAAACTGCATACGAATTTTCCGGAAAATTCACATTCCCGGGTGGAAAGTGGATGGTGACAAGGCCAAAGTTGAGTTCTTCTGCGATTTGCTTCAAACTCAAACTCATTCTCAAAAATCAATATCACATTCCCGAGTGGAAAGTGGGTGGTGACAAGGCCAAAGTTGAGTTCTTCTGCGATTTGCTTCAAGCTCAAACTCATTCTCAAAAATCAATATCACATTCCCGAGTGGAAAGTGGGTGGTGACAAGGGCAAAGTTGAGTTCTTATGCGATTTGCCTCAAGCTCATTTTCAAAGATCAATATGAAAATTCATTAAAAGCTGCATACCAATTTTCCGGAAAATTCACATTCCCGAGAGGAAAGTGGGTGGTAAAAAGGCGAAAGTTGAGTTTTTATACGATTTGCTTCAATCTCATTTTCAAAGATCAATATGAAAATTCATTAAAAACTGCATAACAATTTTTCGGAAAATTCACATTCCCGGCTGGAAAGTGGGTGGTGACAAGCCCAAAGTTGATTTTTAATGCGATTTGCTTCAAACTCATTTTCAAAGATCAATATGAAAATTCATTAAAAACTGCATAACAATTTTTCGGAAAATTCACATTCCCGGCTGGAAAGTGGGTGGTGACAAGCCCAAAGTTGATTTTTAATGCGATTTGCTTTAAACTCAAACTCATTTTCAAAAATCAATATGATAATTCATTTAAGACTGCATACCAATTTTCGGAAAATTCACATTCCCGAGTGGAAAGTGGGTGGTGACAAGGCGAAAGTTGAGTTCTTATGCGATTTGCTTCAAACTCATTTTCAAAGATCAATATGAAAATTCATTAAAAACTGCATACCAATTTTCCGGAAAATTCACATTCCCGGCTGGAAAGTGGGTGGTGACAAGCCCAAAGTTGATTTTTAATGCGATTTGCTTTAAACTCAAACTCATTTTCAAAAATCAATATGATAATTCATTTAAGACTGCATACCAATTTTCCGGAAAATTCACATTCCCGGGTGGAAAGTGGTAAAAAGGCCAAAGTTGAGCTCCTATGCGATTTGCTTCAAACTCATTCTCAAAAATCAATATCACATTCCCGAGTGGAAAGTGGGTGGTGACAAGGCCAAAGTTGAGTTCTTATGCGATTTGCCTCAAACTCATTTTCAAAGATCAATATGAAAATTCATTAAAAACTCCATACCAATTTTCCGGAAAATTCACATTCCCGGGTGGAAAGTGGGTGGTAAATAGGGCGAAAGTTGACTTTTTGTGCAATTTGCTTCAAACTCATTTTCAAAGATCTATATGAAAATTCATTTAAGACTGCATACGAATTTTCCGGAAAATTCACATTCCAGGGTTGAAAGTGGGTGGTGACAAGGCCAAAGTTGAGTTCTTATGCGATTTGTTTCAAACTCAAGCTCATTCTCAAAAATCAATATCACATTGCCGAGTGGAAAGTGGGTGGTGACAAGGCCAAAGTTGAGTTCTTATGCGATTTGCTTCAAACTCATTTTCAAAGATCAATATGAAAATTCATTAAAAACTAAATACCAATTTTCCGGAAAATTCACATTCCCGAGAAGAAAGTGGGTGGTAAAAAGGCGAAAGTTGAGTTTTTGTACGATTTGCTTCAATCTCATTTTCAAAGATCAACATGAAAATTCATTAAAAACTGCATACGAATTTTCGGGAAAATTCGCATTCCCGGGTGGAAAGTGGGTGGTGACAAGGCCAAAGTTGAGTTCTTATGCGATTTGCTTTAAACTCAAACTCATTTTCAAAGATCAATATGAAAATTCATTAAAAACTGCATAACAATTTTCCGGAAAATTCACATTCCCGGGTGGAAAGTGGGTGATATAAAGGCCAAAGTTGAGTTCTTATGCGATTTGCTTCAAAATCATTTTCAAAGATCAATATGAAAATTTATTTAAGACCGCATACCAATTTTCCGGAAAATTCACATTCCCGGCTGGAAAGTGGGTGGTAAAAAGACGAAAGTTGAGTTTTTATACGATTTGCTTCAATCGTAAATTCAAAGATCAATATGAAAATTCATTAAAAACTGCATACGAATTTTCCGGAAAATTCGCACTCCCGGGTGGAAAGTGGGTGGTGACAAGCCCAAAGTTGAGTTTTTATGCGATTTGCTTTAAACTCAAACTCATTTTCAAAAATCAATATGATAATTCATTTAAGACAGCATACCAATTTTCCAGAAAATTCACATTCCCGGGTGGAAAGTGGGTGCTCAAAAGGCCAAAGTTGAATTTTTATGCGATTTGCTTTAAACTCATTTTCAAAGATCAATATGAAATTCATTTAAGACTGCATACCAATTCTCAGGAAAATTCGCATTCCCGGGTGGAAAGTGGGTGGTAAATAGGGCGAAAGTTGAGTTTTCATGCAATTTGCTGCAAACTCATTTTCAAAGATCTATATGAAAATTCATTTAAAACTGCATACCAATTTTCCGGAAAATTCACATTCCCGAGTGGAAAGTGGGTGGTAAATAGGGCGAAAGTTGAGTTTTCATGCAATTTGCTTCAAACTCATTTTCAAAGATCTATATGAAAATTCATTAAAAACTTCATACCAATTTTCCGGAAAATTCACATTCCCGAGTGAAAAGTGGGTGGTAAATGGGGCGAAAGTTGAGTTTTCAAGCAATTTGCTTCAAACTCATTTTCAAAGATCTATATGAAAATTCATTAAAAACTTCATACCAATTTTCCGGAAAATTCACATTACCGAGAGGAAAGTGGGTGGTAAAAAGGCCAAAGTTGAGAGCTTCAAACTCATTTGCAAAGATCAATATAAAAATTCATTAAAAACTGCATATCAATTTTCCGGAAAATTCACATTCCCGAGAGGAATGTGGTTGGTAAAAAGGCCAAAGTTGAGTTCTTATGCGATTTGCTTGAAACTCATTTTCAAAGATCAATATGAAAATTCATTTAAAACTGCATACCAATTTTTCGGAAAATTAACATTCCCGGGTGGAAAGTGGGTGATAAAAAGGTCAAAATTGAGTTCTTATGCGATTTGCTTCAAACTCATTTTCAAAAGATCAATATGAAAATTCATTTAAGACTGCATACCAATTTTCCGGAAAGTTCACATTCCCCGGTGGAAAGTGGGTGCTCAAAAGGCCAAAGTTGAGTTTTTATGCGATTTGCTTTAAACTCATTTTCAAAGATCAATATGAAATTCATTTAAGACTGCATACCAATTCTCCGGAAAATTCGCATTCCCGGGTGGAAAGTGGGTGGTAAATAGGGCGAAAGTTGAGTTTTCATGCAATTTGCTGCAAACTCATTTTCAAAGATCTATATGAAAATTCATTTAAAACTGCATACCAATTTTCCGGAAAATTCACCCCCCTGGGTGGAAAGTGGGTGGTAAAACGGCCAAAATTGAGTTCTTATGCGATTTGCTTCAAACTCATTTTCAAAGATCAATATGAAAATTCATTAAGAACTGCATACCAATTTTCCGGAAAATTCACCCCCCTGGGTGGAAAAAGGGTGGTAAAAAGGCCAAAATTGAGTTCTTATGCGATTTGCTTCAAACTCATTTTCAAAGATCAATATGAAAATTCATTTAAGACTGCATACCAATTTTCCGGAAAATTCGCATTACCGGGTGGAAAGTGGGTGGTAAATAGGGCGAAAGTTGAGTTTTAATGCAATTTGCTTCAAACTCATTTTCAAAGATCTATATGAAAATTCATTAAAAACTTCATACCAATTTTCCGGAAAATTCACATTACCGAGAGGAAAGTGGGTGGTAAAAAGGCCAAAGTTGAGAGCTTCAAACTCATTTGCAAAGATCAATATAAAAATTCATTAAAAACTGCATATCAATTTTCCGGAAAATTCACATTCCCGAGAGGAAAGTGGTTGGTAAAAAGGCCAAAGTTGAGTTCTTATGCGATTTGCTTGAAACTCATTTTCAAAGATCAATATGAAAATTCATTTAAAACTGCATACCAATTTTTCGGAAAATTAACATTCCCGGGTGGAAAGTGGATGGTAAATAGGGTTAAAATTGAGTTCTTATGCTATTTGCTTCAAACTCATTTTCAAAGATCTATATGAAAATTCATTGAAAACTGCATACCAATTTTCCGGAAAATTCACATTCCCGAGAGGAAAGTGGTTGGTAAAAAGGCCAAAGTTGAGTTCTTATGCGATTTGCTTGAAACTCATTTTCAAAGATCAATATGAAAATTCATTTAAAACTGCATACCAATTTTTCGGAAAATTAACATTCCCGGGTGGAAAGTGGGTGGTTAAAAGGCGAAAGTTGAGTTTTTGTACGATTTGCTTCAATCTCATTTTCAAAGATCAATATGAAAATTAATTAAAAACTGCATACGAATTTTCCGGAAAATTCACATTCCCGGGTGGAAAGTGGGTGGTGACAAGGCCAAAGTTGAGTTCTTATGCGATTTGCTTGAAACTCATTTTCAAAGATCAATATGAAAATTCATTTAAAACTGCATACCAATTTTTCGGAAAATTAACATTCCCGGGTGGAAAGTGGGTGGTTAAAAGGCGAAAGTTGAGTTTTTGTACGATTTGCTTCAAACTCATTTTCAAAGATCAATATGAAAATTGATTAAAAACTCCATACCAATTTTCCGGAAAATTCACATTCCCGGGTGGAAAGTGGGTGGTAAATAGGGCGAAAGTTGACTTTTTGTGCAATTTGCTTCAAACTCATATTCAAAGATCTATATGAAAATTCATTTAAGACTGCATACGAATTTTCCGGAAAATTCACATTCCTGGGTTGAAAGTGGGTGGTGACAAGGCCAAAGTTGAGTTCTTATGCGATTTGTTTCAAACTCAAGCTCATTCTCAAAAATCAATATCACATTGCCGAGTGGAAAGTGGGTGGTGACAAGGCCAAAGTTGAGTTCTTATGCGATTTGCTTCAAACTCATTTTCAAAGATCAATATGAAAATTCATTAAAAACTCCATACCAATTTTCCGGAAAATTCACATTCCCGGGTGGAAAGTGGGTGGTAAATAGGGCGAAAGTTGACTTTTTGTGCAATTCGCTTCAAACTCATTTTCAAAGATCTATATGAAAATTCATTTAAGACTGCATACGAATTTTCCGGAAAATTCACATTCCAGGGTTGAAAGTGGGTGGTGACAAGGCCAAAGTTGAGTTCTTATGCGATTTGTTTCAAACTCAAGCTCATTCTCAAAAATCAATATCACATTGCCGAGTGGAAAGTGGGTGGTGACAAGGCCAAAGTTGAGTTCTTATGCGATTTGCTTCAAACTCATTTTCAAAGATCAATATGAAAATTCATTAAAAACTAAATACCAATTTTCCGGAAAATTCACATTCCCGAGAAGAAAGTGGGTGGTAAAAAGGCGAAAGTTGAGTTTTTGTACGATTTGCTTCAATCTCATTTTCAAAGATCAACATGAAAATTCATTAAAAACTGCATACGAATTTTCGGGAAAATTCGCATTCCCGGGTGGAAAGTGGGTGGTGACAAGGCCAAAGTTGAGTTCTTATGCGATTTGCTTTAAACTCAAACTCATTTTCAAAGATCAATATGAAAATTCATTAAAAACTGCATAACAATTTTCCGGAAAATTCACATTCCCGGGTGGAAAGTGGGTGATATAAAGGCCAAAGTTGAGTTCTTATGCGATTTGCTTCAAAATCATTTTCAAAGATCAATATGAAAATTTATTTAAGACCGCATACCAATTTTCCGGAAAATTCACATTCCCGGCTGGAAAGTGGGTGGTAAAAAGACGAAAGTTGAGTTTTTATACGATTTGCTTCAATCGTAAATTCAAAGATCAATATGAAAATTTATTTAAAACTGCATACGAATTTTCCGGAAAATTCGCATTCCCGGGTGGAAAGTGGGTGGTGACAAGCCCAAAGTTGAGTTTTTATGCGATTTGCTTTAAACTCAAACTCATTTTCAAAAATCAATATGATAATTCATTTAAGACAGCATACCAATTTTCCAGAAAATTCACATTCCCGGGTGGAAAGTGGGTGCTCAAAAGGCCAAAGTTGAGTTTTTATGCGATTTGCTTCAATCGTAAATTCAAAGATCAATATGAAAATTTATTTAAAACTGCATACGAATTTTCCGGAAAATTCGCATTCCCGGGTGGAAAGTGGGTGGTGACAAGCCCAAAGTTGAGTTTTTATGCGATTTGCTTTAAACTCAAACTCATTTTCAAAAATCAATATGATAATTCATTTAAGACAGCATACCAATTTTCCAGAAAATTCACATTCCCGGGTGGAAAGTGGGTGCTCAAAAGGCCAAAGTTGAGTTTTTATGCGATTTGCTTTAAACTCATTTTCAAAGATCAATATGAAATTCATTTAAGACTGCATACCAATTCTCCGGAAAATTCGCATTCCCGGGTGGAAAGTGGGTGGTAAATAGGGCGAAAGTTGAGTTTTCATGCAATTTGCTGCAAACTCATTTTCAAAGATCTATATGAAAATTCATTTAAAACTGCATACCAATTTTCCGGAAAATTCACATTACCGAGAGGAAAGTGGGTGGTAAAAAGGCCAAAGTTGAGAGCTTCAAACTCATTTGCAAAGATCAATATAAAAATTCATTAAAAACTGCATATCAATTTTCCGGAAAATTCACATTCCCGAGAGGAATGTGGTTGGTAAAAAGGCCAAAGTTGAGTTCTTATGCGATTTGCTTGAAACTCATTTTCAAAGATCAATATGAAAATTCATTTAAAACTGCATACGAATTTTCCGGAAAATTCGCATTCCCGGGTGGAAAGTGGGTGGTGACAAGCCCAAAGTTGAGTTTTTATGCGATTTGCTTTAAACTCAAACTCATTTTCAAAAATCAATATGATAATTCATTTAAGACAGCATACCAATTTTCCAGAAAATTCACATTCCCGGGTGGAAAGTGGGTGCTCAAAAGGCCAAAGTTGAGTTTTTATGCGATTTGCTTCAATCGTAAATTCAAAGATCAATATGAAAATTTATTTAAAACTGCATACGAATTTTCCGGAAAATTCGCATTCCCGGGTGGAAAGTGGGTGGTGACAAGCCCAAAGTTGAGTTTTTATGCGATTTGCTTTAAACTCAAACTCATTTTCAAAAATCAATATGATAATTCATTTAAGACAGCATACCAATTTTCCAGAAAATTCACATTCCCGGGTGGAAAGTGGGTGCTCAAAAGGCCAAAGTTGAGTTTTTATGCGATTTGCTTTAAACTCATTTTCAAAGATCAATATGAAATTCATTTAAGACTGCATACCAATTCTCCGGAAAATTCGCATTCCCGGGTGGAAAGTGGGTGGTAAATAGGGCGAAAGTTGAGTTTTCATGCAATTTGCTGCAAACTCATTTTCAAAGATCTATATGAAAATTCATTTAAAACTGCATACCAATTTTCCGGAAAATTCACATTCCCGAGTGGAAAGTGGGTGGTAAATAGGGCGAAAGTTGAGTTTTCATGCAATTTGCTTCAAACTCATTTTCAAAGATCTATATGAAAATTCATTAAAAACTTCATACCAATTTTCCGGAAAATTCACATTCCCGAGTGAAAAGTGGGTGGTAAATAGGGCGAAAGTTGAGTTTTCATGCAATTTGCTTCAAACTCATTTTCAAAGATCTATATGAAAATTCATTAAAAACTTCATACCAATTTTCCGGAAAATTCACATTACCGAGAGGAAAGTGGGTGGTAAAAAGGCCAAAGTTGAGAGCTTCAAACTCATTTGCAAAGATCAATATAAAAATTCATTAAAAACTGCATATCAATTTTCCGGAAAATTCACATTCCCGAGAGGAATGTGGTTGGTAAAAAGGCCAAAGTTGAGTTCTTATGCGATTTGCTTGAAACTCATTCTCAAAAATCAATATCACATTCCCGAGTGGAAAGTGGGTGGTGACAAGGCCAAAGTTGAGTTCTTATGCGATTTGCCTCAAACTCATTTTCAAAGATCAATATGAAAATTCATTAAAAACTCCATACCAATTTTCCGGAAAATTCACATTCCCGGGTGGAAAGTGGGTGGTAAATAGGGCGAAAGTTGACTTTTTGTGCAATTTGCTTCAAACTCATTTTCAAAGATCTATATGAAAATTCATTTAAGACTGCATACGAATTTTCCGGAAAATTCACATTCCAGGGTTGAAAGTGGGTGGTGACAAGGCCAAAGTTGAGTTCTTATGCGATTTGTTTCAAACTCAAGCTCATTCTCAAAAATCAATATCACATTGCCGAGTGGAAAGTGGGTGGTGACAAGGCCAAAGTTGAGTTCTTATGCGATTTGCTTCAAACTCATTTTCAAAGATCAATATGAAAATTCATTAAAAACTAAATACCAATTTTCCGGAAAATTCACATTCCCGAGAAGAAAGTGGGTGGTAAAAAGGCGAAAGTTGAGTTTTTGTACGATTTGCTTCAATCTCATTTTCAAAGATCAACATGAAAATTCATTAAAAACTGCATACGAATTTTCGGGAAAATTCGCATTCCCGGGTGGAAAGTGGGTGGTGACAAGGCCAAAGTTGAGTTCTTATGCGATTTGCTTTAAACTCAAACTCATTTTCAAAGATCAATATGAAAATTCATTAAAAACTGCATAACAATTTTCCGGAAAATTCACATTCCCGGGTGGAAAGTGGGTGATATAAAGGCCAAAGTTGAGTTCTTATGCGATTTGCTTCAAAATCATTTTCAAAGATCAATATGAAAATTTATTTAAGACCGCATACCAATTTTCCGGAAAATTCACATTCCCGGCTGGAAAGTGGGTGGTAAAAAGACGAAAGTTGAGTTTTTATACGATTTGCTTCAATCGTAAATTCAAAGATCAATATGAAAATTTATTTAAAACTGCATACGAATTTTCCGGAAAATTCGCATTCCCGGGTGGAAAGTGGGTGGTGACAAGCCCAAAGTTGAGTTTTTATGCGATTTGCTTTAAACTCAAACTCATTTTCAAAAATCAATATGATAATTCATTTAAGACAGCATACCAATTTTCCAGAAAATTCACATTCCCGGGTGGAAAGTGGGTGCTCAAAAGGCCAAAGTTGAGTTTTTATGCGATTTGCTTCAATCGTAAATTCAAAGATCAATATGAAAATTTATTTAAAACTGCATACGAATTTTCCGGAAAATTCGCATTCCCGGGTGGAAAGTGGGTGGTGACAAGCCCAAAGTTGAGTTTTTATGCGATTTGCTTTAAACTCAAACTCATTTTCAAAAATCAATATGATAATTCATTTAAGACAGCATACCAATTTTCCAGAAAATTCACATTCCCGGGTGGAAAGTGGGTGCTCAAAAGGCCAAAGTTGAGTTTTTATGCGATTTGCTTTAAACTCATTTTCAAAGATCAATATGAAATTCATTTAAGACTGCATACCAATTCTCCGGAAAATTCGCATTCCCGGGTGGAAAGTGGGTGGTAAATAGGGCGAAAGTTGAGTTTTCATGCAATTTGCTGCAAACTCATTTTCAAAGATCTATATGAAAATTCATTTAAAACTGCATACCAATTTTCCGGAAAATTCACATTACCGAGAGGAAAGTGGGTGGTAAAAAGGCCAAAGTTGAGAGCTTCAAACTCATTTGCAAAGATCAATATAAAAATTCATTAAAAACTGCATATCAATTTTCCGGAAAATTCACATTCCCGAGAGGAATGTGGTTGGTAAAAAGGCCAAAGTTGAGTTCTTATGCGATTTGCTTGAAACTCATTTTCAAAGATCAATATGAAAATTCATTTAAAACTGCATACGAATTTTCCGGAAAATTCGCATTCCCGGGTGGAAAGTGGGTGGTGACAAGCCCAAAGTTGAGTTTTTATGCGATTTGCTTTAAACTCAAACTCATTTTCAAAAATCAATATGATAATTCATTTAAGACAGCATACCAATTTTCCAGAAAATTCACATTCCCGGGTGGAAAGTGGGTGCTCAAAAGGCCAAAGTTGAGTTTTTATGCGATTTGCTTCAATCGTAAATTCAAAGATCAATATGAAAATTTATTTAAAACTGCATACGAATTTTCCGGAAAATTCGCATTCCCGGGTGGAAAGTGGGTGGTGACAAGCCCAAAGTTGAGTTTTTATGCGATTTGCTTTAAACTCAAACTCATTTTCAAAAATCAATATGATAATTCATTTAAGACAGCATACCAATTTTCCAGAAAATTCACATTCCCGGGTGGAAAGTGGGTGCTCAAAAGGCCAAAGTTGAGTTTTTATGCGATTTGCTTTAAACTCATTTTCAAAGATCAATATGAAATTCATTTAAGACTGCATACCAATTCTCCGGAAAATTCGCATTCCCGGGTGGAAAGTGGGTGGTAAATAGGGCGAAAGTTGAGTTTTCATGCAATTTGCTGCAAACTCATTTTCAAAGATCTATATGAAAATTCATTTAAAACTGCATACCAATTTTCCGGAAAATTCACATTCCCGAGTGGAAAGTGGGTGGTAAATAGGGCGAAAGTTGAGTTTTCATGCAATTTGCTTCAAACTCATTTTCAAAGATCTATATGAAAATTCATTAAAAACTTCATACCAATTTTCCGGAAAATTCACATTCCCGAGTGAAAAGTGGGTGGTAAATAGGGCGAAAGTTGAGTTTTCATGCAATTTGCTTCAAACTCATTTTCAAAGATCTATATGAAAATTCATTAAAAACTTCATACCAATTTTCCGGAAAATTCACATTACCGAGAGGAAAGTGGGTGGTAAAAAGGCCAAAGTTGAGAGCTTCAAACTCATTTGCAAAGATCAATATAAAAATTCATTAAAAACTGCATATCAATTTTCCGGAAAATTCACATTCCCGAGAGGAATGTGGTTGGTAAAAAGGCCAAAGTTGAGTTCTTATGCGATTTGCTTGAAACTCATTCTCAAAAATCAATATCACATTCCCGAGTGGAAAGTGGGTGGTGACAAGGCCAAAGTTGAGTTCTTATGCGATTTGCCTCAAACTCATTTTCAAAGATCAATATGAAAATTCATTAAAAACTCCATACCAATTTTCCGGAAAATTCACATTCCCGGGTGGAAAGTGTTTGGTAAATAGGGCGAAAGTTGACTTTTTGTGCAATTTGCTTCAAACTCATTTTCAAAGATCTATATGAAAATTCATTTAAGACTGCATACGAATTTTCCGGAAAATTCACATTCCAGGGTTGAAAGTGGGTGGTGACAAGGCCAAAGTTGAGTTCTTATGCGATTTGTTTCAAACTCAAGCTCATTCTCAAAAATCAATATCACATTGCCGAGTGGAAAGTGGGTGGTGACAAGGCCAAAGTTGAGTTCTTATGCGATTTGCTTCAAACTCATTTTCAAAGATCAATATGAAAATTCATTAAAAACTAAATACCAATTTTCCGGAAAATTCACATTCCCGAGAAGAAAGTGGGTGGTAAAAAGGCGAAAGTTGAGTTTTTGTACGATTTGCTTCAATCTCATTTTCAAAGATCAACATGAAAATTCATTTAAAACTGCATACGAATTTTCGGGAAAATTCGCATTCCCGGGTGGAAAGTGGGTGGTGACAAGGCCAAAGTTGAGTTCTTATGCGATTTGCTTTAAACTCAAACTCATTTTCAAAGATCAATATGAAAATTCATTAAAAACTGCATAACAATTTTCCGGAAAATTCACATTCCCGGGTGGAAAGTGGGTGATATAAAGGCCAAAGTTGAGTTCTTATGCGATTTGCTTCAAAATCATTTTCAAAGATCAATATGAAAATTTATTTAAGACCGCATACCAATTTTCCGGAAAATTCACATTCCCGGCTGGAAAGTGGGTGGTAAAAAGACGAAAGTTGAGTTTTTATACGATTTGCTTCAATCGTAAATTCAAAGATCAATATGAAAATTTATTTAAAACTGCATACGAATTTTCCGGAAAATTCGCATTCCCGGGTGGAAAGTGGGTGGTGACAAGCCCAAAGTTGAGTTTTTATGCGATTTGCTTTAAACTCAAACTCATTTTCAAAAATCAATATGATAATTCATTTAAGACAGCATACCAATTTTCCAGAAAATTCACATTCCCGGGTGGAAAGTGGGTGCTCAAAAGGCCAAAGTTGAGTTTTTATGCGATTTGCTTTAAACTCATTTTCAAAGATCAATATGAAATTCATTTAAGACTGCATACCAATTCTCCGGAAAATTCGCATTCCCGGGTGGAAAGTGGGTGGTAAATAGGGCGAAAGTTGAGTTTTCATGCAATTTGCTTCAAACTCATTTTCAAAGATCAATATGAAAATTCATTAAGAACTGCATACCAATTTTCCGGAAAATTCACATTCCCGAGTGAAAAGTGGGTGGTAAATAGGGCGAAAGTTGAGTTTTCATGCAATTTGCTTCAAACTCATTTTCAAAGATCTATATGAAAATTCATTAAAAACTTCATACCAATTTTCCGGAAAATTCACATTACCGAGAGGAAAGTGGGTGGTAAAAAGGCCAAAGTTGAGAGCTTCAAACTCATTTGCAAAGATCAATATAAAAATTCATTAAAAACTGCATATCAATTTTCCGGAAAATTCACATTCCCGAGAGGAATGTGGTTGGTAAAAAGGCCAAAGTTGAGTTCTTATGCGATTTGCTTGAAACTCATTTTCAAAGATCAATATGAAAATTCATTTAAAACTGCATACCAATTTTTCGGAAAATTAACATTCCCGGGTGGAAAGTGGGTGATAAAAAGGTCAAAATTGAGTTCTTATGCGATTTGCTTTAAACTCATTTTCAAAAGATCAATATGAAAATTCATTTAAGACTGCATACCAATTTTCCGGAAAGTTCACATTCCCCGGTGGAAAGTGGGTGCTCAAAAGGCCAAAGTTGAGTTTTTATCCGATTTGCTTTAAACTCATTTTCAAAGATCAATATGAAATTCATTTAAGACTGCATACCAATTCTCCGGAAAATTCGCATTCCCGGGTGGAAAGTGGGTGGTAAATAGGGCGAAAGTTGAGTTTTCATGCAATTTGCTGCAAACTCATTTTCAAAGATCTATATGAAAATTCATTTAAAACTGCATACCAATTTTCCGGAAAATTCACCCCCCTGGGTGGAAAGTGGGTGGTAAAACGGCCAAAATTGAGTTCTTATGCGATTTGCTTCAAACTCATTTTCAAAGATCAATATGAAAATTCATTAAGAACTGCATACCAATTTTCCGGAAAATTCACATTACCGAGAGGAAAGTGGGTGGTAAAAAGGCCAAAGTTGAGAGCTTCAAACTCATTTGCAAAGATCAATATAAAAATTCATTAAAAACTGCATATCAATTTTCCGGAAAATTCACATTCCCGAGAGGAAAGTGGGTGGTAAAAAGGCCAAAGTTGAGAGCTTCAAACTCATTTGCAAAGATCAATATAAAAATTCATTAAAAACTGCATATCAATTTTCCGGAAAATTCACATTCCCGAGAGGAAAGTGGTTGGTAAAAAGGCCAAAGTTGAGTTCTTATGCGATTTGCTTGAAACTCATTTTTAAAGATCAATATGAAAATTCATTTAAAACTGCATACCAATTTTTCGGAAAATTAACATTCCCGGGTGGAAAGTGGATGGTAAATAGGGTTAAAATTGAGTTCTTATGCTATTTGCTTCAAACTCATTTTCAAAGATCTATATGAAAATTCATTGAAAACTGCATACCAATTTTCCGGAAAATTCACATTCCCGAGAGGAAAGTGGTTGGTAAAAAGGCCAAAGTTGAGAGCTTCAAACTCATTTGCAAAGATCAATATAAAAATTCATTAAAAACTGCATATCAATTTTCCGGAAAATTCACATTACCGAGAGGAAAGTGGGTGGTAAAAAGGCCAAAGTTGAGAGTTTCAAACTCATTTGCAAAGATCAATATAAAAATTCATTAAAAACTGCATATCAATTTTCCGGAAAATTCACATTCCCGAGAGGAAAGTGGGTGGTAAAAAGGCCAAAGTTGAGAGCTTCAAACTCATTTGCAAAGATCAATATAAAAATTCATTAAAAACTGCATATCAATTTTCCGGAAAATTCACATTCCCGAGAGGAAAGTGGGTGGTAAAAAGGCCAAAGTTGAGAGCTTCAAACTCATTTGCAAAGATCAATATAAAAATTCATTAAAAACTGCATATCAATTTTCCGGAAAATTCACATTCCCGAGAGGAAAGTGGTTGGTAAAAAGGCCAAAGTTGAGTTCTTATGCGATTTGCTTGAAACTCATTTTTAAAGATCAATATGAAAATTCATTTAAAACTGCATACCAATTTTTCGGAAAATTAACATTCCCGGGTGGAAAGTGGTTGGTAAAAAGGCCAAAGTTGAGTTCTTATGCGATTTGCTTGAAACTCATTTTTAAAGATCAATATGAAAATTCATTTAAAACTGCATACCAATTTTTCGGAAAATTAACATTCCCGGGTGGAAAGTGGGTGGTAAATAGGGCGAAAGTTGAGTTTTCATGCAATTTGCTGCAAACTCATTTTCAAAGATCTATATGAAAATTCATTTAAAACTGCATACCAATTTTCCGGAAAATTCACATTCCCGAGTGGAAAGTGGGTGGTAAATAGGGCGAAAGTTGAGTTTTCATGCAATTTGCTTCAAACTCATTTTCAAAGATCTATATGAAAATTCATTAAAAACTTCATACCAATTTTCCGGAAAATTCACATTACCGAGAGGAAAGTGGGTGGTAAAAAGGCCAAAGTTGAGAGCTTCAAACTCATTTGCAAAGATCAATATAAAAATTCATTAAAAACTGCATATCAATTTTCCGGAAAATTCACATTCCCGAGAGGAAAGTGGTTGGTAAAAAGGCCAAAGTTGAGTTCTTATGCGATTTGCTTGAAACTCATTTTTAAAGATCAATATGAAAATTCATTTAAAACTGCATACCAATTTTTCGGAAAATTAACATTCCCGGGTGGAAAGTGGATGGTAAATAGGGTTAAAATTGAGTTCTTATGCTATTTGCTTCAAACTCATTTTCAAAGATCTATATGAAAATTCATTGAAAACTGCATACCAATTTTCCGGAAAATTCACATTCCCGAGAGGAAAGTGGTTGGTAAAAAGGCCAAAGTTGAGTTCTTATGCGATTTGCTTGAAACTCATTCTCAAAAATCAATATCACATTCCCGAGTGGAAAGTGGGTGGTGACAAGGCCAAAGTTGAGTTCTTATGCGATTTGCCTCAAACTCATTTTCAAAGATCAATATGAAAATTCATTAAAAACTCCATACCAATTTTCCGGAAAATTCACATTCCCGGGTGGAAAGTGGGTGGTAAATAGGGCGAAAGTTGACTTTTTGTGCAATTTGCTTCAAACTCATTTTCAAAGATCTATATGAAAATTCATTTAAGACTGCATACGAATTTTCCGGAAAATTCACATTCCAGGGTTGAAAGTGGGTGGTGACAAGGCCAAAGTTGAGTTCTTATGCGATTTGTTTCAAACTCAAGCTCATTCTCAAAAATCAATATCACATTGCCGAGTGGAAAGTGGGTGGTGACAAGGCCAAAGTTGAGTTCTTATGCGATTTGCTTCAAACTCATTTTCAAAGATCAATATGAAAATTCATTAAAAACTAAATACCAATTTTCCGGAAAATTCACATTCCCGAGAAGAAAGTGGGTGGTAAAAAGGCGAAAGTTGAGTTTTTGTACGATTTGCTTCAATCTCATTTTCAAAGATCAACATGAAAATTCATTAAAAACTGCATACGAATTTTCGGGAAAATTCGCATTCCCGGGTGGAAAGTGGGTGGTGACAAGGCCAAAGTTGAGTTCTTATGCGATTTGCTTTAAACTCAAACTCATTTTCAAAGATCAATATGAAAATTCATTAAAAACTGCATAACAATTTTCCGGAAAATTCACATTCCCGGGTGGAAAGTGGGTGATATAAAGGCCAAAGTTGAGTTCTTATGCGATTTGCTTCAAAATCATTTTCAAAGATCAATATGAAAATTTATTTAAGACCGCACACCAATTTTCCGGAAAATTCCCATTCCCGGCTGGAAAGTGGGTGGTAAAAAGACGAAAGTTGAGTTTTTATACGATTTGCTTCAATCGTAAATTCAAAGATCAATATGAAAATTTATTTAAAACTGCATACGAATTTTCCGGAAAATTCGCATTCCCGGGTGGAAAGTGGGTGGTGACAAGCCCAAAGTTGAGTTTTTATGCGATTTGCTTTAAACTCAAACTCATTTTCAAAAATCAATATGATAATTTATTTAAGACAGCATACCAATTTTCCAGAAAATTCACATTCCCGGGTGGAAAGTGGGTGCTCAAAAGGCCAAAGTTGAGTTTTTATGCGATTTGCTTTAAACTCATTTTCAAAGATCAATATGAAATTCATTTAAGACTGCATACCAATTCTCCGGAAAATTCGCATTCCCGGGTGGAAAGTGGGTGGTAAATAGGGCGAAAGTTGAGTTTTCATGCAATTTGCTGCAAACTCATTTTCAAAGATCTATATGAAAATTCATTTAAAACTGCATACCAATTTTCCGGAAAATTCACATTCCCGAGTGGAAAGTGGGTGGTAAATAGGGCGAAAGTTGAGTTTTCATGCAATTTGCTTCAAACTCATTTTCAAAGATCTATATGAAAATTCATTAAAAACTTCATACCAATTTTCCGGAAAATTCACATTCCCGAGTGAAAAGTGGGTGGTAAATAGGGCGAAAGTTGAGTTTTCATGCAATTTGCTTCAAACTCATTTTCAAAGATCTATATGAAAATTCATTAAAAACTTCATACCAATTTTCCGGAAAATTCACATTACCGAGAGGAAAGTGGGTGGTAAAAAGGCCAAAGTTGAGAGCTTCAAACTCATTTGCAAAGATCAATATAAAAATTCATTAAAAACTGCATATCAATTTTCCGGAAAATTCACATTCCCGAGAGGAATGTGGTTGGTAAAAAGGCCAAAGTTGAGTTCTTATGCGATTTGCTTGAAACTCATTTTCAAAGATCAATATGAAAATTCATTTAAAACTGCATACCAATTTTTCGGAAAATTAACATTCCCGGGTGGAAAGTGGGTGATAAAAAGGTCAAAATTGAGTTCTTATGCGATTTGCTTCAAACTCATTTTCAAAAGATCAATATGAAAATTCATTTAAGACTGCATACCAATTTTCCGGAAAGTTCACATTCCCCGGTGGAAAGTGGGTGCTCAAAAGGCCAAAGTTGAGTTTTTATGCGATTTGCTTTAAACTCATTTTCAAAGATCAATATGAAATTCATTTAAGACTGCATACCAATTCTCCGGAAAATTCGCATTCCCGGGTGGAAAGTGGGTGGTAAATAGGGCGAAAGTTGAGTTTTCATGCAATTTGCTGCAAACTCATTTTCAAAGATCTATATGAAAATTAATTTAAAACTGCATACCAATTTTCCGGAAAATTCACCCCCCTGGGTGGAAAGTGGGTGGTAAAACGGCCAAAATTGAGTTCTTATGCGATTTGCTTCAAACTCATTTTCAAAGATCAATATGAAAATTCATTAAGAACTGCATACCAATTTTCCGGAAAATTCACCCCCCTGGGTGGAAAAAGGGTGGTAAAAAGGCCAAAATTGAGTTCTTATGCGATTTGCTTCAAACTCATTTTCAAAGATCAATATGAAAATTCATTTAAGACTGCATACCAATTTTCCGGAAAATTCGCATTACCGGGTGGAAAGTGGGTGGTAAATAGGGCGAAAGTTGAGTTTTCATGCAATTTGCTTCAAACTCATTTTCAAAGATCTATATGAAAATTCATTAAAAACTTCATACCAATTTTCCGGAAAATTCACATTACCGAGAGGAAAGTGGGTGGTAAAAAGGCCAAAGTTGAGAGCTTCAAACTCATTTGCAAAGATCAATATAAAAATTCATTAAAAACTGCATATCAATTTTCCGGAAAATTCACATTCCCGAGAGGAAAGTGGTTGGTAAAAAGGCCAAAGTTGAGTTCTTATGCGATTTGCTTGAAACTCATTTTCAAAGATCAATATGAAAATTCATTTAAAACTGCATACCAATTTTTCGGAAAATTAACATTCCCGGGTGGAAAGTGGATGGTAAATAGGGTTAAAATTGAGTTCTTATGCTATTTGCTTCAAACTCATTTTCAAAGATCTATATGAAAATTCATTGAAAACTGCATACCAATTTTCCGGAAAAATCACATTCCCGAGAGGAAAGTGGTTGGTAAAAAGGCCAAAGTTGAGTTCTTATGCGATTTGCTTGAAACTCATTTTCAAAGATCAATATGAAAATTCCTTTAAAACTGCATACCAATTTTTCGGAAAATTAACATTCCCGGGTGGAAAGTGGGTGGTAAATAGGGCGAAAGTTGAGTTTTTGTACGATTTGCTTCAATCTCATTTTCAAAGATCAATATGAAAATTAATTAAAAACTGCATACGAATTTTCGGGAAAATTAACATTCCCGGGTGGAAAGTGGGTGGTAATAAGGCGAAAGTTGAGTTTTTGTACGATTTGCTTCAATCTCATTTTCAAAGATCAATATGAAAATTTATTAAAAACTGCATACGAATTTTCCGGAAAATTCACATTCCCGGGTGGAAAGTGGGTGGTGACAAGGCCAAAGTTGAGTTCTTATGCGATTTGCTTCAAACTCAAACTCATTCTCAAAGATCAATATGAAAATTCATTTAAGACTGCATACCAATTTTCCGGAAAATTCGCATTCCCGGGTGGTAAGTGGGTGGTAAATAGGGCGAAAGTTGACTTTTTGTGCAATTTGCTTCAAACTCATTTCCGAAGATCTATATGAAAATTCATTTAAGACTGCATAACAATTTTCCGGAAAATTCACTTTCCCGAGAGGAAAGTGGTGGTAAAAAGGCGAAAGTTGAGTTTTCGTACGATTTGCTTCAATCTCATTTTCAAAGATCACTATGAAAATTCATTAAAAACTGCATACGCATTTTCCGGAAAATTCACATTCCCGGGTGGAAAGTGGGTGGTAAATAGGGCGAAAGTTGACTTTTTGTGCAATTTGCTTTAAACTCAAACTCATTTTCAAAAATCAATATAATAATTCATTTAAGACTGCATACCAATTTTCCGGAAAATTCACATTCCCGGGTGGAAAGTGGGTGGTAAAAAGGCCAAAGTTGAGTTCTTATGCGATTTGCTTTAAACTCAAACTCATTTTCAAAAATCAATATGATAATTCATTTAAAACTGCATACCAATTTTCCGGAAAATTCACATTCCCGGGTGGAAAGTGGGTGGTCAAAAGGCCAAAGTTGAGTTCTTATGCGATTTGCTTCAAACTTATTTTCAAAGATCAATATGAAAATTCTTTAAAAACTGTATACCAATTTTCCGGAAAATTCACCCCCTGGGTATAAAGTGGGTGGTTAAAAGGCCAAAATTGAGTTATTATGCGATTTGCTTCAAACTCATTTTCAAAGATCAATATGAAATTCATTTAAGACTGCATACCAATTTTCCGGAAAATTGCATTCCCGGGTGGAAAGTGGGTGGTAAATAGGGCGAAAGTTGAGTTTTCATGCAATTCACTGCAAACTCATTTTCAAAGATCTATATGAAAATTCATTAAAAACTGCATACCAATTTTCCGGAAAATTCAACCCCCTGGGTGGAAATTGGCTGGTAAAAAGGCGAAAGTTGAGTTCTTATGCGATTTGCTTCAAACTCATTTTCAAAGATCAATATGAAAATTCATTAAAAACTGCATACCAATTTTCCGGAAAATTCACATTCCCGGGTGGAAAGTGGGTGCTCAAAAGGCCAAAGTTGAGTTCTTATGCGATTTGCTTCAAACTCATTTTCAAAGATCAATATGAAAATTCATTAAAAACTGCATACCAATTTTCCGGAAAATTCACATTCCCGAGTGGAAAGTGGGTGGTAAATAGGGCGAAAGTTGAGTTTTCATGAAATTTGCTTCAAACTCATTTTCAAAGATCAATACGAAAATTCATTAAAAACTGCATACCAATTTTCCGGAAAATTCACATTCCCGGGTGGAAAGTGGGTGCTCAAAAGGCCCAATGTGAGTTCTTATGCGATTTGCTTCAAACTCATTTTCAAAGATCAATATGAAAATTCATTAAAAACTGCATACCAATTTTCCGGAAAATTCACATTCCCGAGTGGAAAGTGGGTGGTAAATAGGGCGAAAGTTGAGTTTTCATGCAATTTACTGCAAACTCATTTTCAAAGATCTATATGAAAATTCATTAAAAACTGCATACCAATTTTCCGGAAAATTCACCCCCTGGGTATAAAGTGGGTGGTTAAAAGGCCAAAGTTGAGTTCTTATGCGATTTGCTTCAAACTCATTTTCAAAGATCTATATGAAACTTCATTTAAAATTGCATATCAATTTTCCGGAAAATTCACCCTCCCGGGCGGAAAGTGGGTGGTAAATAGGGCGAAAGTTGAGTTTTCAAGCAATTTGCTTCAAACTCATTTTCAAAGATCTATATGAAAATTCATTTAAGACTGCATACCAATTTTCCGGAAAGTTCTCATTCCCGGGTGGAAAGTGGGTGCTCAAAAGGCCAAAGTTGAGTTCTTATGCGATTTCCCTCAAACTCATTTTCAAAGATCAATACGAAAATTCATTAAAAACTGCATACCAATTTTCCGGAAAATTCACATTCCCGAGTGGAAAGAGGGTGGTAAATAGGGTGAAAGTTGAGTTTTCATGCAATTTACTGCAAACTCATTTTCAAAGATCTATATGAAAATTCATTAAAAACTGCATACCAATTTTCCGGAAAATTCAACCCCCTGGGTGGAAATTGGGTGGTAAAAAGGCGAAAGTTGAGTTTTTATGCGATTTGCTTCAAACTCATTTTCAAAGATCAATATGAAAATTCATTTAAGACTGCATACCAATTTTCCGGAAAGTTCACATTCCCGGGTGGAAAGTGGGTGCTCAAAAGGCCAAAGTTGAGTTCTTATGCGATTTGCTTCAAACTCATTTTCAAAGATCAATATGAAAATTCATTAAAAACTGCATACCAATTTTCCGGAAAATTCACATTCCCGAGTGGAAAGTGGGTGGTAAATAGGGCGAAAGTTGAGTTTTCATGCAATTTGCTTCAAACTCATTTTCAAAGATCTATATGAAAATTCATTGAAAGCTTCATACCAATTTTCCGGAAAAATTCACATTCCCGAGAGGAAAGTGGGTGGTAAAAAGGCCAAAGTTGAGTTCTAATGCGATTTGCTTCAAACTCATTTTCAAAGATCTATATGAAAATTCATTTAAAACTGCATACCAATTTTCCGGAAAATTCGCATTCCCGGGTGGAAAGTGGATGGTATATAGGGTTAAAATTGAGTTCTTATGCAATTTGCTTCAAACTAATTTTCAAAGATCTATATGAAAATTCATTAAAAACTGCAGACCAATTTTCCGGAAAATTCACATTCCCGAGAGGAAAGTGGTTGGTAAAAAGGCCAAAGTTGAGTTCTTATGCTATTTGCTTGAAACTCGTTTTCAAAGATCAATATGACAAGTCATTAAAAACTGCATACCAATTTTTCGGAAAATTAACATTCCCGGGTGGAAAGTGGGTGGTAAAAAGGCGAAAGTTGAGTTTTTGTACGATTTGCTTCAATCTCATTTTCAAAGATCAATATGAAAATTAATTAAAAACTGCATACGAATTTTCCGGAAAATTCACATTCCCGGGTGGAAAGTGGGTGGTAAAAAGGCCAAAGTTGAGTTCTAATGCGATTTGCTTCAAACTCAAACTCATTCTCAAAAATCAATATCACATTCCCGAGTGGAAAGTGGGTGGTGACAAGGCCAAAGTTGAGTTCTTATGCGATTTGCTTCAAACTCATTTTTAAAGATCAATATGAAAATTCATTACAAACTGCATACCAATTTTTCGGAAAATTAACATTCCCGGGTGGAAAGTGGGTGGTAAAAAGGCGAAAGTTGAGTTTTTGTACGATTTGCTTCAATCTCATTTTCAAAGATCAATATGAAAATTAATTAAAAACTGCATACGAATTTTCCGGAAAATTCACATTCCCGGATGGAAAGTGGGTGGTGACAAGGCCAAAGTTGAGTTCATATGCGATTTGCTTCAAACTCAAACTCATTCTCAAAAATCAATATCACATTCCCGGGTGGAAAGTGGGTGGTGACAAGGCCAAAGTTGAGTTCTTATGCGATTTGCTTTAAACTCAAATTCATTTTCAAAAATCAATATGATTATTCAATTAAGACTGCATACCAATTTTACGGAAAATTCACATTCCCGGGTGGAAAGTGGGTGGTGACAAGACCAAAGTTGAGTTCTTATGCGATTTGCTTCAAACTCATTTTCAAAGATCAATATGAAAATTCATTACAAACTGCATACCAATTTTCCGGAAAATTCACCCCCCTGGGTGGAAAGTGGTTGGTATAAAGGCCAAAGTTGAGTTCTTATGCGATTTGGTTCAAACTCAATTTTAAAGATCAATATGAAAATTCATTAAAAACTGCATACCTATTTTCCGGAAAATTCACATTCCCGGGTGGAAAGTGGGTTGTAAGCGGGTGGTAAAAAGTTGAGTTCTTATGCGATTTGCTTCAAACTCATTTTCAAAGATCAATATGAAAATTCATTAAAAACTGCAAACGAATTTTTTGGAAAATTCACATTCCTGGGTGGAAAGTGTGTGGTGACAAGGCCAAAGTCGAGTTCTTATGCGATTTGCTTCAAACTCAAACTCATTCTCAAAAATCAATATCACATTCTCGAGTGGAAAGTGGGTGGTGACAAGGCCAAAGTTGAGTTCTTATGCTATTTGCTTCAAATTCATTTTCAAAGATCAATATGAAAATTCATTAAAAACTGCAGACCAATTTTCCGGAAAATTCACATTCCCGAGAAGATAGTGGGTGGTAAATAGGGCGAAAGTTGAGTTTTCATGAAATTTGCTTCAATCTCATTTTCAAAGATCAATATGAAAATTCATTAAAAACTGCATACGAATTTTCGGGAAAATTCACATTCCCGGGTGGAAAGTGGGTGGTGACAAGGCCAAAGTTGAGTTCTTATGCGATTTGCTTTAAGCTCAAACTCATTTTCAAAACCAATATGAAAATTCATTAAAAACTGCATACCAATTTTCCGGAAAATTCATCCCCCTGGGTGGAAAGTGGGTGGTAAAAAGGCCAAAGTTGAGTTCTTATGCGATTTGCTTCAAACTCATTTTCAAAGATCAATATGAAAATTCATTAAAAACTGCATACCAATTTTCCGGAAAATTCACCCCCCCTGGGTGGAAAGTGGGTGGTGACAAGGCCAAAGTTGAGTTCTTATGCGATTTGGTTCAAACTCAATTTTAAAGATCAATATGAAAATTAATTTAAAACTGCATACCTATTTTCCGGAAAATTCACATTCCCGGGTGGAAAGTGGGTTGTAATTGGGTGGTAAAAAGGCAAAAGTTGAGTTCTAATGCGATTCGCTTCAATCGCATTTTCAAAGATCAGTATGAAAATTCATTAAGAACGGCATACGAATTTTCCGGAAAATTCACATTCCCGGTGGGAAAGTGGGTGGTGGCAAGGCCAAAGTTGAGTTCTTATGCGATTTGCTTCAAACTCAAACTCATTCTCAAAAATCAATATCACATTCCCGAGTGGAAAGTGGGTGGTGACAAGACCAAAGTTGAGTTCTTATGCGATTTGCTTCAAACTCATTTTCAAAGATCAATATGAAAATTCATTAAAAACTGCATACCAATTTTCCGGAAAATTCACATTCCCGAGTGGAAAGTGGGTGGTAAATAGGGCGAAAGTTGAGTTTTCATGCAATTTGCTTCAAACTCATTTTCAAAGATCAATATGAAAATTCATTAAAACTGCATACCAATTTTCCGCAAAATTCACATTCCCGAGAGGAAACTGGTGGTCAAAAGGCGAAAGTTGAGTTTTTGTACGATTTGCTTCAAACTCATTTTTAAAGATCAATATAAAAATTCATTAAAAACTGCATACCAATTTTTCGGAAAATTAACATTCCCGGGTGGAAAGTGGGTGGTAATAAGGCGAAAGTTGAGTTTTTGTACGATTTGCTTCAATCTCATTTTCAAAGATCAATATGAAAATTTATTAAAAACTGCATACGATTTTTCCGGAAAATTCACATTCCCGGGTGGAAAGTGGGTGGTGACAAGGCCAAAGTTGAGTTCTAATGCGATTTGCTTCAAACTCATTTTCAAAGATCAATATGAAAATTCATTAAAAACTGCATACCAATTTTCCGGAAAATTCACATTCCCGGGTGGAAAGTGGGTGCTCAAAAGGCCAAAGTTGAGTTCTTATGCGATTTGCTTCAAACTCATTTTCAAAGATCAATATGAAAATTCATTAAAAACTGCATACCAATTTTCCGGAAAATTCACATTCCCGAGTGGAAAGTGGGTGGTAAATAGGGCGAAAGTTGAGTTTTCATGCAATTTGCTTCAAACTCATTTTCAAAGATCTATATGAAAATTCATTAAAAGCTTCATACCAATTTTCCGGAAAAATTCACATTCCCGAGAGGAAAGTGGGTGGTAAAAAGACCAAAGTTGAGTTCTTATGCGATTTGCTTCAAACTCATTTTCAAAGATCTATATGAAAATTCATTTAAAATTGCATATCAATTTTCCGGAAAATTCACCCTCCCGGGCGGAAAGTGGGTGGTAAATAGGGCGAAAGTTGAGTTTTCATGCAATTTGCTTCAAACTCATTTTCAAAGATCTATATGAAAATTCATTTAAGACTGCATACCAATTTTCCGGAAAGTTCTCATTCCCGGGTGGAAAGTGGGTGCTCAAAAGGCCAAAGTTGAGTTCTTATGCGATTTCCCTCAAGCTCATTTTCAAAGATCAATACGAAAATTCATTAAAAACGGCATACCAATTTTCCGGAAAATTCACATTCCCGAGTGGAAAGAGGGTGGTAAATAGGGCGAAAGTTGAGTTTTCATGCAATTTACTGCAAACTCATTTTCAAAGATCTATATGAAAATTCATTAAAAATTGCATACCAATTTTCCGGAAAATTCAACCCACTGGGTGGAAATTGGGTGGTAAAAAGGCGAAAGTTGAGTTTTTATGCGATTTGCTTCAAACTCATTTTCAAAGATCAATATGAAAATTCATTTAAGACTGCATACCAATTTTCCGGAAAGTTCACATTCCCGGGTGGAAAGTGGGTGCTCAAAAGGCCAAAGTTGAGTTCTTATGCGATTTGCTTCAAACTCATTTTCAAAGATCAATATGAAAATTCATTAAAAACTGCATACCAATTTTCCGGAAAATTCACATTCCCGAGTGGAAAGTGGGTGGTAAATAGGGCGAAAGTTGAGTTTTCATGCAATTTGCTTCAAACTCATTTTCAAAGATCTATATGAAAATTCATTAAAAGCTTCATACCAATTTTCCGGAAAAATTCACATTCCCGAGAGGAAAGTGGGTGCTCAAAAGGCCAAAGTTGAGTTCTTATGCGATTTGCTTCAAACTCATTTTCAAAGATCAATATGAAAATTCATTAAAAACTGCATACCAATTTTCCGGAAAATTCACATTCCCGAGTGGAAAGTGGGTGGTAAATAGGGCGAAAGTTGAGTTTTCATGCGATTTGCTTCAAACTCATTTTCAAAGATCTATATGAAAATTCATTGAAAGCTTCATACCAATTTTCCGGAAAAATTCACATTCCCGAGAGGAAAGTGGGTGGTAAAAAGGCCAAAGTTGAGTTCTAATGCGATTTGCTTCAAACTCATTTTCAAAACTGCATACCAATTTTCCGGAAAATTCGCATTCCCGGGTGGAAAGTGGATGGTATATAGGGTTAAAATTGAGTTCTTATGCAATTTGCTTCAAACTAATTTTCAAAGATCTATATGAAAATTCATTAAAAACTGCAGACCAATTTTCCGGAAAGTTCACATTCCCGAGAGGAAAGTGGTTGGTAAAAAGGCCAAAGTTGAGTTCTTATGCAATTTGCTTGAAACTCGTTTTCAAAGATCAATATGACAAGTCATTAAAAACTGCATACCAATTTTTCGGAAAATTAACATTCCCGGGTGGAAAGTGGGTGGTAAAAAGGCGAATGTTGAGTTTTTGTACGATTTGCTTCAATCTCATTTTCAAAGATCAATATGAAAATTAATTAAAAACTGCATACGAATTTTCCGGAAAATTCACATTCCCGGGTGGAAAGTGGGTGGTAAAAAGGCCAAAGTTGAGTTCTAATGCGATTTGCTTCAAACTCAAACTCATTCTCAAAAATCAATATCACATTCCCGAGTGGAAAGTGGGTGGTGACAAGGCCAAAGTTGAGTTCTTATGCGATTTGCTTCAAAATCATTTTCAAAGATCAATATGAAAATTCATTAAAAAATGCAAACGAATTTTTTGGAAAATTCACATTCCCGGGTGGAAAGTGGGTGGTGACAAGGCCAAAGTTGAGTTCTTATGCGATTTGCTTCAAACTCAAACTCATTCTCAAAAATCAATATCACATTCTCGAGTGGAAAGTGGGTGGTGACAAGGCCAAAGTTGAGTTCTTATGCGATTTACTTCAAATTCATTTTCAAACATCAATATGAAAATTCATTAAAAACTGCAGACCAATTTTCCGGAAAATTCACATTCCCGAGAAGATAGTGGGTGGTAAAAAGGCGAAAGTTGGGTTTTTGTACGATTTGCTTCAATCTCATTTTCAAAGATCAATATGAAAATTAATTAAAAACTGCATACGAATTTTCGGGAAAATTCACATTCCCGGGTGGAAAGTGGGTGGTGACAAGGCCAAAGTTGAGTTCTTATGCGATTTGCTTTAAACTCAAACTCATTTTCAAAACCAATATGAAAATTCATTAAAAACTGCATACCAATTTTCCGGAAAATTCATCCCCCTGGGTGGAAAGTGGGTAATAAAAAGGCCAAAGCTGAGTTCTTATGCGATTTGCTTCAAACTCATTTTCAAAGATCAATATGAAAATTTATTAAAAACTGCATACCAATTTTCCGGAAATTTCACCCCCCTGGGTGGAAAGTGGGTGGCAAATAAGGCGAAAGTTGAGTTTTAAAGCGATTTGCTTCAATCTCACTTTCAAAGATCAATATGAAAATTCATTAAAAACTGCATATGAATTTTCGGGAAAATTCACATTCCCGGGTGGAAAGTGGGTGGTGACAAGGCCAAAGTTGAGTTCTTATGCGATTTGCTTTAAACTCAAACTCATTTTCAAAACCAATATGAAAATTAATTTAAAACTGCATACCTATTTTCCGGAAAATTCACATTCCCGGGTGGAAAGTGGGTTGTAATTGGGTGGTAAAAAGGCCAAAGTTGAGTTCTTATGCGATTTGCTTCAATCGCATTTTCAAAGATCAGTATGAAAATTCATTAAGAACGGCATACGAATTTTCCGGAAAATTCACATTTCCGGTGGGAAAGTGGGTGGTGGCAAGGCCAAAGTTGAGTTCTTATGCGATTTGCTTCAATCGCATTTTCAAAGATCAGTATGAAAATTCATTAAGAACGGCATACGAATTTTCCGGAAAATTCACATTCCCGGTGGGAAAGTGGGTGGTGACAACGCCAAAGTTGAGTTCTTATGCGATTTGCTTTAAACTCAAACTCATTTTCAAAACCAATATGAAAATTCATTAAAAACTGCATACAAATTCATCCCCCTGGGTGGAAAGTGGGTGGTAAAAAGGCCAAAGTTGAGTTCTTATGCGATTTGCTTCAATCTCACTTTCAAAGATCAATATGAAAATTCATTAAAAACTGCATACGAATTTTCGGGAAAATTCACATTCCCGGGTGGAAAGTGGGTGGTGACAAGGCCAAAGTTGAGTTCTTATGCGATTTGCTTTAAACTCAAACTCATTTTCAAAACCAATATGAAAATTAATTTAAAACTGCATACCTATTTTCCGGAAAATTCACATTCCCGGGTGGAAAGTGGGTTGTAATTGGGTGGTAAAAAGGCCAAAGTTGAGTTCTTATGCGATTTGCTTCAATCGCATTTTCAAAGATCAGTATGAAAATTCATTAAGAACGGCATACGAATTTTCCGGAAAATTCACATTCCCGGTGGGAAAGTGGGTGGTGGCAAGGCCAAAGTTGAGTTCTTATGCGATTTGCTTCAAACTCAAACTCATTCTCAAAAATCAATATCACATTCCCGAGTGGAAAGTGGGTGGTGACAAGGCCAAAGTTGAGTTCTTATGCGATTTGCTTCAAACTCATTTTCAAATATCAATATGAAAATTCATTAAAAACTGCATACCAATTTTCCGGAAAATTCACATTTCCGGTGGGAAAGTGGGTGGTGGCAAGGCCAAAGTTGAGTTCTTATGCGATTTGCTTCAATCGCATTTTCAAAGATCAGTATGAAAATTCATTAAGAACGGCATACGAATTTTCCGGAAAATTCACATTCCCGGTGGGAAAGTGGGTGGTGGCAAGGCCAAAGTTGAGTTCTTATGCGATTTGCTTCAAACTCAAACTCATTCTCAAAAATCAATATCACATTCCCGAGTGGAAAGTGGGTGGTGACAAGGCCAAAGTTGAGTTCTTATGCGATTTGCTTCAAACTCATTTTCAAAGATCAATATGAAAATTCATTAAAAACTGCATACCAATTTTCAGGAAAATTCACATTCCCGAGAAGAAAGTGGGTGGTTAAAAGCCGAAAGTTGAGTTTTTGTACGATTTGCTTTAATCTCATTTTCAAAGATCAATATGAAAATTCATTAAAAAATGCATACGAATTTTCGGTAAAATTCGCATTCTTGGGTGGAAAGTGGGTGGTGACAAGACCAAAGTTAAGTTCTTATGCGATTTGCTTTAAACTCAAACTCATTTTCAAAAATCAATATGATAATTATTTTAAGACTGCATACCAATTTTCCGGAAAATTCACTTTCCCGGGTGGAAAGTGGGTGGTGGCAAGGCCAAAGTTGAGTTCTTATGCGATTTGCTTCAAACTCATTTTAAAAGATCAATATGAAAGTTCATTAAAAACTGCATACCAATTTTCCGGAAAATTCACATTCCTGAGTGGAAAGTGGGTGGTAAAAAGGCCAAAGTTGAGTTCATATGCGATTTGCTTCAAAGTCATTTTCAAAGATCAATATGAAAATTCATTGAAAACTGCATACCAATTTTCCGGAAAATTCACCCCCCTGAGTGGAAAGTGGGTGGTTAAAAGGCCAAAGTTGAGTTCTTATGCGATTTGCTTCAATCTCACTTTCAAAGATCAATATGAAAATTCATTAAAAACTGCATACGAATTTTCGGGAAAATTCACATTCCCGGGTGGAAAGTGGGTGGTGACAAGGCCAAAGTTGAGTTCTTATGCGATTTATTTTAAACTCAAACTCATTTTCTAAACCAATATGAAAATTAATTTAAAACTGCATACCAATTTTCCGGAAAATTCACATTCCCGGGTGGAAAGTGGGTTGTAAGTGGGTGGTAAAAAGGCCAAAGTTGACTTCTTATGCGATTTGCTTCAAACAAATTTTCAAAGATCAATATGAAAATTCATTAAGAACGGCATACGAATTTTCCGGAAAATTCACATTCCCGGTGGGAAAGTGGGTGGTGACAAGGCCAAAGTTGAGTTCTTATGCGATTTGCTTTAAACTCAAACTCATTTTCAAAACCAATATGAAAATTAATTTAAAACTGCATGCCTATTTTCCGGAAAATTCACATTCCCGGGTGGAAAGTGGGTTGTAAGTGGGTGGTAAAAAGGCCAAAGTTGACTTCTTATGCGATTTGCTTCAAACAAATTTTCAAAGATCAATATGAAAATTCATTAAGAACGGCATACGAATTTTCCGGAAAATTCACATTCCCGGTGGGAAAGTGGGTGGTGACAAGGCCAAAGTTGAGTTCTTATGCGATTTGCTTAAAACTCAATTTCATTTTCAAAACCAATATGAAAATTCATTAAAAACTGCATACCAATTTTCCGGAAAATTCATCCCCCTGGGTGGAAAGTGGGTGGTAAAAAGGCCAAAGTTGAGTTCTTATGCGATTTGCTTCAATCTCACTTTCAAAGATCAATATGAAAATTCATTATAAACTGCATACGAATTTTCGGGAAAATTCACATTCCCGGGTGGAAAGTGGGTGGTGACAAGGCCAAAGTTGAGTTCTTATGCGATTTGCTTTAAACTCAAACTCATTTTCAAAACCAATATGAAAATTAATTTAAAACTGCATACCTATTTTCCGGAAAATTCACATTCCCGGGTGGAAAGTGGGTTGTAAGTGGGTGGTAAAAAGGCCAAAGTTGACTTCTTATGCGATTTGCTTCAAACAAATTTTCAAAGATCAATATGAAAATTCATTAAGAACGGCATACGAATTTTCCGGAAAATTCACATTCCCGGGTGGAAAGTGGGTGGTGACAAGGCCAAAGTTGAGTTCTTCTGCGATTTGCTTCAAACTCATTTTCAAAGATCATTATGAAAATTCATTAAAAACTGCATCCCAATTTTCCGGAAAATTCACCCCCCAGAGTGGAAAGTGGGTGGTTAAAAGGCCAAAGTTGAGTTCTTATGCGATTTGGTTCAAACTCAATTTTAAAGATCAATATGAAAATTCATTAAAAACTGCATACCTATTTTCCGGAAAATTCACATTACCGGGTGGAAAGTGGGTTGTAAATCGGTGGTAAAAAGGCCAAAGTTGAGTTCTTATGCTTCAAACTCATTTTCAAAGATCAATATGAAAATTCATTTAAAACTGCATACCAATTTTCCGGAAAATTCTCCCCCCTGAGTGGAAAGTGGGTGGTTAAAAGGCCAAAGTTGAGTTCTTATGCGATTTGCTTCAAACTCAATTTTAAAGATCAATATGAAAATTCATTAAAAACTGCATACCTATTTTCCGGACAATTCACATTCCCGGGTGGAAAGTGGGTTGTAAGTGGGTGGTAAAAAGGCCAAAGTTGAGTTCTTATGCGATTTGCTTCAAACAAATTTTCAAAGATCAATATAAAAATTCATTAAAAACTGCATACCAATTTTCCAGAAAATTCACATTCCCGGGTGGAAAGTGGGTGGTAAAAACGCCAGAGTTGAGTTCTTCTGCGATTTGCTTCAAACTCAAACTCATTCTCAAAAATCAATATCACATTTCCGAGTGGAAAACGGGTGGTGACAAGGCCAAAGTTGAGTTCTTATGCTATTTGCTTCAAACTCATTTTCAAAGATCAATATGAAAATTCATTAAAAACTGCAAACCAATTTTCCGGAAAATTCACATTCCCGAGAAGAAAGTGGGTGGTAAAAAGGCCAGAGTTGAGTTCTTATGCGATTTGCCTTTAACTCAAACTCATTTTCGAAAATCAATATGAAAATTCATTTAAGACTGCATACCAATTTTCCGGAAAATTCACATTCCCGGGTGGAAAGTGGGTGGTAAAAAGGCCAAAGTTAAGTTCTTATGCGATTTGCTTCAAACTCATTTTCAAGCATCAATATGAAAATTTATTAAAAACTGCATACCAATTTTCCGGAAAATTCACATTCCCAAGAAGAAAGTGGGTGGTAAAAAGGCGAAAGTTGAGTTTTTGTACGATTTGCTTCAAACTCATTTTCAAAGATCAATATGAAAATTCATTTAAGACTGCATACCAATTTTCCGGAAAATTCACATTCCCGGGTGGAAAGTGGGTGGTAAAAAGGCCAGAGTTGAGTTCTTATGCGATTTGCCTTTAACTCAAACTCATTTTCAAAAATCAATATGATAATTCATTTAAGACTGCATACCAATTTTCCGGAAAATTCACATTCCCGGGTGGAAAGTGTGTGGTAAAAAGGCCAAAGGTGAGTTCTTATGCGATTTGCTTCAAACTCATTTTCAAGGATCACTATGAAAATTCATTAAAAACTGCATACCAATTTTCCAGAAAATTCACATTCCCGGGTGGAAAGTGGGTGGTAAAAACGCCAGAGTTGAGTTCTTCTGCGATTTGCTTCAAACTCAAACTCATTCTCAAAAATCAATATCACATTTCCGAGTGGAAAACGGGTGGTGACAAGGCCAAAGTTGAGTTCTTATGCTATTTGCTTCAAACTCATTTTCAAAGATCAATATGAAAATTCATTAAAAACTGCAAACCAATTTTCCGGAAAATTCACATTCCCGAGAAGAAAGTGGGTGGTAAAAAGGCGAAAGTTGAGTTTTTGTACGATTTGCTTCAATCTCATTTTCAAAGATCAATAAGAAAATTTATTTAGGACCGCATACCAATTTTCCGGAAAATTCACATTCCCGGGTGGAAAGTGGGTGGTAAAAAGGCCAGAGTTGAGTTCTTCTGCGATTTGCTTCAAACTCAAACTCATTTTCAAAAATCAATATGATAATTCATTTAAGACTACATACCAATTTTCCGGAAAATTCACATTCCCGGGTGGAAAGTGGGTGCTCAAAAGGCCAGAGTTGAGTTCTTATGCGATTTGCTTCAAACTCATTTTCAAAGATCAATATGAAAATTCATTAAAAACTGCATACCAATTTTCCGGAAAATTCACATTCCCGGGTGGAAAGTGGATGCTCAAAAGGCCAAAGTTGAGTTCTAATGCGATTTGCTTCAAACTCATTTTCAAAGATCAATATGAAAATTCATTAAAAACGGCATACCAATTTTCCGGAAAATTCACATTCCCGAGTGGAAAGTGGGTGGTAAAAAGGCGAAAGTTGAGTTTTTGTACGATTTGCTTCAAACTCATTTTCAAAGATCAATATGAAAATTCATTAAAAACTGCATACCAATTTTCCGGAAAATTCACATTCCCGGGTGGAAAGTGGGTGCTCAAAAGGCCAAAGTTGAGTTCTTATGCGATTTGCTTCAAACTCATTTTCAAAGATCAATATGAAAATTCATTAAAAACTGCATATCAATTTTCCGGAAAATTCACATTCCTGAGTGGAAAGTGGGTGGTCAAAAGGCCAAAATTGAGTTCTTATGCGATTTGCTTCAAACTCATTTTCAAAGATCAATATGAAAATTCATTAAAAACGGCATACCAATTTTCCGGAAAATTCACATTCCCGAGTGGAAAGTGGGTGGTAAAAAGGCGAAAGTTGAGTTTTTGTACGATTTGCTTCAATCTCATTTTCAAAGATCAATAAGAAAATTTATTTAAGACCGCATACCAATTTTCCGGAAAATTCGCATTCCCGAGTGGAAAGTGGGTGGTAAATAGGGCGAAAGTTGAGTTTTTATGCAATTTGCTTCAAACTCATTTTCAAAGATCTATATGAAAATTTATTTAAGACTGCATACCAATTTTCCGGGAAAATCACATTTCCGGGTGGAGAGTGGGTGGTAAAAAGAACAAAGTTGAGTTCTTATGCGATTTGCTTCAAACTCATTTTCAAAGATCTATATGAAAATTTATTTAAGACTGCATACCAATTTTCCGGGAAAATCACATTTCTGGGTGGAGAGTGGGTGGTAAAAAGAACAAAGTTGAGGTCTTATGCGATTTGCTTCAAACTCATTTTCAAAGATCAATATGAAAATTCATTACAAACTGCATACCAATTTTCCGGAAAATTCACATTCCTGAGTGGAAAGTGGGTGGTCAAAAGGCGAAAGTTGAGTTTTTATGCGAGTTGCTTCAAACTCATTTTCAAAGATCAATATGAAAATTCATTAAAAACTGCATAGCAATTTTCCGGAAAATTCACCCCCTTGGGTGGAAAGTGGGTGGTAAAAAGGCCAAAGTTGATTTCTCATGCGATTTGGTTCAAACTCAATTTTAAAGATCAATATGAAAATTCATTAAAAACGGCATACCAATTTTCCGGAAAATTCACATTCCCGAGTGGAAAGTGGGTGGTAAAAAGGCGAAAGTTGAGTTTTTGTACGATTTGCTTCAATCTCATTTTCAAAGATCAATAAGAAAATTTATTTAAGAACGCATACCAATTTTCCGGAAAATTCACATTCCCGGGTGGAAAGTGGGTGGTAAAAAGGCCAGAGTTGAGTTCTTATGCGATTTGCTTTTAACTCAAACTCATTTTCAAAAATCAATATGATAATTCATTTAAGACTGCATACCAATTTTCCGGAAAATTCACATTCCCGGGTGGAAAGTGTGTGGTAAAAAGGCCAAAGTTGAGTTCTTATGCGATTTGCTTCAAACTCATTTTCAAGGATCAATATGAAAATTCATTAAAAACTGCATACCAATTTTCCGGAAAATTCACATTCCTGAGTGGCAAGAGGGTGGTCAAAAGGCCAAAGTTGAGTTCTTATGCGATTTGCTTCAAACTCATTTTCAAAGATCAATATGAAAATTCATTAAAAACTACATACCAATTTTCCGGAAAATTCACATTCCCGGGTGGAAAGTGGGTGCTCAAAAGGCCAAAGTTGAGTTCTTATGCGATTTGCTTCAAACTCATTTTCAAAGATCAATATGAAAATTCATTAAAAACTGTATACCAATTTTCCGGAAAATTCACCCCCCTGGGTGGAAAGTGGGTGGTTAAAAGGCCAGAGTTGAGTTCTTATGCGATTTGGTTCAAACTCATTTTAAAAGATCAATATGAAAATTCATTAAAAACTACATACCAATTTTCCGGAAAATTCACCGCCCCGGGTGGAAAGTGGGTGGTAAAAAGGCCAAAGTTGAGTTCTTATGCGATTTGCTTCAAACTCATTTTCAAAGATCAATATGAAAATTCATTACAAACTGCATACCAATTTTCCGGAAAATTCACATTCCTGAGTGGAAAGTGGGTGGTCAAAAGGCGAAAGTTGAGTTTTTATGCGATTTGCTTCAAACTCATTTTCAAAGATCAATATGAAAATTCATTAAAAACTGCATACCAATTTTCCGGAAAATTCACATTCCCGGGTGGAAAGTGGATGCTCAAAAGGCCAAAGTTGAGTTCTAATGCGATTTTCATCAAACTCATTTTCAAAGATCAATATGAAAATTCATTAAAAACGGCATACCAATTTTCCGGAAAATTCACATTCCCGAGTGGAAAGTGGGTGGTAAAAAGGCGAAAGTTGAGTTTTTGTACGATTTGCTTCAATCTCATTTTCAAAGATCAATAAGAAAATTTATTTAAGAACGCATACCAATTTTCCGGAAAATTCACATTCCCGGGTGGAAAGTGGGTGGTAAAAAGGCCAGAGTTGAGTTCTTATGCGAATTGCTTTTAACTCAAACTCATTTTCAAAAATCAATATGATAATTCATTTAAGACTGCATACCAATTTTCCGGAAAATTCACATTCCCGGGTGGAATGTGTGTGGTAAAAAGGCCAAAGTTGAGTTCTTATGCGATTTGCTTCAAACTCATTTTCAAGGATCAATATGAAAATTCATTAAAAACTGCATACCAATTTTCCGGAAAATTCACATTCCTGAGTGGCAAGTGGGTGGTCAAAAGGCCAAAGTTGAGTTCTTATGCGATTTGCTTCAAACTCATTTTCAAAGATCAATATGAAAATTCATTTAAAACTGCATACCAATTTTCCGGAAAATTCACATTCCCGGGTGGAAAGTGGGTGGTAAAAAGGCCAGAGTTGAGTTCTTATGCGAATTGCTTTTAACTCAAACTCATTTTCAAAAATCAATATGATAATTCATTTAAGACTGCATACCAATTTTCCGGAAAATTCACATTCCCGGGTGGAATGTGTGTGGTAAAAAGGCCAAAGTTGAGTTCTTATGCGATTTGCTTCAAACTCATTTTCAAGGATCAATATGAAAATTCATTAAAAACTGCATACCAATTTTCCGGAAAATTCACATTCCTGAGTGGCAAGTGGGTGGTCAAAAGGCCAAAGTTGAGTTCTTATGCGATTTGCTTCAAACTCATTTTCAAAGATCTATATGAAAATTTATTTAAGACTGCATACCAATTTTCCGGGAAAATCACATTTCTGGGTGGAGAGTGGGTGGTAAAAAGAACAAAGTTGAGGTCTTATGCGATTTGCTTCAAACTCATTTTCAAAGATCAATATGAAAATTCATTACAAACTGCATACCAATTTTCCGGAAAATTCACATTCCTGAGTGGAAAGTGGGTGGTCAAAAGGCGAAAGTTGAGTTTTTATGCGAGTTGCTTCAAACTCATTTTCAAAGATCAATATGAAAATTCATTAAAAACTGCATAGCAATTTTCCGGAAAATTCACCCCCCTGGGTGGAAAGTGGGTGGTAAAAAGGCCAAAGTTGATTTCTCATGCGATTTGGTTCAAACTCAATTTTAAAGATCAATATGAAAATTCATTAAAAACGGCATACCAATTTTCCGGAAAATTCACATTCCCGAGTGGAAAGTGGGTGGTAAAAAGGCGAAAGTTGAGTTTTTGTACGATTTGCTTCAATCTCATTTTCAAAGATCAATAAGAAAATTTATTTAAGAACGCATACCAATTTTCCGGAAAATTCACATTCCCGAGTGGAAAGTGGGTGGTAAAAAGGCCAGAGTTGAGTTCTTATGCGATTTGCTTTTAACTCAAACTCATTTTCAAAAATCAATATGATAATTCATTTAAGACTGCATACCAATTTTCCGGAAAATTCACATTCCCGGGTGGAAAGTGTGTGGTAAAAAGGCCAAAGTTGAGTTCTTATGCGATTTGCTTCAAACTCATTTTCAAGGATCAATATGAAAATTCATTAAAAACTGCATACCAATTTTCCGGAAAATTCACATTCCTGAGTGGCAAGAGGGTGGTCAAAAGGCCAAAGTTGAGTTCTTATGCGATTTGCTTCAAACTCATTTTCAAAGATCAATATGAAAATTCATTAAAAACTGCATACCAATTTTCCGGAAAATTCACATTCCCGGGTGGAAAGTGGGTGCTCAAAAGGCCAAAGTTGAGTTCTTATGCGATTTGCTTCAAACTCATTTTCAAAGATCAATATGAAAATTCATTAAAAACTGTATACCAATTTTCCGGAAAATTCACCCCCCTGGGTGGAAAGTGGGTGGTTAAAAGGCCAGAGTTGAGTTCTTATGCGATTTGGTTCAAACTCATTTTAAAAGATCAATATGAAAATTCATTAAAAACTACATACCAATTTTCCGGAAAATTCACCGCCCCGGGTGGAAAGTGGGTGGTAAAAAGGCCAAAGTTGAGTTCTTATGCGATTTGCTTCAAACTCATTTTCAAGGATCAATATGAAAATTCATTAAAAACTGCATACCAATTTTCCGGAAAATTCACATTCCTGAGTGGCAAGTGGGTGGTCAAAAGGCCAAAGTTGAGTTCTTATGCGATTTGCTTCAAACTCATTTTCAAAGATCAATATGAAAATTCATTAAAAACTGCATACCAATTTTCCGGAAAATTCACATTCCCGGGTGGAAAGTGGGTGCTCAAAAGGCCAAAGTTGAGTTCTTATGCGATTTGCTTCAAACTCATTTTCAAAGATCAATATGAAAATTCATTAAAAACTGCATACCAATTTTCCGGAAAATTCACCCCCCTGGGTGGAAAGTGGGTGGTTAAAAGGCCAGAGTTGAGTTTTTATGCGATTTGGTTCAAACTCATTTTAAAAGATCAATATGAAAATTCATTAAAAACTACATACCAATTTTCCGGAAAATTCACCGCCCCGGGTGGAAAGTGGGTGGTAAAAAGGCCAAAGTTGAGTTCTTATGCGATTTGCTTCAAACTCATTTTCAAAGATCAATATGAAAATTCATTAAAAACTGCATACCCATTTTCCGGAAAATTCACCCCCCCGGGTGGAAAGTGGGTGGTAAAAAGGCCAAAGTTGAGTTCTTATGCGATTTGCTTCAAACTCATTTTCAAAGATCAATATGAAAATTCATTAAAAACTGTATACCAATTTTCCGGAAAATTCACCCCCCTGGGTGGAAAGTGGGTGGTTAAAAGGCCAGAGTTGAGTTCTTATGCGATTTGGTTCAAACTCATTTTAAAAGATCAATATGAAAATTCATTAAAAACTACATACCAATTTTCCGGAAAATTCACCGCCCCGGGTGGAAAGTGGGTGGTAAAAAGGCCAAAGTTGAGTTCTCATGCGATTTGGTTCAAACTAAATTTTAAAGATCAATATGAAAATTCATTAAAAACGGCATACCAATTTTCCGGAAAATTCACCCCCCTGGGTGGAAAGTGGGTGGTAAAAAGGCCAAAGTTGATTTCTCATGCGATTTGGTACAAACTCAATTTTAAAGATCAATATGTAAATTCATTAAAAACGGCATACCAATTTTCCGGAAAATTCACATTCCCGAGTGGAAAGTGGGTGGTAAAAAGGCGAAAGTTGAGTTTTTGTACGATTTGCTTCAATCTCATTTTCAAAGATCAATAAGAAAATTTATTTAAGAACGCATACCAATTTTCCGGAACATTCACATTCCCGGGTGGAAAGTGGGTGGTAAAAAGGCCAGAGTTGAGTTCTTATGCGATTTGCTTTTAACTCAAACTCATTTTCAAAAATCAATATGATAATTCATTTAAGACTGCATACCAATTTTCCGGAAAATTCACATTCCCGGGTGGAAAGTGTGTGGTAAAAAGGCCAAAGTTGAGTTCTTATGCGATTTGCTGCAAACTCATTTTCAAGGATCAATATGAAAATTCATTAAAAACTGCATACCAATTTTCCGGAAAATTCACATTCCTGAGTGGCAAGTGGGTGGTCAAAAGGCCAAAGTTGAGTTCTTATGCGATTTGCTTCAAACTCATTTTCAAAGATCAATATGAAAATTCATTAAAAACTGTATACCAATTTTCCGGAAAATTCACCCCCCTGGGTGGAAAGTGGGTGGTTAAAAGGCCAGAGTTGAGTTCTTATGCGATTTGGTTCAAACTCATTTTAAAAGATCAATATGAAAATTCATTAAAAACTACATACCAATTTTCCGGAAAATTCACCGCCCCGGGTGGAAAGTGGGTGGTAAAAAGGCCAAAGTTGAGTTCTCATGCGATTTGGTTCAAACTAAATTTTAAAGATCAATATGAAAATTCATTAAAAACGGCATACCAATTTTCCGGAAAATTCACCCCCCTGGGTGGAAAGTGGGTGGTAAAAAGGCCAAAGTTGATTTCTCATGCGATTTGGTTCAAACTCAATTTTAAAGATCAATATGAAAATTCATTAAAAACGGCATACCAATTTTCCGGAAAATTCACATTCCCGAGTGGAAAGTGGGTGGTAAAAAGGCGAAAGTTGAGTTTTTGTACGATTTGCTTCAATCTCATTTTCAAAGATCAATAAGAAAATTTATTTAAGAACGCATACCAATTTTCCGGAAAATTCACATTCCCGGGTGGAAAGTGGGTGGTAAAAAGGCCAGAGTTGAGTTCTTATGCGATTTGCTTTTAACTCAAACTCATTTTCAAAAATCAATATGATAATTCATTTAAGACTGCATACCAATTTTCCGGAAAATTCACATTCCCGGGTGGAAAGTGGGTGCTCAAAAGGCCAAAGTTGAGTTCTTATGCGATTTGCTTCAAACTCATTTTCAAGGATCAATATGAAAATTCATTAAAAACTGCATACCAATTTTCCGGAAAATTCACATTCCTGAGTGGCAAGAGGGTGGTCAAAAGGCCAAAGTTGAGTTCTTATGCGATTTGCTTCAAACTCATTTTCAAAGATCAATATGAAAATTCATTAAAAACTGTATACCAATTTTCCGGAAAATTCACATTCCTGAGTGGAAAGTGGGTGGTCAAAAGGCGAAAGTTGAGTTTTTATGCGATTTGCTTCAAACTCATTTTCAAAGATCAATATGAAAATTCATTAAAAACTGCATACCAATTTTCCGGAAAATTCACATTCCCGGGTGGAAAGTGGATGCTCAAAAGGCCAAAGTTGAGTTCTAATGCGATTTTCTTCAAACTCATTTTCAAAGATCAATATTAAAATTCATTAAAAACGGCATACCAATTTTCCGGAAAATTCACATTCCCGAGTGGAAAGTGGGTGGTAAAAAGGCGAAAGTTGAGTTTTTGTACGATTTGCTTCAATCTCATTTTCAAAGATCAATAAGAAAATTTATTTAAGAACGCATACCAATTTTCCGGAAAATTCACATTCCCGGGTGGAAAGTGGGTGGTAAAAAGGCCAGAGTTGAGTTCTTATGCGAATTGCTTTTAACTCAAACTCATTTTCAAAAATCAATATGATAATTCATTTAAGACTGCATAACAATTTTCCGGAAAATTCACATTCCCGGGTGGAATGTGTGTGGTAAAAAGGCCAAAGTTGAGTTCTTATGCGATTTGCTTCAAACTCATTTTCAAGGATCAATATGAAAATTCATTAAAAACTGCATACCAATTTTCCGGAAAATTCACATTCCTGAGTGGCAAGTGGGTGGTCAAAAGGCCAAAGTTGAGTTCTTATGCGATTTGCTTCAAACTCATTTTCAAAGATCAATATGAAAATTCATTAAAAACTGCATACCAATTTTCCGGAAAATTCACATTCCCGGGTGGAAAGTGGGTGCTCAAAAGGCCAAAGTTGAGTTCTTATGCGATTTGCTTCAAACTCATTTTCAAAGATCAATATGAAAATTCATTAAAAACTGCATACCAATTTTCCGGAAAATTCACCCCCCTGGGTGGAAAGTGGGTGGTTAAAAGGCCAGAGTTGAGTTTTTATGCGATTTGGTTCAAACTAAATTTTAAAGATCAATATGAAAATTCATTAAAAACGGCATACCAATTTTCCGGAAAATTCACATTCCCGGGTGGAAAGTGGGTGCTCAAAAGGCCAAAGTTGAGTTCTTATGCGATTTGCTTCAAACTCATTTTCAAAGATCAATATGAAAATTCATTAAAAACTGTATACCAATTTTCCGGAAAATTCACCCCCCTGGGTAGAAAGTGGGTGGTTAAAAGGCCAGAGTTGAGTTCTTATGCGATTTGGTTCAAACTTATTTTAAAAGATCAATATGAAAATTCATTAAAAACTACATACCAATTTTCCGGAAAATTCACCGCCCCGGGTGGAAAGTGGGTGGTAAAAAGGCCAAAGTTGAGTTCTTATGCGATTTGCTTCAAACTCATTTTCAAAGATCAATATGAAAATTCATTACAAACTGCATACCAATTTTCCGGAAAATTCACATTCCTGAGTGGAAAGTGGGTGGTCAAAAGGCGAAAGTTGAGTTTTTATGCGATTTGCTTCAAACTCATTTTCAAAGATCAATATGAAAATTCATTAAAAACTGCATACCAATTTTCCGGAAAATTCACATTCCCGGGTGGAAAGTGGATGCTCAAAAGGCCAAAGTTGAGTTCTAATGCGATTTTCTTCAAACTCATTTTCAAAGATCAATATGAAAATTCATTAAAAACGGCATACCAATTTTCCGGAAAATTCACATTCCCGAGTGGAAAGTGGGTGGTAAAAAGGCGAAAGTTGAGTTTTTGTACGATTTGCTTCAATCTCATTTTCAAAGATCAATAAGAAAATTTATTTAAGAACGCATACCAATTTTCCGGAAAATTCACATTCCCGGGTGGAAAGTGGGTGGTAAAAAGGCCAGAGTTGAGTTCTTCTGCGAATTGCTTTTAACTCAAACTCATTTTCAAAAATCAATATGATAATTCATTTAAGACTGCATACCAATTTTCCGGAAAATTCACATTCCCGGGTGGAATGTGTGTGGTAAAAAGGCCAAAGTTGAGTTCTTATGCGATTTGCTTCAAACTCATTTTCAAGGATCAATATGAAAATTCATTAAAAACTGCATACCAATTTTCCGGAAAATTCACATTCCTGAGTGGCAAGTGGGTGGTCAAAAGGCCAAAGTTGAGTTCTTATGCGATTTGCTTCAAACTCATTTTCAAAGATCAATATGAAAATTCATTAAAAACTGCATACCAATTTTCCGGAAAATTCACATTCCCGGGTGGAAAGTGGGTGCTCAAAAGGCCAAAGTTGAGTTCTTATGCGATTTGCTTCAAACTCATTTTCAAAGATCAATATGAAAATTCATTAAAAACTGCATACCAATTTTCCGGAAAATTCACCCCCCTGGGTGGAAAGTGGGTGGTTAAAAGGCCAGAGTTGAGTTTTTATGCGATTTGGTTCAAACTCATTTTAAAAGATCAATATGAAAATTCATTAAAAACTACATACCAATTTTCCGGAAAATTCACCGCCCCGGGTGGAAAGTGGGTGGTAAAAAGGCCAAAGTTGAGTTCTTATGCGATTTGCTTCAAACTCATTTTCAAAGATCAATATGAAAATTCATTAAAAACTGCATACCCATTTTCCGGAAAATTCACCCCCCCGGGTGGAAAGTGGGTGGTAAAAAGGCCAAAGTTGAGTTCTTATGCGATTTGCTTCAAACTCATTTTCAAAGATCAATATGAAAATTCATTAAAAACTGTATACCAATTTTCCGGAAAATTCACCCCCCTGGGTGGAAAGTGGGTGGTTAAAAGGCCAGAGTTGAGTTCTTATGCGATTTGGTTCAAACTCATTTTAAAAGATCAATATGAAAATTCATTAAAAACTACATACCAATTTTCCGGAAAATTCACCGCCCCGGGTGGAAAGTGGGTGGTAAAAAGGCCAAAGTTGAGTTCTCATGCGATTTGGTTCAAACTAAATTTTAAAGATCAATATGAAAATTCATTAAAAACGGCATACCAATTTTCCGGAAAATTCACCCCCCTGGGTGGAAAGTGGGTGGTAAAAAGGCCAAAGTTGATTTCTCATGCGATTTGGTACAAACTCAATTTTAAAGATCAATATGTAAATTCATTAAAAACGGCATACCAATTTTCCGGAAAATTCACATTCCCGAGTGGAAAGTGGGTGGTAAAAAGGCGAAAGTTGAGTTTTTGTACGATTTGCTTCAATCTCATTTTCAAAGATCAATAAGAAAATTTATTTAAGAACGCATACCAATTTTCCGGAACATTCACATTCCCGGGTGGAAAGTGGGTGGTAAAAAGGCCAGAGTTGAGTTCTTATGCGATTTGCTTTTAACTCAAACTCATTTTCAAAAATCAATATGATAATTCATTTAAGACTGCATACCAATTTTCCGGAAAATTCACATTCCCGGGTGGAAAGTGTGTGGTAAAAAGGCCAAAGTTGAGTTCTTATGCGATTTGCTTCAAACTCATTTTCAAGGATCAATATGAAAATTCATTAAAAACTGCATACCAATTTTCCGGAAAATTCACATTCCTGAGTGGCAAGTGGGTGGTCAAAAGGCCAAAGTTGAGTTCTTATGCGATTTGCTTCAAACTCATTTTCAAAGATCAATATGAAAATTCATTAAAAACTGTATACCAATTTTCCGGAAAATTCACCCCCCTGGGTGGAAAGTGGGTGGTTAAAAGGCCAGAGTTGAGTTCTTATGCGATTTGGTTCAAACTCATTTTAAAAGATCAATATGAAAATTCATTAAAAACTACATACCAATTTTCCGGAAAATTCACCGCCCCGGGTGGAAAGTGGGTGGTAAAAAGGCCAAAGTTGAGTTCTCATGCGATTTGGTTCAAACTAAATTTTAAAGATCAATATGAAAATTCATTAAAAACGGCATACCAATTTTCCGGAAAATTCACCCCCCTGGGTGGAAAGTGGGTGGTAAAAAGGCCAAAGTTGATTTCTCATGCGATTTGGTTCAAACTCAATTTTAAAGATCAATATGAAAATTCATTAAAAACGGCATACCAATTTTCCGGAAAATTCACATTCCCGAGTGGAAAGTGGGTGGTAAAAAGGCGAAAGTTGAGTTTTTGTACGATTTGCTTCAATCTCATTTTCAAAGATCAATAAGAAAATTTATTTAAGAACGCATACCAATTTTCCGGAAAATTCACATTCCCGGGTGGAAAGTGGGTGGTAAAAAGGCCAGAGTTGAGTTCTTATGCGATTTGCTTTTAACTCAAACTCATTTTCAAAAATCAATATGATAATTCATTTAAGACTGCATACCAATTTTCCGGAAAATTCACATTCCCGGGTGGAAAGTGGGTGCTCAAAAGGCCAAAGTTGAGTTCTTATGCGATTTGCTTCAAACTCATTTTCAAGGATCAATATGAAAATTCATTAAAAACTGCATACCAATTTTCCGGAAAATTCACATTCCTGAGTGGCAAGAGGGTGGTCAAAAGGCCAAAGTTGAGTTCTTATGCGATTTGCTTCAAACTCATTTTCAAAGATCAATATGAAAATTCATTAAAAACTGTATACCAATTTTCCGGAAAATTCACATTCCTGAGTGGAAAGTGGGTGGTCAAAAGGCGAAAGTTGAGTTTTTATGCGATTTGCTTCAAACTCATTTTCAAAGATCAATATGAAAATTCATTAAAAACTGCATACCAATTTTCCGGAAAATTCACATTCCCGGGTGGAAAGTGGATGCTCAAAAGGCCAAAGTTGAGTTCTAATGCGATTTTCTTCAAACTCATTTTCAAAGATCAATATTAAAATTCATTAAAAACGGCATACCAATTTTCCGGAAAATTCACATTCCCGAGTGGAAAGTGGGTGGTAAAAAGGCGAAAGTTGAGTTTTTGTACGATTTGCTTCAATCTCATTTTCAAAGATCAATATGAAAATTTATTTAAGAACGCATACCAATTTTCCGGAAAATTCACATTCCCGGGTGGAAAGTGGGTGGTAAAAAGGCCAGAGTTGAGTTCTTATGCGAATTGCTTTTAACTCAAACTCATTTTCAAAAATCAATATGATAATTCATTTAAGACTGCATAACAATTTTCCGGAAAATTCACATTCCCGGGTGGAATGTGTGTGGTAAAAAGGCCAAAGTTGAGTTCTTATGCGATTTGCTTCAAACTCATTTTCAAGGATCAATATGAAAATTCATTAAAAACTGCATACCAATTTTCCGGAAAATTCACATTCCTGAGTGGCAAGTGGGTGGTCAAAAGGCCAAAGTTGAGTTCTTATGCGATTTGCTTCAAACTCATTTTCAAAGATCAATATGAAAATTCATTAAAAACTGCATACCAATTTTCCGGAAAATTCACATTCCCGGGTGGAAAGTGGGTGCTCAAAAGGCCAAAGTTGAGTTCTTATGCGATTTGCTTCAAACTCATTTTCAAAGATCAATATGAAAATTCATTAAAAACTGCATACCAATTTTCCGGAAAATTCACCCCCCTGGGTGGAAAGTGGGTGGTTAAAAGGCCAGAGTTGAGTTTTTATGCGATTTGGTTCAAACTCATTTTAAAAGATCAATATGAAAATTCATTAAAAACTACATACCAATTTTCCGGAAAATTCACCGCCCCGGGTGGAAAGTGGGTGGTAAAAAGGCCAAAGTTGAGTTCTTATGCGATTTGCTTCAAACTCATTTTCAAAGATCAATATGAAAATTCATTAAAAACTGCATACCAATTTTCCGGAAAATTCACCCCCCCGGGTGGAAAGTGGGTGGTAAAAAGGCCAAAGTTGAGTTCTTATGCGATTTGCTTCAAACTCATTTTCAAAGATCAATATGAAAATTCATTAAAAACTGTATACCAATTTTCCGGAAAATTCACCCCCCTGCGTGGAAAGTGGGTGGTTAAAAGGCCAGAGTTGAGTTCTTATGCGATTTGGTTCAAACTCATTTTAAAAGATCAATATGAAAATTCATTAAAAACTACATACCAATTTTCCGGAAAATTCACCGCCCCGGGTGGAAAGTGGGTGGTAAAAAGGCCAAAGTTGAGTTCTCATGCGATTTGGTTCAAACTAAATTTTAAAGATCAATATGAAAATTCATTAAAAACGGCACACCAATTTTCCGGAAAATTCACCCCCCTGGGTGGAAAGTGGGTGGTAAAAAGGCCAAAGTTGATTTCTCATGCGATTTGGTACAAACTCAATTTTAAAGATCAATATGAAAATTCATTAAAAACGGCATACCAATTTTCCGGAAAATTCACATTCCCGAGTGGAAAGTGGGTGGTAAAAAGGCGAAAGTTGAGTTTTTGTTCGATTTGCTTCAATCTCATTTTCAAAGATCAATAAGAAAATTTATTTAAGAACGCATACCAATTTTCCGGAACATTCACATTCCCGGGTGGAAAGTGGGTGGTAAAAAGGCCAGAGTTGAGTTCTTATGCGATTTGCTTTTAACTCAAACTCATTTTCAAAAATCAATATGATAATTCATTTAAGACTGCATACCAATTTTCCGGAAAATTCACATTCCCGGGTGGAAAGTGTGTGGTAAAAAGGCCAAAGTTGAGTTCTTATGCGATTTGCTTCAAACTCATTTTCAAGGATCAATATGAAAATTCATTAAAAACTGCATACCAATTTTCCGGAAAATTCACATTCCTGAGTGGCAAGTGGGTGGTCAAAAGGCCAAAGTTGAGTTCTTATGCGATTTGCTTCAAACTCATTTTCAAAGATCAATATGAAAATTCATTAAAAACTGCATACCAATTTTCCGGAAAATTCACATTCCCGGGTGGAAAGTGGGTGCTCAAAAGGCCAAAGTTGAGTTCTTATGCGATTTGCTTCAAACTCATTTTCAAGGATCAATATGAAAATTCATTAAAAACTGCATACCAATTTTCCGGAAAATTCACATTCCTGAGTGGAAAGTGGGTGGTAAAAAGGCCAAAGTTGAGTTCTTATGCGATTTGCTTCAAACTCATTTTCAAAGATCAATATGAAAATTCATTACAAACTGCATACCAATTTTCCGGAAAATTCACATTCCTGAGTGGAAAGTGGGTGGTCAAAAGGTGAAAGTTGAGTTTTTATGCGATTTGCTTCAAACTCATTTTCAAAGATCAATATGAAAATTCATTAAAAACTGCATACCAATTTTCCGGAAAATTCACATTCCCGGGTGGAAAGTGGATGCTCAAAAGGCCAAAGTTGAGTTCTAATGCGATTTGCTTCAAACCCATTTTCACAGATCAATATGAAAATTCATTAAAAACGGCATACCAATTTTCCGGAAAATTCACATTCCCGAGTGGAAAGTGGGTGGTAAAAAGGCGAAAGTTGAGTTTTTGTACGATTTGCTTCAATCTCATTTTCAAAGATCAACATGAAAATTTATTTAAGAACGCATACCAATTTTCCGGAAAATTCACATTCCCGGGTGGAAAGTGGGTGGTAAAAAGGCCAGAGTTGAGTTCTTATGCGATTTGCTTTTAACTCAAACTCATTTTCAAAAATCAATATGATAATTCATTTAAGACTGCATACCAATTTTCCGGAAAATTCACATTCCCGGGTGGAATGTGTGTGGTAAAAAGGCCAAAGTTGAGTTCTTATGCGATTTGCTTCAAACTCATTTTCAAGGATCAATATGAAAATTCATTAAAAACTGCATACCAATTTTCCGGAAAATTCACATTCCTGAGTGGCAAGTGGGTGGTCAAAAGGCCAAAGTTGAGTTCTTATGCGATTTGCTTCAAACTCATTTTCAAAGATCAATATGAAAATTCATTAAAAACTGCATACCAATTTTCCGGAAAATTCACATTCCCGGGTGGAAAGTGGGTGCTCAAAAGGCCAAAGTTGAGTTCTTATGCGATTTGCTTCAAACTCATTTTCAAAGATCAATATGAAAATTCATTAAAAACTGTATACCAGTTTTCCGGAAAATTCACCCCCCTGGGTGGAAAGTGGGTGGTTAAAAGGCCAGAGTTGAGTTCTTATGCGATTTGGTTCAAACTCATTTTAAAAGATCAATATGAAAATTCATTAAAAACTACATACCAATTTTCCGGAAAATTCACCGCCCCGGGTGGAAAGTGGGTGGTAAAAAGGCCAAAGTTGAGTTCTTATGCGATTTGCTTCAAACTCATTTTCAAAGATCAATATGAAAATTCATTAAAAACTGCATACCAATTTTCCGGAAAGTTCTCATTCCCGGTTGGAAAGTGGGTGCTCAAAAGGCCAAAGTTGAGTTCTTATGCGATTTGCTTCAAACTCATTTTCAAAGATCAATATGAAAATTCATTAAAAACTGCATATCAATTTTCCGGAAAATTCACATTCCTGAGTGGAAAGTGGGTGGTCAAAAGGCCAAAATTGAGTTCTTATGCGATTTGCTTCAAACTCATTTTCAAAGATCAATATGAAAATTCATTAAAAACGGCATACCAATTTTCCGGAAAATTCACATTCCTGAGTGGAAAGTGGGTGGTAAAAAGGCGAAAGTTGAGTTTTTGTACGATTTGCTTCAATCTCATTTTCAAAGATCAATAAGAAAATTTATTTAAGACCGCATACCAATTTTCCGGAAAATTCGCATTCCCGAGTTGAAAGTGGGTGGTAAATAGGGCGAAAGTTGAGTTTTTATGCAATTTGCTTCAAACTCATTTTCAAAGATCTATATGAAAATTTATTTAAGACTGCATACCAATTTTCCGGGAAAATCACATTTCCGGGTGGAGAGTGGGTGGTAAAAAGAACAAAGTTGAGTTCTTATGCGATTTGCTTCAAACTCATTTTCAAAGATCTATATGAAAATTTATTTAAGACTGCATACCAATTTTCCGGGAAAATCACATTTCTGGGTGGAGAGTGGGTGGTAAAAAGAACAAAGTTGAGGTCTTATGCGATTTGCTTCAAACTGATTTTCAAAGATCAATATGAAAATTCATTACAAACTGCATAGCAATTTTCCGGAAAATTCACATTCCTGAGTGGAAAGTGGGTGGTCAAAAGGCGAAAGTTGAGTTTTTATGCGAGTTGCTTCAAACTCATTTTCAAAGATCAATATGAAAATTCATTAAAAACTGCATAGCAATTTTCCGGAAAATTCACCCCCCTGGGTGGAAAGTGGGTGGTAAAAAGGCCAAAGTTGATTTCTCATGCGATTTGGTTCAAACTCAATTTTAAAGATCAATATGAAAATTCATTTAAAACTGCATACCTTTTTTCCGGAAAATTCACATTCCCGGGTGGAGAGTGGGTTGTTAGTGGGTGGTAAAAAGGCCAAAGTTGAGTTCTTATGCGATTTGCTTCAAACTCATTTTCAAAGATCAATATGAAAATTCATTTAAGACTGCATACCAATTTTCCGGAAAATTCGAATTCCGGGTGGAAAGTGGGTGGTAAATAGGGCGAAAGTTGAGTTTTTATGCAAATTGCTTCAAACTCATTTTCAAAGATCTATTTGAAAATTTATTTAAGACTGCATACCAATTTTCCGGGAAAATCACATTTCCGGGTGGAGAGTGGGTGGTAAAAAGAACAAAGTTGAGTTCTAATGCGATTTGCTTCAAACTCATTTTCAAAGATCAATATGAAAATTCATTTAAAACTGCATACCAATTTTCCGGAAAATTCACATTCCTGAGTGGAAAGTGGGTGGTCAAAAGGCCAAAGTTGAGTTCTTATGCGATTTGCTTCAAACTCATTTTCAAAGATCAATATGAAAATTCATTTAAGACTGCATACCAATTTTCCGGAAAATTCGCATTCCCGGGTGGAAAGTGGGTGGTAAATAGGGCGAAAGTTGAGTTCTTATGCGATTTGCTTCAAACTCATTTTCAAAGATCTTCATGAGAATTTATTTAAAACTGCATCCCAATTTTCCGGAAAATTCACCCCCCCGGGTGGAAAGTGGGTGGTAAATAGGGCGAAAGTTGAGTTCTTATGCGATTTGCTTTAAACTTATTTGCAAAGATCTATATGAAAATTCATTTAAAACTGCATACCAATTTTCCGGAAAATTCACATTCCCGGGTGGAAAGTGGGTTGTGAGTGGGTGGTAAAAAGGCCAAAGTTGAGTTCTTATGCGATTTGGTTCAAACTCATTTTCAAAGATCTTCATGAGAATTTATTTAAAACTGCATCCCAATTTTCCGGAAAATTCACCCCCCCGGGTGGAAAGTGGGTGGTAAATAGGGCGAAAGTTGAGTTCTTATGCGATTTGCTTTAAACTTATTTGCAAAGATCTATATGAAAATTCATTAAAAACTGCATTCCAATTTTCCGGAAAATTCACATTCCCGGGTGGAAAGTGGGTTGTGAGTGGGTGGTAAAAAGGCCAAAGTTGAGTTCTTATGCGATTTGCTTCAAACTCATTTTCAAAGATCAATATGAAAATTCATTAAAAACTGCATACCAATTTTCCGGAAAATTCACATTCCCGGGTGGAAAGTGGGTGGTAAAAAGGCAAAAGTTGAGTTCTTATGCGATTTGCTTCAAACTCATTTTCACAGATCAATATGAAACTTCATTAAAAACTGCATACCAATTTTCCGGAAAATTCACCCCCCTGGGTGGAAAGTGGGTGGTAAAAGGGCCAAAGTTGAGTTCTTATGCGATTTGGTTCAAACTCAATTTTAAAGATCAATATGAAAATGCATTAAAAACTGCATACCAATTTTCCGGAAAATTCACATTCCCGGGTGGAAAGTGGGTTGTAAGTGGGTGGTAAAAAGGCCAAAGTTGAGTTCTTATGCGATGTGCTTCAAACTCATTTTCAAAGATCTATATGAAAATTCATTAAAAACTGCATACCAATTTTCCGGAAAATTCACATTCCTGAGTGGAAAGTGGGTGGTCAAAAGGCCAAAGTTGAGTTCTTATGCGATTTGCTTCAAACCCATTTTCAAAGATCTATATGAAAATTCATTTAAAACTGCATACCAATTTTCCGGAAAATTCACATTCCTGAGTGGAAAGTGGGTGGTCAAAAGGCGAAAGTTGAGTTTCTATGCGAGTTGCTTCAAACTCATTTTCAAAGATCAATATGAAAATTCATTAAAAACTGCATAGCAATTTTCCGGAAAATTCACCCCCCCAGGTGGAAAGTGGGTGGTAAAAAGGCCAAAGTTGATTTCTCATGCGATTTGGTTCAAACTCAATTTTAAAGATCAATATGAAAATTCATTTAAAACTGCATACCTTTTTTCCGGAAAATTCACATTCCCGGGTGGAAAGTGGGTTATTAGTGGGTGGTAAAAAGGCCAAAGTTGAGTTCTTATGCGATTTGCTTCAAACTCATTTTCAAAGATCAATATGAAAATTCATTTAAGACTGCATACCAATTTTCCGGAAAATTCGAATTCCCGGGTGGAAAGTGGGTGGTAAATAGGGCGAAAGTTGAGTTTTTATGCAAATTGCTTCAAACTCATTTTCAAAGATCTATATGAAAATTTATTTAAGACTGCATACCAATTTTCCGGGAAAATCACATTTCCGAGTGGAGAGTGGGTGGTAAAAAGAACAAAGTTGAGTTCTTATGCGATTTGCTTCAAACTCATTTTCAAAGATCAATATGAAAATTCATTTAAAACTGCATACCAATTTTCCGGAAAATTCACATTCCTGGGTGGAAAGTGGGTGGTCAAAAGGCCAAAGTTGAGTTCTTATGCGATTTGCTTCAAACTCATTTTCAAAGATCAATATGAAAATTCATTTAAGACTGCATACCAATTTTCCGGAAAATTCACATTCCCGGGTGGAAAGTGGGTGGTAAATAGGGCGAAAGTTGAGTTCTTATGCGATTTGCTTCAAACTCATTTTCAAAGATCTATATGAAAATTTATTTAAGACTGCATACCAATTTTCCGGGAAAATCACATTTCCGGGTGGAGAGTGGGTGGTAAAAAGAACAAAGTTGAGTTCTTATGCGATTTGCTTCAAACTCATTTTCAAAGATCAATATGAAAATTCATTTAAGACTGCATACCAATTTTCCGGAAAATTCGAATTCCAGGGTGGAAAGTGGGTGGTAAATAGGGCGAAAGTTGAGTTTTTATGCAAATTGCTTCAAACTCATTTTCAAAGATCTATATGAAAATTTATTTAAGACTGCATACCAATTTTCCGGGAAAATCACATTTCCGGGCTTAGAGTGGGTGGTAAAAAGAACAAAGCTGAGTTCTTATGCGATTTGCTTCAAACTCATTTTCAAAGATCAATATGAAAATTCTTTTAAAACTGCATACCAATTTTAAGGAAAATTCACATTCCTGAGTGGAAAGTGGGTGGTCAAAAGGCCAAAGTTGAGTTCTTATGCGATTTGCTTCAAACTCATTTTCAAAGATCAATATGAAAATTCATTTAAGACTGCATACCAATTTTCCGGAAAATTCGCATTCCCGGGTGGAAAGTGGGTGGTAAATAGGGCGAAAGTTGAGTTCTTATGCGATTTGCTTCAAACTCATTTTCAAAGATCTTCATGAGAATTCATTTAAAACTGCATCCCAATTTTCCAAGAAAATTCACCCCCCCGGGTGGAAAGTGGGTGGTAAATAGGGCGAAAGTTGAGTTCTTATGCGATTTGCTTTCAACTTATTTGCAAAGATCTATATGAAAATTCATTTAAAACTGCATACCAATTTTCCGGAAAATTCGCATTCCCGGGTGGAAAGTGGATGCTCAAAAGGCCAAAGTTGAGTTCTAATGCGATTTGGTTCAAACTCAATTTTAAAGATCAATATGAAAATTCATTAAAAACTGCATACCAATTTTCCGGAAAATTCACCCCCCGGGTGGAAAGTGGGTGGTAAAAAGGCCAAAGTTGAGTTCTTATGCGATTTGGTTCAAACTCAATTTTAAAGATCAATATCAAAATTCATTAAAAACTGCATACCAATTTTCCGGAAAATTCACATTCCCGGGTGGAAAGTGGGTTGTGAGTGGGTGGTAAAAAGGCCAAAGTTGAGTTCTTATGCGATTTGCTTCAAACTCATTTTCAAAGATCAATATGAAAATTCATTAAAAACTGCATACCAATTTTCCGGAAAATTCACATTCCCGGGTGGAAAGTGGGTGGTAAAATGGCAAAAGTTGAGTTCTTATGCGATTTGCTTCAAACTCATTTTCACAGATCAATATGAAACTTCATTAAAAACTGCATACCAATTTTCCGGAAAATTCACCCCCCTGGGTGGAAAGTGGGTGGTAAAAGGGCCAAAGTTGAGTTCTTATGCGATTTGGTTCAAACTCAATTTTAAAGATCAATATGAAAATGCATTAAAAACTGCATACCAATTTTCCGGAAAATTCACATTCCCGGGTGGAAAGTGGCTTGTAAGTGGGTGGTAAAAAGGCCAAAGTTGAGTTCTTATGCGATGTGCTTCAAACTCATTTTCAAAGATCTATATGAAAATTCATTAAAAACTGCATACCAATTTTCCGGAAAATTCACATTCCTGAGTGGAAAGTGGGTGGTCAAAAGGCCAAAGTTGAGTTCTTATGCGATTTGCTTCAAACCCATTTTCAAAGATCTATATGAAAATTCATTTAAAACTGCATACCAATTTTCCGGAAAATTCACATTCCTGAGTGGAAAGTGGGTGGTCAAAAGGCGAAAGTTGAGTTTCTATGCGAGTTGCTTCAAACTCATTTTCAAAGATCAATATGTAAATTCATTAAAAACTGCATAGCAATTTTCCGGAAAATTCACCCCCCCAGGTGGAAAGTGGGTGGTAAAAAGGCCAAAGTTGATTTCTCATGCGATTTGGTTCAAACTCAATTTTAAAGATCAATATGAAAATTCATTTAAAACTGCATACCTTTTTTCCGGAAAATTCACATTCCCGGGTGGAAAGTGGGTTATTAGTGGGTGGTAAAAAGGCCAAAGTTGAGTTCTTATGCGATTTGCTTCAAACTCATTTTCAAAGATCAATATGAAAATTCATTTAAGACTGCATACCAATTTTCCGGAAAATTCGAATTCCCGGGTGGAAAGTGGGTGGTAAATAGGGCGAAAGTTGAGTTTTTATGCAAATTGCTTCAAACTCATTTTCAAAGATCTATATGAAAATTTATTTAAGACTGCATACCAATTTTCCGGGAAAATCACATTTCCGAGTGGAGAGTGGGTGGTAAAAAGAACAAAGTTGAGTTCTTATGCGATTTGCTTCAAACTCATTTTCAAAGATCAATATGAAAATTCATTTAAAACTGCATACCAATTTTCCGGAAAATTCACATTCCTGGGTGGAAAGTGGGTGGTCAAAAGGCCAAAGTTGAGTTCTTATGCGATTTGCTTCAAACTCATTTTCAAAGATCAATATGAAAATTCATTTAAGACTGCATACCAATTTTCCGCAAAATTCACATTCCCGGGTGGAAAGTGGGTGGTAAATAGGGCGAAAGTTGAGTTCTTATGCGATTTGCTTCAAACTCATTTTCAAAGATCTATATGAAAATTTATTTAAGACTGCAAACCAATTTTCCGGGAAAATCACATTTCCGGGTGGAGAGTGGGTGGTAAAAAGAACAAAGTTGAGTTCTTATGCGATTTGCTTCAAACTCATTTTCAAAGATCAATATGAAAATTCATTTAAGACTGCATACCAATTTTCCGGAAAATTCGAATTCCCGGGTGGAAAGTGGGTGGTAAATAGGGCGAAAGTTGAGTTTTTATGCAAATTGCTTCAAACTCATTTTCAAAGATCTATATGAAAATTTATTTAAGACTGCATACCAATTTTCCGGGAAAATCACATTTCCGGGTTTAGAGTGGGTGGTAAAAAGAACAAAGTTGAGTTCTTATGCGATTTGCTTCAAACTCATTTTCAAAGATCAATATGAAAATTCTTTTAAAACTGCATACCAATTTTCCGGAAAATTCACATTCCTGAGTGGAAAGTGGGTGGTCAAAAGGCCAAAGTTGAGTTCTTATGCGATTTGCTTCAAACTCATTTTCAAAGATCAATATGAAAATTCATTTAAGACTGCATACCAATTTTCCGGAAAATTCGCGTTCCCGGGTGGAAAGTGGGTGGTAAATAGGGCGAAAGTTGAGTTCTTATGCGATTTGCTTCAAACTCATTTTCAAAGATCTTCATGAGAATTCATTTAAAACTGCATCCCAATTTTCCGGAAAATTCACCCCCCCGGGTGGAAAGTGGGTGGTAAATAGGGCGAAAGTTGAGTTCTTATGCGATTTGCTTTCAACTTATTTGCAAAGATCTATATGAAAATTCATTTAAAACTGCATACCAATTTTCCGGAAAATTCGCATTCCCGGGTGGAAAGTGGATGCTCAAAAGGCCAAAGTTGAGTTCTAATGCGATTTGGTTCAAACTCAATTTTAAAGATCAATATGAAAATTCATTAAAAACTGCATACCAATTTTCCGGAAAATTCACCCCCCGGGTGGAAAGTGGGTGGTAAAAAGGCCAAAGTTGAGTTCTTATGCGATTTGGTTCAAACTCAATTTTAAAGATCAATATCAAAATTCATTAAAAACTGCATACCAATTTTCCGGAAAATTCACATTCCCGGGTGGAAAGTGGGTTGTGAGTGGGTGGTAAAAAGGCCAAAGTTGAGTTCTTATGCGATTTGCTTCAAACTCATTTTCAAAGATCAATATGAAAATTCATTAAAAACTGCATACCAATTTTCCGGAAAATTCACATTCCCGGGTGGAAAGTGGGTGGTAAAAAGGCCAAAGTTGAGTTCTTATGCGATTGGCTTCAAACTCATTTTCACAGATCAATATGAAACTTCATTAAAAACTGCATACCAATTTTCCGGAAAATTCACCCCCCTGGGTGGAAAGTGGGTGGTAAAAAGGCCAAAGTTGAGTTCTTATGCGATTTGGTTCAAACTCAATTTTAAAGATCAATATGAAAATGCATTAAAAACTGCATACCTATTTTCCGGAAAATTCACATTCCCGGGTGGAAAGTGGGTTGTTAGTGGGTGGTAAAAAGGCCAAAGTTGAGTTCTTATGCGATTTGCTTCAAACTCATTTTCAAAGATCAATATGAAAATTCATTAAAAACTGCATACCAATTTTCCGGAAAATTCACATTCCTGAGTGGAAAGTGGGTGGTCAAAAGGCCAAAGTTGAGTTCTTATGCGATTTGCTTCAAACCCATTTTCAAAGATCTATATGAAAATTCATTAAAAACTGCATACCAATTTTCCGGAAAATTCACATTCCCGGGTGGAAAGTGGGTGGTAAAAAGGCCAAAGTTGAGTTCTTATGCGATTTGCTTCAAACTCATGTTCAAAGATCAATATGAAAATTCATTTAAAACTGCATACCAATTTTCCGGAAAATTCACATTCCCGGGTGGAAAGTGGGTGCTCAAAAGGCCAAAGTTGAGTTCTTATGCGATTTGCTTCAAACTCATTTTCAAAGATCAATATGAAAATTCATTAAAAACTGCATACCAATTTTCCGGAAAATTCACCCCCCTGGGTGGAAAGTGGGTGGTAAAAAGGCCAGAGTTGAGTTCTCATGCGATTTGGTTCAAACTCATTTTCAAAGATCAATATGAAAATTCATTAAAAACTGCATACCAATTTTCCGGAAAATTCACCCCCCCGTGTGGAAAGTGGGTGGTAAATAGGGCAAAAGTTGAGTTCTTATGCGATTTGCTTCAAACTCATTTTCAAAGATCAATATGAAAATTCATTACAAACTGCATACCAATTTTCCGGAAAATTCACATTCCTGAGTGGAAAGTGGGTGGTCAAAAGGCCAAAGTTGAGTTCTTATGCGATTTGCTTCAAGCTCATTTTCAAAGATCAATATGAAAATTCATTAAAAACTGCATACCAATTTTCCGGAAAATTCACATTCCCGGGTGGAAAGTGGGTGGTAAAAAGGCCAAAGTTGAGTTCTTATGCGATTTGCTTCAAACTCATTTTCAAAGATAAATATGAAAATTCATTTAAGACTGCATACCAATTTTCCGGAAAATTCGCATTCCCGGGTGGAAAGTGGGTGGTAAATAGGGCGAAAGTTGAGTTCTTATGCAATTTGCTTCAAACTCATTTTCAAAGATCTATATGAAAATTTATTTAAGACTGCATACCAATTTTCCGGGAAAATCACATTTCCGGGTGGAGAGTGGGTGGTAAAAAGAACAAAGTTGAGTTCTTATGCGATTTGCTTCAAACTCATTTTCAAAGATCAATATGAAAATTCATTACAAACTGCATACCAATTTTCCGGAAAATTCACATTCCTGAGTGGAAAGTGGGTGGTAAAAAGGCCAAAGTTGAGTTCTTATGCGATTTGCTTCAAACTCATTTTCAAAGATCAATATGAAAATTAACTTAAGACTGCATACCAATTTTCCGGAAAATTCGCATTCCCGGGTGGAAAGTGGGTGGTAAATAGGGCGAAAGTTGAGTTCTTATGCGATTTGCTTTAAACTTATTTGCAAAGATCTATATGAAAATTCATTTAAAACTGCATACCAATTTTCCGGAAAATTCTCCCCCCTGGGTGGAAAGTGTGTGGTATATAGGGTTAAAATTGAGTTCTTATGCGATTTGATTCAAACTCAATTTTAAAGATCAATATGAAAATTCATTAAAAACTGCATTCCAATTTTCCGGAAAATTCACCCCCCTGGGTGGAAAGTGGGTGGTAAAAAGGCCAGAGTTGAGTTCTTATGCGATTTGGTTCAAACTCATTTTCAAAGATCAATATGAAAATTCATTTAAGACTGCATACCAATTTTCCGGAAAATTCGCATTCCCGGGTGGAAAGTGGGTGGTAAATAGGGCGAAAGTTGAGTTCTTATGCGATTTGCTTCAAACTCATTTTCAAAGATCAATATGAAAATTCATTAAAAACTGCATACCAATTTTCCGGAAAATTCACCCCCCTGGGTGGAAAATGGGTGGTAAATAGGCCAAAGTTGAGTTCTTATGCGATTTGTTTCAAACTCATTTTCAAAGATCAATATAAAAATTCACTTAAGACTGCATACCAATTTTCCGGAAAATTCGCATTCCCGGGTGGAAAGTGGGTGGTAAATAGGGCGAAAGTTGAGTTCTTATGCGATTTGCTTCAAACTCATTTTCAAAGATCAATATAAAAATTCACTTAAGACTGCATACCAATTTTCCAGAAAATTCGCATTCCCGGGTGGAAGGTTGGTGGTTAATAGGGCGAAAGTTGAGTTCTTATGCGATTTGCTTCAAACTTATTTTCAAAGATCTATATGAAAATTCATTTAAGACCGCATACCAATTTTCCGGAAAATTCACCCTCCCGGGTGGAAAGTGGGTGGTAAATAGGGCGAAAGTTGAGTTTTCATGCAATTTGCTTCAAAATAATTTTCAAAAATCTATATGAAAATTCATTTAAAACTGCATATCCATTTTCCGGAAAATTCACCCTCCCGGGTGGAAAGTGGGTGGTAAATAGGGCGAAAAATGAGTTCTTATGCGATTTGCTTCAAACTTATTTTCAAATATCTATATGAAAATTCATTTAAGACTGCATACCAATTTTCCGGAAAATTCGCATTCCCGGGTGGAAGGTTGGTGGTTAATAGGGCGAAAGTTGAGTTCTTATGCGATTTGCTTCAAACTTATTTTCAAAGATCTATATGAAAATTCATTTAAGACCGCATACCAATTTTCCGGAAAATTAACATTCCCGGGTGGAAAGTGGGTGGTAAATAGGGCGAAAGTTGAGTTTTCATGCAATTTGCTTCAAAATAATTTTCAAAAATCTATATGAAAATTCATTTAAAACTGCATATCAATTTTCCGGAAAATTTACCCTCCCGGGTGGAAAGTGGGTGGTAAATAGGGCGAAAAATGAGTTCTTATGCGATTTGCTTCAAACTTATTTTCAAAGATCTATATGAAAATTCATTTAAGACTGCATACCAATTTTCCGGAAAATTCGCATTCCCGGGTGGAAAGTGGGTGGTAGAAAGGCCAAAGTTGAGTTTTTGTACGATTTGCTTCAATCTCATTTCCAAAGATCAATATGAAAATTCATTAAAAACTGCATACGAAGTTTCCGGAAAATTCGCATTGCCGGGTGGAAAGTGGGTGGTGACAAGCCCAAAGTTGAGTTCTTATGCGATTTGCTTCAAACTCATTCTCAAAAATCAATATGATAATTCATTTAAGACTGCATACCAATTTTCCGGAAAATTCACATTCCCGGGTGGAAAGTGTGTGGTAAATAGGGGGAATGTTGAGTTTTTGTACGATTTGCTTCAATCTCATTTTCAAAGATCAATATGAAAATTCATTAATAACTGCATACGAATTTTCCGGCAAATTCACATTACCGGGTGGAAAAAGGGGGGTGACAAGGCCAAAGTTGAGTTTTTACACCTACACACTACACCTTATTTCATTGGTGGAGAGTTCGTCACATCGATAGAAGTTTGCGATTTGGTTTGATAACTTCTAGTGTTAAAAAGTGCACTCATGAAACACTTAATTTTTCATGTCAAGACAAATATAAGTTGTGTAAAGAAACAACAATTAGTAAATGATTTAATAAAAGGTTAACAGTGCATTTGCAAACATGAAATAGTGAATATATAATAGTAAAATCGAAACTGAACATATCGATAACAAACTTTGCGATTACCGGAGCGCCTTAAAGACGGAATCGCAAAATTTGATTCAAATCGCAAATTGCAAATGTTTTGCGATTACTGGAGCGTGGCTGGATATCATGAAATTTATAGAAATAGTTAGAAGCGGTTGTATCGATATATAGCACACAAGTCATATATCGATACAACACGCTCCGATTGTATTCAGTCTAGATAGACAAGAGAGAGTAGACGCTTCTGAATAAAAATTATATAAATGGAACATTAAACTTTACATATCAGGTGTGGGATATAGCCGTTGCTTTCTAACTGTGCAGGCTGCAAAATAAATTGCTAACCGCATAAGATCATAAGTTCAGCAATTGTGTGCAACGGTTTGGTGAATTGCCAAAAGTATGGAAATTTTAAGCCCCAATTTTGAGCTGGCAGCGACCGCTTCTTCAAGTACTGCGCTGGTAAATGCAGAGATTGCTGCAATATCACTGGATTTGGAGCTGTTCAGCGAGGATGCTCTGGAGACGCAGATCGTTTACCGTTGCTCGCCAACAAAATTTGAAACGACACCGCCATAGTGGCGTCGTTCTCTGGTGAAATTAATAGCGACGCATACCAGTTACCGCTACTTGCTTAGCAAATTCAAGATGGCGCTGACCAATTGGTACTAGTTCGTTGTGAAATTGTTGAGAATGTCCAGATGCCCGCCATTCAGCAAAAATGTAAAGCAGATGTGCAGCGTCGCGTTGAAATGGATGAAGTGACATCCCAGTTTAACCATTTGGAAAGCAAGGGGCGAGTAAGCGTATTGCCGAACTCCAGGTATTTATGCATCAACTGTAGATTGCCGCAGGATCCGTTGGGCCGTTTTCTCATTTTCCCGTCTTTGGTTAAATCGAAATGTACCTTCTTTTCAAAAACTAGGCTTCATTCGTTCATTCGTTTTTTCATGTTCACGTCTTTTGAGCTTACAATTTATGTGCAATTGTGGCAACGCTGCGCCGAAAAGTATCGATACATCAGCAATGTAGTTGGCAATTCTGGTAAAAGAGTGGCCAGACTGATCAATAAACAGCCGGGAAGACAGGCTTATTTTAGGCGCCAACTTCTATTAAGAAGCTGCCGCTTGCATAAAATCGCAGAGGCTTTCTACAAGTTTTCCTTAGAGAATATTATTATTGCAAACTAGTTCAGTGACAAGACAAAATAACATGTCAATATCAAACTGCAGGGCCGTGTTGAGTTTCAGTAAAATAAACGGTTGATTTTGTCAACCAAAATCTTTTTATAAAATCCATGCCCACATACGATTCAAAAGATTTTGTGTGACATGGTTTGATTTATTTTTACTCCCTGTTCCCATTAAAAATGGGAAAAAGGGAGTTATAAAGTACTGCAAATGTGTGTAACAGACAGAATGAGGCATTTCCGACTATATAAACTATATATATTCTTGATCAGGATCAACAGCCGAGACGAACTAGCCATGTCCGTCTGTCTGTCTGTCTGTCCGTCTGTCCGTCTGTATGAACGCGTCGATCTCAGAGACTATAAGAGCTAGAGACACCAAACTTGGCCTGTAGGTTCCTGTATACCATACGCAAATCAAGTTTATTTCAAATTTCGGATGCGCCCCCCCGCACCACCGCAAATCGCAAAAGACTCCTACAGCCACAATTTTAAAGATAAAGCTTTAATTTTTGGTACACCTGTATGTTTAATCAATGTCTTTCGGATGTGTACATTTCAACACGATCGGATAAATAGCACCAAAGTTATGAAAGAATCTATTACGCCCGTCTCAGCTAGCAGCAACAACAGTTTGACTAGCAGTTTACGAGTTAAAAGCACTGCTTGCTTGTGTTACGCCCGTATCAGCTGGCAGCAACAACAGTTTGACAAGCAGTTTACGAATTAAGTGCACTGCTTGCTTGTGTTGCCGCTGAACTGCTTGAAATGCAAGTTGGGAGCAGGGAGTCTCGTAGTCGGGCACACTCGACTAGAGTATTCTTACTTGTTCTAATTGCATCAGATCATTTTTGTTTTCAAGCATTGTTCAGCGGTGTCATATGCAATTGAACACATAAAAGGTGGCAGCACTGCACTCTGAAGCTGGCGAGTTTAAAGCTGGTGGGGATGAAGTACATTGCGATCAAAGACGGCCAGTTTCAAAAACCTGAACATAATAAAACCAAAATTAGTTAAGACGCGTGGATTTGCAAAGACGGCAACTTGAGAAAACGGCCTTAGTATGTGTGACGTCGAAGCATTAGTACGCTCGTTTTTTGGCGGCAACAACTACCCTGTCCTGATTTGGGTACACGAATTTGAAGAGATTAAGGCTACCATACAACTTTTTTTCTTTGCCAAACGCCCGTTGTCCGGATCAGTGAAAATTTATGTGTTTAATGCTGGCATACTAAATGGAAAGAATCTATATATATAAAAGAGTTTGTCCTCACTGGCGATTGGCGATTGGCAATCAACGCAGGGCCCAAACCATAGGAGCTAGATGGCTGAAATTCACAGTAGCTTAGGCATATACCGAAAGTGAGCACTAAGACCGGATTTTGGAAAATTCGGTCAGGAAATGTGGAAAATTCGCGGAAAACCGTTGTATGCAACTTTTTTGTTAATCATCCGATCAGCTTCAAACTTAATTTCAATGATCTATATAAAAAACAAGTAAGAATACTCTAGTCGAGTGTGCCCGACTACGAGACTCCCTGCTCCCAACTTGCATTTCAAGCAGTTCAGCGGCAACCCAAGCAAGCAGTGCACTTAACTCGTAAACTGCTTGTCAAACTGTTGTTGCTTCCAGCTGAGACGGGCGTAACACAAGCAAGCAGTGCACTTAACTCGTAAAATGCTTGTCAAACTGTTGTTGCTGCCAACTGAGACGGGCGTAATAGATTCTTCTATAACTTTTGTGCTATTTATACATTTATATATTTGTACCAAAAATTAATCCGAAATTTGAAATAAACTTGATCTGCGTATGGTAAACAGGAACCTTCATGCCAAGTTTGGTGTCTCTAGCTCTTATAGTCTCTGAGATCAGACAGACGGACAGATATACGGACATGGCTAGTTCGTCTCGGCTGTTGATCCTGATCAAGAATATATATGGTTTATATAGTCGAAAATGCCTCCTTCTGTCTGTTACACACATTTGCAGTACTTTATAACTCCCTTTTTCCCATTTTTAATGGGAACAAGTAAGAACGTTGCAGTCGGATGCACCCGACTGCGATATACTCTTTTTTTCGCCTCTTTGCGGAGTCAGTGGGCGTGGCAATTGAATTTCTGCTCAAATCTTTAAAGTTTTGCCATCAATTAAAATTTGGTTGGGCCTGTTCTACAGGTTTGGGAGAAACAAACATTGCTTGATTGCAAGGGTGGGGGTGGGCGTGGCAAAAATATTTTTATCCAATCTATTAAATAGGGCAACAGAATTCAAACTGCAAAATTTGGTGATTCTAGCTAAAGGGGTGGGGGAGATACAGACTTTGCCTATTTGTGGGGGCGGGGGTGGGCGTGGCCAAATTTTTTTTGCCAGATCAATGAAGGATGTGATAAGTAGCCCTTGTGCCAAATTTGGTTACTCTAGCTATAAAACTGTGGAAGATATAGGTTTTTGCGGTTTGTGGGGGAAGGGGTGGGGGTGGGGGGGAGATCTTGACACTTTGTCTGCCTATGGTATATACCAACATGTATACCAAGTTTGGTTGCTCTAGCTTCAAAATTGTGGAAAAAACCTGCGTTCATACAGACAGACGGACAGACAGACGGACAGACGGACAGACGGACATTTCACAAACCCAATATACTCTTTTTTCCTTTTTTTTCAAAAAAGTTAAAAAAAGAGTATAAAAAGGGAGTAATAATTTATGACTGCATACCAATTTTCCGGAAAATTCACCCTCCCGGGTGGAAAGTGGGTGGTAAAAAGGCCAAAGTTGAGTTCTTATGCGATTTGCTTCAAACTCAATTTTAAAGATTAATATGAAAATTCATTTAAAACTGCATACCAATTTCCAAAAAGTGGGTGGTAAATAGGGCGAAAGATGAGTTCTTATGCGATTTGCTTCAAACTTATTTTCAAAAATCTATATGAAAATTCATTTAAAACTGCATACCAATTTTCCGGAAAATTCACCCCCCTGGGTGGGTGGTATATAGGGTTAAAATTGAGTTCTTATGCAATTTGCTTCAAACTCATTTTCAAAGATCAATATGAAAATTCATTTAAAACTGCATACCAATTTACCGGAAAATTCGCATTCCCGGGTGGAAAGTGGGTGGTAAATAGGGCGAAAGTTGAGTTTTTGTGCAATTTGCAATTCAAACTCACTTTCAAAGATCTATATGAAAATTCATTAAAAACTGCATGCGAATTTTCCGGAAAATTCGCATTCCCGTGTGGAGAGTGGGTGGTTAAAAAGCCAAAGTTGAGTTCTTATGCGATTTGCTTCAAACTCATTTTCAAAGATCAATATGAAAATTCATTAAAAACTGCATACCAATTTTCCGGAAAATTCACCCCCATGGGTGGAAAGTGGGTGGTAAATAGGGCGAAAGTTGAGTTTTCATGCAATTTGCTTCAAACTCATTTTCAAAATCTATATGAAAATTCATTTAAAACTGCATACCAATTTTCCGGAAAATTCACCCCCCTGGGTGGAAAGTGGGTGGTATATAGGGTTAAAATTGAGTTCTTATGCAATTTGCTTCAAACTCATTTTCAAAGATCAATATGAAAATTCATTTAAAACTGCATACCAATTTACCGGAAAATTCGCATTCCCGGGTGGAAAGTGGGTGGTAAATAGGGCGAAAGTTGAGTTTTTGTGCAATTTGCAATTCAAACTCACTTTCAAAGATCTATATGAAAATTCATTAAAAACTGCATGCGAATTTTCCGGAAAATTCGCATTCCCGTGTGGAGAGTGGGTGGTTAAAAAGCCAAAGTTGAGTTCATATGCGATTTGCTTCAAACTCATTTTCAAAGATCAATATAAAAATTCATTTAAGACTGCATACCAATTTTCCGGAAAATTCGCATCCCCGGGTGGAAAGTGGGTGGTATAAAGGCCAAAGCTGAGTTTTTATGCGATTTGCTTTAAACTCATTTTCAAAGATCAATATGAAAATTTATTTAAGACCACATACCAATTTGTGGTGGTAAAAAGGCGAAAGTTGAGTTTTTATGCGATTTGCTTCAAACTCATTTTCAAAGATCAATATGAAAATTCATTTAAGAATGCATACCAATTTTCCGGAAAATTCGCATTCCCGGGTGGAGAGTGGGGTGTTATATGGCCAAAGTTGAGTTTTTATGCGATCTGCTTCAAACTCATTTTGAAAGATCAATATGAAAATTCATTTAAGACTGCATACCAATTTTCCGGAAAATTTGCATTCCCGGGTGGAAAGTGGGTGGTAAAAAGGCCAAAGTTGAGTTTTTATGCGATTTGCTTCAAACTCATTTTCAAAGATCAATATGATAATTCATTTAAGACTGCATACCAATTTTCCGGAAAATTCGCATTCCTGGGTGGAGAGTGGGTGGTTAAATGGCCAAAGTTGAGTTCTTATGCGATTTGCTTCAAACTCATTTTCAAAGATCAATATGAAAATCCATTTAAGACTGCATACCAATTTTCCGGAAAATTCGCATTCCCGGGTGGAAAGTGGGTGGTATAAAGGCCAAAGTTGAGTTTTTATGCGATTTGCTTCAAACTCATTTTCAAAGATCAATATGAAAATTTATTTAAGACCACATACCAATTTTCCGGAAAATTCGCATTCCCGGGTGGAAAGTGGGTGGTAGAAAGGCCAAAGTTGAGTTTTTATGCGATTTGCTTCAAACTTATTCTCAAAAATCAATATGATAATTCATTTAAGACTGCATACCAATTTTCCGGAAAATTCACATTACCGGGTGGAAAGTGGGAGGTGACTAGGCCAAAGTTGAGTTTTTATGCGATTTGCTTCAAACTCATTTTCAAAGATCAATATGATAATTCATTTAAGACTGCATACCAATTTTCCGGAAAATTCGCATTCCCGGGTGGAGAGTGGGTGGTTAAATGGCCAAAGTTGAGTTTTTATGCGATTTGCTTCAAACTCATTTTCAAAGATCAATATGAAAATTTATTTAAGACAACATACCAATTTTCCGGAAAATTCGCATTCCCGGGTAGAAAGTGGGTGGTAGAAAGGCCAAAGTTGAGTTTTTATGCGATTTGCTTCAAACTCATTCTCAAAAATCAATATGAAAATTCTTTTAAGACTGCATACCAATTTTCCGGAAAATTCACATTCCCGGGTGGAAAGTGGGTGGTAAAAAGGCGAAAGTTGAGTTTTTGTACGATTTGTTTCAATCTCATTTTCAAAGATCAATATGAAAATTCATTAAAAACTGCATACCAATTTTCCGGAAAATTCGCATTCCCGGGTGGAAAGTGGGTGGTAAAAAGGCGAAAGTTGAGTTTTTGTACGATTTGCTTCAATCTCATTTTCAAAGATCAATATGAAAATTCATTTAAGACTGCATACCAATTTTCCGGAAAATTCGCATTCCCGGGAGGAAAGTGGGTTGTAAGTGGGTGGTCAAAAGGCCAAAGTTGACTTTTTATGCGATTTGCTTCAAACTCCTTCTCAAAAATCAATATGATAATTCATTTAAGACTGCATACCAATTTTCCGGAAAATTCACATTACCGGGTGGAAAGTGGGAGGTGACTAGGCCAAAGTTGAGTTCTTATGCGATTTGCTTCAAACTCATTCTCAAAAATCAATATGATAATTCATTTAAGACTTCATTCCAATTTTCCGGAAAATTTACATTACCGGGTGGAAAGTGGGAGGTGACTAGGCCAAAGTTGAGTTCTTATGCGATTTGCTTCAAACTCATTCTCAAAAATCAATATGATAATTCATTTAAGACTTCATTCCAATTTTCCGGAAAATTCACATTCCCGGGTGGAAAGTGGGTGGTAAAAAGGCCAAAGTTGAGTTTTTATGCGATTTGCTTCAAACTCATTTTGAAAGATCAATACGAAAATTCATTAAAAACTGCATACCAATTTTCCGGAAAATTCGTATTCCCGAGTGGAAAGTGGGTGGTAAAAAGGCGAAAGTTGAGTTCATATGCGGTTTGCTTCAAACTCATTTTCAAAGATCAATATGAAAATTCATTTAAGACTGCCAAATTTCCGGAAAATTCACATTCCCGGGTGGAAAGTGGGTGGTATAAAGGCCAAAGTTGAGTTTTTATGCGATTTGCTTCAAACTCATTTTCAAAGATCAATATGAAAATTTATTTAAGACCATATACCAATTTTCCGGAAAATTCGCATTCCCGGGTGGAAAGTGGGTGGAAGAAAAGGCCAAAGTTGAGTTTTTATGCGATTTGCTTCAAACTCATTCTCAAATATCCATATGATAATTCATTTAAGACTGCATACCAATTTTCCGGAAGATTCACATTACCGGACGGAAGGTGGGAGGTGACAAGGCCAAAGTTGAGTTTTTATGCGATTTGCTTCAAACTCATTCTCAAAAATCAATATGATAATTCATTTAAGACTGCATACGAATTTTCCGGAAAATTCACATTCCCGGGTGGAAAATGGGTGGTAAAAAGGCGAAAGTTGAGTTTTTGTACGATTTGCTTCAATCTCATTTTCAAAGATCAATATGAAAATTCATTAAAAACTGCATACCAATTTTCCGGAAAATTCGCATTCCCGGGTGGAAAGTGGGTGGTAAAATGGCGAAAGTTGAGTTTTTGTACGATTTGCTTCAATCTCATTTTCAAAGAGAAATATGAAAATTCATTAATAACTGCATTCGAATTTTCCGGAAAATTCACATTACCGGGTGGAAAGTGGGTGGTGACAAGGCCAAAGTTGAGTTCTTATGCGATTTGCTTCAAACTCATTTTCAAAGATCAATATGAAAATTCATTTAGGACTGCATACCAATTTTCCGGAAAATTCGCATTCCCGGGTGGAAAGTGGGTGGTAAAAAGGCGAAAGTTAAGTTTTTGTACGATTTGCTTCAATCTCATTTTCAAAGATCAATATGAAAATTCTTTTAAGACTGCATACCAATTTTCCGGAAAATTCGCATTCCCGGGTGGAAAGTGGGTGGTATAAAGGCCAAAGTTGAGTTCTTATGCGATTTGCTTCAAACTCATTTTCAAAGATCAATATGATAATTCATTTAAGACTGCATACCAATTTTCCGGAAAATTCGCATTCCCGGGTGGAGAGTGGGTGGTTAAATGGCCAAAGTTGAGTTCTTATGCGATTTGCTTCAAACTCATTTTCAAAGATCAATATGAAAATTCATTTAATACTGCATACCAATTTTCCGGAAAATTCGCATTCCCGGGTGGAAAGTGGGTGGTATAAAGGCCAAAGTTGAGTTTTTATGCGATTTGCTTCAAACTCATTTTCAAAGATCAATATGAAAATTTATTTAAGACCACATACCAATTTTCCTGAAAATTCGCATTCCCGGGTGGAAAGTGGGTGGTAGAAAGGCCAAAGTTGAGTTTTTATGCGATTTGCTTCAAACTTATTCTCAAAAATCAATATGATAATTCATTTAAGACTGCATACCAATTTTCCGGAAAATTCACATTACCTGGTGGAAAGTGGGAAGTGACTAGGCCAAAGTTGAGTTTTTATGCGATTTGCTTCAAACTCATTCTCAAATATCAATATGATAATTCATTTAAGACTTCATTCCAATTTTCCGGAAAATTCACATTCCCGGGTGGAAAGTGGGTGGTAAAAAGGCGAAAGTTGAGTTTTTGTACGATTTGTTTCAATCTCATTTTCAAAGTTCAATATGAAAATTCATTAAAAACTGCATACCAATTTTCCGGAAAATTCGCATTCCCGGGTGGAAAGTGCGTGGTAAAAAGGTTAAAGTTGAGTTTTTATGCGATTTGCTTCAAACTAATTTTCAAAGATCAATATGAAAATTCATTAAAAACTGCATACCAATTTTCCGGAAAATTCGCATTCCCGAATGAAAAGTGCGTGGTAAAAAGGCGAAAGTTAAGTTTTTGTACGATTTGCTTCAATCTCATTTTCAAAGATCAATATGAAAATTCATTAATAACTGCACACGAATTACCCGGAAAATTCACATTACCGGGTGGAGAGTGGGTGGTTAAAAGGCCAAAGTTGAGTTCATATGCGGTTTGCTTCAAACTCATTTTCAAAGATCAATATGAAAATTCATTTAAGACTGCCAAATTTCCGGAAAATTCACATTCCCGGGTGGAAAGTGGGTGGTTAAATGGCCAAAGTTGAGTTTTTGTACGATTTGCTTCAATCTCATTTTCAAAGAGAAATATGAAAATTCATTAATAACTGCATTCGAATTTTCCGGAAAATTCACATTACCGGGTGGAAAGTGGGTGGTGACAAGGCCAAAGTTGAGTTCTTATGCGATTTGCTTCAAACTCATTTTCAAAGATCAATATGAAAATTCATTTAGGACTGCATACCAATTTTCCGGAAAATTCGCATTCCCGGGTGGAAAGTGGGTGGTAAAAAGGCGAAAGTTAAGTTTTTGTACGATTTGCTTCAATCTCATTTTCAAAGATCAATATGAAAATTCTTTTAAGACTGCATACCAATTTTCCGGAAAATTCGCATTCCCGGGTGGAAAGTGGGTGGTATAAAGGCCAAAGTTGAGTTCTTATGCGATTTGCTTCAAACTCATTTTCAAAGATCAATATGATAATTCATTTAAGACTGCATACCAATTTTCCGGAAAATTCGCATTCCCGGGTGGAGAGTGGGTGGTTAAATGGCCAAAGTTGAGTTCTTATGCGATTTGCTTCAAACTCATTTTCAAAGATCAATATGAAAATTCATTTAATACTGCATACCAATTTTCCGGAAAATTCGCATTCCCGGGTGGAAAGTGGGTGGTATAAAGGCCAAAGTTGAGTTTTTATGCGATTTGCTTCAAACTCATTTTCAAAGATCAATATGAAAATTTATTTAAGACCACATACCAATTTTCCTGAAAATTCGCATTCCCGGGTGGAAAGTGGGTGGTAGAAAGGCCAAAGTTGAGTTTTTATGCGATTTGCTTCAAACTTATTCTCAAAAATCAATATGATAATTCATTTAAGACTGCATACCAATTTTCCGGAAAATTCACATTACCTGGTGGAAAGTGGGAAGTGACTAGGCCAAAGTTGAGTTTTTATGCGATTTGCTTCAAACTCATTCTCAAATATCAATATGATAATTCATTTAAGACTTCATTCCAATTTTCCGGAAAATTCACATTCCCGGGTGGAAAGTGGGTGGTAAAAAGGCGAAAGTTGAGTTTTTGTACGATTTGTTTCAATCTCATTTTCAAAGATCAATATGAAAATTCATTAAAAACTGCATACCAATTTTCCGGAAAATTCGCATTCCCGGGTGGAAAGTGCGTGGTAAAAAGGTTAAAGTTGAGTTTTTATGCGATTTGCTTCAAACTAATTTTCAAAGATCAATATGAAAATTCATTAAAAACTGCATACCAATTTTCCGGAAAATTCGCATTCCCGAATGAAAAGTGCGTGGTAAAAAGGCGAAAGTTAAGTTTTTGTACGATTTGCTTCAATCTCATTTTCAAAGATCAATATGAAAATTCATTAATAACTGCACACGAATTACCCGGAAAATTCACATTACCGGGTGGAGAGTGGGTGGTTAAAAGGCCAAAGTTGAGTTCATATGCGGTTTGCTTCAAACTCATTTTCAAAGATCAATATGAAAATTCATTTAAGACTGCCAAATTTCCGGAAAATTCACATTCCCGGGTGGAAAGTGGGTGGTATAAAGGCCAAAGTTGAGTTTTTATGCGATTTGCTTCAAACTCATTTTCAAAGATCAATATGAAAATTTATTTAAGACCATATACCAATTTTCCGGAAAATTCGCATTCCCGGGTGGAAAGTGGGTGGTGGAAAAGCCAAAGTTGAGTTTTTATGCGATTTGCTTCAAACTCATTCTCAAATATCCATATGATAATTCATTTAAGACTGCCAATTTTCCGGAAAATTCACATTACCGGGTGGAAAGTGAGAGGTGACAAGGCCAAAGTAGAGTTTTTATGCGATTTGCTTCAAACTCATTCTCAAAAATCAATATGATAATTCATTTAAGACTGCATACGAATTTTCCGGAAAATTCACATTCCCGGGTAGAAAATGGGTGGTAAAAAGGCGAAAGTTGGGTTTTTGTACGATTTGCTTCAATCTCATTTTCAAAGATCAATATGAAAATTCATTAAAAACTGCATACCAATTTTCCGGAAAATTCGCATTCCCGGGTGGAAAGTGGGTGGTAAAAAGGTGAAAGTTGAGTTTTTCTACGATTTGCTTCAATCTCATTTTCAAAGATCAATATGAAAATTCATTTAAGACTGCATACGAATTTTCCGGAAAATTCACATTACCGGGTGGAAAGTGGGTGGTGACAAGGCCAAAGTTGAGTTTTTATGCGATTTGCTTCAAACTCATTTTCAAAGATCAATATGAAAATTCATTTAGGACTGCATACCAATTTTCCGGAAAATTCGCATTCCCGGGAGGAAAGTGGGTTGTTAGTGGGTGGTAAAAAGGCCAAAGTTGACTTCTTATGCGATTTGCTTCAAACTCATTCTCAAAAATCAACATGATAATTCATTTAAGACTGCATACCAATTTTCCGGAAAATTCGCATTCCCGGGTGGAAAGTGGGTGGTTAAAAGGCGAAAGTTAAGTTTTTGTACGATTTGCTTCAATCTCATTTTCAAAGATCAATATGAAAATTCTTTTAAGACTGCATACCAATTTTCCGGAAAATTCGCATTCCCGGGTGGAAAGTGGGTGGTATAAAGGTGAAAGTTGAGTTTTTCTACGATTTGCTTCAATCTCATTTTCAAAGATCAATATGAAAATCCATTAAAAACTGCATACAAATTTTCCGGAAAATTCGCATTCCCGGGTGGAAAGTGGGTGGTAAAAAGGCGAAAGTTAAGTTTTTGTACGATTTGCTTCAATCTCATTTTCAAAGATCAATATGAAAATTCATTAATAACTGCACACGAATTACCCGGAAAATTCACATTACCGGGTGGAGAGTGGGTGGTTAAAAGGCCAAAGTTGAGTTCATATGCGGTTTGCTTCAAACTCATTTTCAAAGATCAATATGAAAATTCATTTAAGACTGCCAAATTTCCGGAAAATTCACATTCCCGGGTGGAAAGTGGGTGGTATAAAGGCCAAAGTTGAGTTTTTATGCGATTTGCTTCAAACTCATTTTCAAAGATCAATATGAAAATTTATTTAAGACCATATACCAATTTTCCGGAAAATTCGCATTCCCGGGTGGAAAGTGGGTGGTAGAAAGGCCAAAGTTGAGTTTTTATGCGATTTGCTTCAAACTCATTCTCAAATATCCATATGATAATTCATTTAAGACTGCCAATTTTCCGGAAAATTCACATTACCGGGTGGAAAGTGAGAGGTGACAAGGCCAAAGTAGAGTTTTTATGCGATTTGCTTCAAACTCATTCTCAAAAATCAATATGATAATTCATTTAAGACTGCATACGAATTTTCCGGAAAATTCACATTCCCGGGTAGAAAATGGGTGGTAAAAAGGCGAAAGTTGAGTTTTTGTACGATTTGCTTCAATCTCATTTTCAAAGATCAATATGAAAATTCATTAAAAACTGCATACCAATTTTCCGGAAAATTCGCATTCCCGGGTGGAAAGTGGGTGGTAAAAAGGTGAAAGTTGAGTTTTTCTACGATTTGCTTCAATCTCATTTTCAAAGATCAATATGAAAATTCATTTAAGACTGCATACGAATTTTCCGGAAAATTCACATTACCGGGTGGAAAGTGGGTGGTGACAAGGCCAAAGTTGAGTTTTTATGCGATTTGCTTCAAACTCATTTTCAAAGATCAATATGAAAATTCATTTAGGACTGCATACCAATTTTCCGGAAAATTCGCATTCCCGGGAGGAAAGTGGGTTGTTAGTGGGTGGTAAAAAGGCCAAAGTTGACTTCTTATGCGATTTGCTTCAAACTCATTCTCAAAAATCAACATGATAATTCATTTAAGACTGCATACCAATTTTCCGGAAAATTCACATTCCCGGGTGGAGTGTGGGTGGTAAAAAGGCCAAAGTTGAGTTCTTATGCGATTTGCTTCAAACTCATTTTCAAAGATCAATATGAAAATCCATTAAAAACTGCATACCAATTTTCCGGAAAATTCGCATTCCCGGGTGGAAAGTGGGTGGTAAAAAGGCGAAAGTTAAGTTTTTGTACGATTTGCTTCAATCTCATTTTCAAAGATCAATATGAAAATTCTTTTAAGACTGCATACCAATTTTCCGGAAAATTCGCATTCCCGGGTGGAAAGTGGGTGGTATAAAGGTGAAAGTTGAGTTTTTCTACGATTTGCTTCAATCTCATTTTCAAAGATCAATATGAAAATCCATTAAAAACTGCATACAAATTTTCCGGAAAATTCGCATTCCCGGGTGGAAAGTGGGTGGTAAAAAGGCGAAAGTTAAGTTTTTGTACGATTTGCTTCAATCTCATTTTCAAAGATCAATATGAAAATTCTTTTAAGACTGCATACCAATTTTCCGGAAAATTCGCATTCCCGGGTGGAAAGTGGGTGGTAAAAAGGTTAAAGTTGAGTTTTTATGCGATTTGCTTCAAACTAATTTTCAAAGATCAATATGAAAATTCATTAAAAACTGCATACCAATTTTCCGGAAAATTCGCATTCCCGAATGAAAAGTGCGTGGTAAAAAGGCGAAAGTTAAGTTTTTGTACGATTTGCTTCAATCTCATTTTCAAAGATCAATATGAAAATTCATTAATAACTGCACACGAATTACCCGGAAAATTCACATTACCGGGTGGAGAGTGGGTGGTTAAAAGGCCAAAGTTGAGTTCATATGCGGTTTGCTTCAAACTCATTTTCAAAGATCAATATGAAAATTCATTTAAGACTGCCAAATTTCCGGAAAATTCACATTCCCGGGTGGAAAGTGGGTGGTATAAAGGCCAAAGTTGAGTTTTTATGCGATTTGCTTCAAACTCATTTTCAAAGATCAATATGAAAATTTATTTAAGACCATATACCAATTTTCCGGAAAATTCGCATTCCCGGGTGAAAAGTGGGTGGTAGAAAGGCCAAAGTTGAGTTCTTATGCGATTTGCTTCAAACTCATTCTCAAATATCCATATGATAATTCATTTAAGACTGCCAATTTTCCGGAAAATTCACATTACCGGGTGGAAAGTCAGAGGTGACAAGGCCAAAGTAGAGTTTTTATGCGATTTGCTTCAAACTCATTCTCAAAAATCAATATGATAATTCATTTAAGACTGCATACGAATTTTCCGGAAAATTCACATTCCCGGGTAGAAAATGGGTGGTAAAAAGGCGAAAGTTGAGTTTTTGTACGATTTGCTTCAATCTCATTTTCAAAGATCAATATGAAAATTCATTAAAAACTGCATACCAATTTTCCGGAAAATTCGCATTCCCGGGTGGAAAGTGGGTGGTAAAAAGGTGAAAGTTGAGTTTTTCTACGATTTGCTTCAATCTCATTTTCAAAGATCAATATGAAAATTCATTTAAGACTGCATACGAATTTTCCGGAAAATTCACATTACCGGGTGGAAAGTGGGTGGTGACAAGGCCAAAGTTGAGTTTTTATGCGATTTGCTTCAAACTCATTTTCAAAGATCAATATGAAAATCCATTAAAAACTGCATACCAATTTTCCGGAAAATTCGCATTCCCGGGTGGAAAGTGGGTGGTAAAAAGGCGAAAGTTAAGTTTTTGTACGATTTGCTTCAATCTCATTTTCAAAGATCAATATGAAAATTCTTTTAAGACTGCATACCAATTTTCCGGAAAATTCGCATTCCCGGGTGGAAAGTGGGTGGTATAAAGGTGAAAGTTGAGTTTTTCTACGATTTGCTTCAATCTCATTTTCAAAGATCAATATGAAAATCCATTAAAAACTGCATACCAATTTTCCGGAAAATTCACATTCCCGGGTGGAGTGTGGGTGGTAAAAAGGCCAAAGTTGAGTTCTTATGCGATTTGCTTCAAACTCATTTTCAAAGATCAATATGAAAATCCATTAAAAACTGCATACCAATTTTCCGGAAAATTCGCATTCCCGGGTGGAAAGTGGGTGGTAAAAAGGCGAAAGTTAAGTTTTTGTACGATTTGCTTCAATCTCATTTTCAAAGATCAATATGAAAATTCTTTTAAGACTGCATACCAATTTTCCGGAAAATTCGCATTCCCGGGTGGAAAGTGGGTGGTAAAAAGGTTAAAGTTGAGTTTTTATGCGATTTGCTTCAAACTAATTTTCAAAGATCAATATGAAAATTCATTAAAAACTGCATACCAATTTTCCGGAAAATTCGCATTCCCGAATGAAAAGTGCGTGGTAAAAAGGCGAAAGTTAAGTTTTTGTACGATTTGCTTCAATCTCATTTTCAAAGATCAATATGAAAATTCATTAATAACTGCACACGAATTACCCGGAAAATTCACATTACCGGGTGGAGAGTGGGTGGTTAAAAGGCCAAAGTTGAGTTCATATGCGGTTTGCTTCAAACTCATTTTCAAAGATCAATATGAAAATTCATTTAAGACTGCCAAATTTCCGGAAAATTCACATTCCCGGGTGGAAAGTGGGTGGTATAAAGGCCAAAGTTGAGTTTTTATGCGATTTGCTTCAAACTCATTTTCAAAGATCAATATGAAAATTTATTTAAGACCATATACCAATTTTCCGGAAAATTCGCATTCCCGGGTGAAAAGTGGGTGGTAGAAAGGCCAAAGTTGAGTTCTTATGCGATTTGCTTCAAACTCATTCTCAAATATCCATATGATAATTCATTTAAGACTGCCAATTTTCCGGAAAATTCACATTACCGGGTGGAAAGTCAGAGGTGACAAGGCCAAAGTAGAGTTTTTATGCGATTTGCTTCAAACTCATTCTCAAAAATCAATATGATAATTCATTTAAGACTGCATACGAATTTTCCGGAAAATTCACATTCCCGGGTAGAAAATGGGTGGTAAAAAGGCGAAAGTTGAGTTTTTGTACGATTTGCTTCAATCTCATTTTCAAAGATCAATATGAAAATTCATTAAAAACTGCATACCAATTTTCCGGAAAATTCGCATTCCCGGGTGGAAAGTGGGTGGTAAAAAGGTGAAAGTTGAGTTTTTCTACGATTTGCTTCAATCTCATTTTCAAAGATCAATATGAAAATTCATTTAAGACTGCATACCAATTTTCCGGAAAATTCACATTCCCGGGTGGAGTGTGGGTGGTAAAAAGGCCAAAGTTGAGTTCTTATGCGATTTGCTTCAAACTCATTTTCAAAGATCAATATGAAAATCCATTAAAAACTGCATACCAATTTTCCGGAAAATTCGCATTCCCGGGTGGAAAGTGGGTGGTAAAAAGGCGAAAGTTAAGTTTTTGTACGATTTGCTTCAATCTCATTTTCAAAGATCAATATGAAAATTCTTTTAAGACTGCATACCAATTTTCCGGAAAATTCGCATTCCCGGGTGGAAAGTGGGTGGTATAAAGGTGAAAGTTGAGTTTTTCTACGATTTGCTTCAATCTCATTTTCAAAGATCAATATGAAAATCCATTAAAAACTGCATACAAATTTTCCGGAAAATTCGCATTCCCGGGTGGAAAGTGGGTGGTAAAAAGGCGAAAGTTAAGTTTTTGTACGATTTGCTTCAATCTCATTTTCAAAGATCAATATGAAAATTCTTTTAAGACTGCATACCAATTTTCCGGAAAATTCGCATTCCCGGGTGGAAAGTGGGTGGTAAAAAGGTTAAAGTTGAGTTTTTATGCGATTTGCTTCAAACTAATTTTCAAAGATCAATATGAAAATTCATTAAAAACTGCATACCAATTTTCCGGAAAATTCGCATTCCCGAATGAAAAGTGCGTGGTAAAAAGGCGAAAGTTAAGTTTTTGTACGATTTGCTTCAATCTCATTTTCAAAGATCAATATGAAAATTCATTAATAACTGCACACGAATTACCCGGAAAATTCACATTACCGGGTGGAGAGTGGGTGGTTAAAAGGCCAAAGTTGAGTTCATATGCGGTTTGCTTCAAACTCATTTTCAAAGATCAATATGAAAATTCATTTAAGACTGCCAAATTTCCGGAAAATTCACATTCCCGGGTGGAAAGTGGGTGGTATAAAGGCCAAAGTTGAGTTTTTATGCGATTTGCTTCAAACTCATTTTCAAAGATCAATATGAAAATTTATTTAAGACCATATACCAATTTTCCGGAAAATTCGCATTCCCGGGTGAAAAGTGGGTGGTAGAAAGGCCAAAGTTGAGTTCTTATGCGATTTGCTTCAAACTCATTCTCAAATATCCATATGATAATTCATTTAAGACTGCCAATTTTCCGGAAAATTCACATTACCGGGTGGAAAGTCAGAGGTGACAAGGCCAAAGTAGAGTTTTTATGCGATTTGCTTCAAACTCATTCTCAAAAATCAATATGATAATTCATTTAAGACTGCATACGAATTTTCCGGAAAATTCACATTCCCGGGTAGAAAATGGGTGGTAAAAAGGCGAAAGTTGAGTTTTTGTACGATTTGCTTCAATCTCATTTTCAAAGATCAATATGAAAATTCATTAAAAACTGCATACCAATTTTCCGGAAAATTCGCATTCCCGGGTGGAAAGTGGGTGGTAAAAAGGTGAAAGTTGAGTTTTTCTACGATTTGCTTCAATCTCATTTTCAAAGATCAATATGAAAATTCATTTAAGACTGCATACGAATTTTCCGGAAAATTCACATTACCGGGTGGAAAGTGGGTGGTGACAAGGCCAAAGTTGAGTTTTTATGCGATTTGCTTCAAACTCATTTTCAAAGATCAATATGAAAATTCATTAAGGACTGCATACCAATTTTCCGGAAAATTCGCATTCCCGGGAGGAAAGTGGGTTGTTAGTGGGTGGTAAAAAGGCCAAAGTTGACTTCTTATGCGATTTGCTTCAAACTCATTCTCAAAAATCAACATGATAATTCATTTAAGACTGCATACCAATTTTCCGGAAAATTCACATTCCCGGGTGGAGTGTGGGTGGTAAAAAGGCCAAAGTTGAGTTCTAATGCGATTTGCTTCAAACTCATTTTCAAAGATCAATATGAAAATCCATTAAAAACTGCATACCAATTTTCCGGAAAATTCGCATTCCCGGGTGGAAAGTGGGTGGTAAAAAGGCGAAAGTTAAGTTTTTGTACGATTTGCTTCAATCTCATTTTCAAAGATCAATATGAAAATTCTTTTAAGACTGCATACCAATTTTCCGGAAAATTCGCATTCCCGGGTGGAAAGTGGGTGGTATAAAGGTGAAAGTTGAGTTTTTCTACGATTTGCTTCAATCTCATTTTCAAAGATCAATATGAAAATTCATTTAAGACTGCATACAAATTTTCCGGAAAATTCGCATTCCCGGGTGGAAAGTGGGTGGTAAAAAGGCGAAAGTTAAGTTTTTGTACGATTTGCTTCAATCTCATTTTCAAAGATCAATATGAAAATTCTTTTAAGACTGCATACCAATTTTCCGGAAAATTCGCATTCCCGGGTGGAAAGTGGGTGGTATAAAGGCCAAAGTTGAGTTGTTATGCGATTTGCTTCGAACTCATTTTCAAAGATCAATATGATTATTCATTTAAGACTGCATACCAATTTTCCGGAAAATTCGCATTCCCGGGTGGAGAGTGGGTGGTTAAATGGCCAAAGTTGAGTTCTTATGCGATTTGCTTCAAACTCATTTTCAAAGATCAATATGAAAATTCATTTAAGACTGCATACCAATTTTGCGGAAAATTCGCATTCCCGGGTGGAAAGTGGGTGGTATAAAGGCCAAAGTTGAGTTTTTATGCGATTTGCTTCAAACTCATTTTCAAAGATCAATATGAAAATTTATTTAAGACCACATACCAATTTTCCGGAAAATTCACATTACCGGGTGGAAAGTGGGAAGTGACTAGGCCAAAGTTGAGTTTTTATGCGATTTGCTTCAAACTCATTCTCAAAAATCAATATGATAATTCATTTAAGACTTCATTCCAATTTTCCGGAAAATTCACATTCCCGGGTGGAAAGTGGGTGGTAAAAAGGCGAAAGTTGAGTTTTTGTACGATTTGTTTCAATCTCATTTTCAAAGATCAATATGAAAATTCTTTAAAAACTGCATACCAATTTTCCGGAAAATTCGCATTCCCGGGTGGAAAGTGGGTGGTAAAAAGGCGAAAGTTGAGTTTTTGTACGATTTGCTTCAATCTCATTTTCAAAGAACAATATGAAAATTCATTAATAACTGCATACGAATTTTCCGGAAAATTCGCATTCCCGGGAGGAAAGTGGGTTGTAAGTGGGTGGTAAAAAGGCCAAAGTTGACTTCTTATGCGATTTGCTTCAAATTCCTTCTCAAAAATCAATATGATAATTCATTTAAGACTGCATACCAATTTTCCGGAAAATTCACATTCCCGGGTGGAAAGTGGGTGGTAAATAGGGCGAAAGTTGAGTTTTTATGCGATTTGCTTCAAACTCATTTTGAAAGATCAATATGAAAATTCATTTAAGACTGCATACCAATTTTCCGGAAAATTCGCATTCCCGGGTGGAAAGTGGGTGGTATAAAGGCCAAAGTTGATTTTTTATGCGATTTGCTTCAAACTCATTTTCAAAGATCAATATGAAAATTTATTTAAGACCACATACAAATTTTCCGGAAAATTCACATTACCGGGTGGAAAGTGGGAAGTGACTAGGCCAAAGTTGAGTTTTTATGCGATTTGCTTCAAACTCATTCTCAAAAATCAATATGATAATTCATTTAAGACTTCATTCCAATTTTCCGGAAAATTCGTATTCCCGGGTGGAAAGTGGGTGGTAAAAAGGCGAAAGTTGAGTTTTTGTACGATTTGTTTCAATCTCATTTTCAAAGATCAATATGAAAATTCATTAAAAACTGCATACCAATTTTCCGGAAAATTCGCATTCCCGGGTGGAAAGTGGGTGGTAAAAAGGCGAAAGTTGAGTTTTTGTACGATTTGCTTCAATCTCATTTTCAAAGATCAATATGAAAATTCATTATGAACTGCATACGAATTTTCCGGAAAATTCGCATTCCCGGGAGGAAAGTGGGTTGTAAGTGGGTGGTAAAAAGGCCAAAGTTGACTTCTTATGCGATTTGCTTCAAACTCCTTCTCAAAAATCAATATGATAATTCATTTAAGACTGCATACCAATTTTCCGGAAAATTCACATTCCCGGGTGGAAAGTGGGTGGTAAAAAGGCCAAAGTTGAGTTTTTATGCGATTTGCTTCAAACTCATTTTGAAAGATCAATATGAAAATTCATTAAAAACTGCATACCAATTTTCCGGAAAATTCGCATTCCCGAGTGGAAAGTGGGTGGTAAAAAGGCGAAAGTTAAGTTTTTGTACGATTTGCTTCAATCTCATTTTCAAAGATCAATATGAAAATTCATTAATAACTGCACACGAATTACCCGGAAAATTCACATAACCGGGTGGAGAGTGGGTGGTTAAAAGGCCAAAGTTGAGTTCATATGCGGTTTGCTTCAAACTCATTTTCAAAGATCAATATGAAAATTCATTTAAGACTGCCAAATTTCCGGAAAATTCGCATTCCCGTGTGGAGAGTGGGTGGTTAAAAAGCCAAAGTTGAGTTCATATGCGATTTGCTTCAAACTCATTTTCAAAGATCAATATGAAAATTCATTTAAGACTGCATACCAATTTTCCGGAAAATTCGCATCCCCGGGTGGAAAGTGGGTGTTATAAAGGGCAAAGCTGAGTTTTTATGCGATTTGCTTTAAACTCATTTTCAAAGATCAATATGAAAATTTATTTAAGACCACATACCAATTTGTGGTGGTAAAAAGGCGAAAGTTGAGTTTTTATGCGATTTGCTTCAAACTCATTTTCAAAGATCAATATGAAAATTCATTTAAGAATGCATACCAATTTTCCGGAAAATTCGCATTCCCGGGTGGAGAGTGGGGTGTTATATGGCCAAAGTTGAGTTTTTATGCGATTTGCTTCAAACTCATTTTGAAAGATCAATATGAAAATTCATTTAAGACTGCATACCAATTTTCCGGAAAATTTGCATTCCCGGGTGGAAAGTGGGTGGTAAAAAGGCCAAAGTTGAGTTTTTATGCGATTTGCTTCAAACTCATTTTCAAAGATCAATATGATAATTCATTTAAGACTGCATACCAATTTTCCGGAAAATTCGCATTCCTGGGTGGAGAGTGGGTGGTTAAATGGCCAAAGTTGAGTTCTTATGCGATTTGCTTCAAACTCATTTTCAAAGATCAATATGAAAATCCATTTAAGACTGCATACCAATTTTCCGGAAAATTCGCATTCCCGGGTGAAAAGTGGGTGGTATAAAGGCCAAAGTTGAGTTTTTATGCGATTTGCTTCAAACTCATTTTCAAAGATCAAGATGAAAATTTATTAAAGACCACTTACCAATTTTCCGGAAAATTCGCATTCCCGGGTGGAAAGTGGGTGGTAGAAAGGCCAAAGTTGAGTTTTTATGCGATTTGCTTCAAACTAATTCTCAAAAATCAATATGATAATTCATTTAAGACTGCATACCAATTTTCCGGAAAATTCACATTACCGGGTGGAAAGTGGGAGGTGACTAGGCCAAAGTTGAGTTCTTATGCGATTTGCTTCAAACTCATTTTCAAAGATCAATATGATAATTCATTTAAGACTGCATACCAATTTTCCGGAAAATTCGCATTCCCGGGTGGAGAGTGGGTGGTTAAATGGCCAAAGTTGAGTTCTTATGCGATTTGCTTCAAACTCATTTTCAAAGATCAATATGAAAATCCATTTAAGACTGCATACCAATTTTCCGGAAAATTCGCATTCCCGGGTGGAAAGTGGGTGGTTAAAAGGCCAAAGTTGAGTTTTTATGCGATTTGCTTCAAACTCATTTTCAAAGATCAATATGAAAATTTATTTAAGACCACATACCAATTTTCCGGAAAATTCGCATTCCCGGGTGGAAAGTGGGTGGTAGAAAGGCCAAAGTTGAGTTTTTATGCGATTTGCTTCAAACTCATTTTCAAAGATCAATATGAAAATTTATTTAAGACCACATACCAATTTTCCGGAAAATTCGCATTCCCGGGTGGAAAGTGGGTGGTAGAAAGGCCAAAGTTGAGTTTTTATGCGATTTGCTTCAAACTCATTCTCAAAAATCAATATGATAATTCATTTAAGACTTCATTCCAATTTTCCGGAAAATTCACATTCCCGGGTGGAAAGTGGGTGGTAAAAAGGCGAAAGTTGAGTTTTTGTACGATTTGTTTCAATGTCATTTTCAAAAATCAATATGAAAATTCATTAAAAACTGCATACCAATTTTCCGGAAAATTAGCATTCCCGGGTGGAAAGTGGGTGGTAAAAAGGCGAAAGTTGAGTTTTTGTACGATTTGCTTCAATCTCATTTTCAAAGATCAATATGAAAATTCATTTAAGACTGCATACCAATTTTCCGGAAAATTCGCATTCCCGGGAGGAAAGTGGGTTGTAAGTGGGTGGTCAAAAGGCCAAAGTTGACTTTTTATGCGATTTGCTTCAAACTCCTTCTCAAAAATCAATATGATAATTCATTTAAGACTGCATACCAATTTTCCGGAAAATTCACATTACCGGGTGGAAAGTGGGAGGTGACTAGGCCAAAGTTGAGTTTTTATGCGATTTGCTTCAAACTTATTCTCAAAAATCAATATGATAATTCATTTAAGACTGCATACCAATTTTCCGGAAAATTCACATTACCGGGTGGAAAGTGGGAGGTGACTAGGCCAAAGTTGAGTTCTTATGCGATTTGCTTCAAACTCATTCTCAAAAATCAATATGATAATTCATTTAAGACTTCATTCCAATTTTCCGGAAAATTCACATTCCCGGGTGGAAAGTGGGTGGTAAAAAGGCCAAAGTTGAGTTTTTATGCGATTTGCTTCAAACTCATTTTGAAAGATCAATACGAAAATTCATTAAAAACTGCATACCAATTTTCCGGAAAATTCGTATTCCCGAGTGGAAAGTGGGTGGTAAAAAGGCGAAAGTTGAGTTCATATGCGGTTTGCTTCAAACTCATTTTCAAAGATCAATATGAAAATTCATTTAAGACTGCCAAATTTCCGGAAAATTCACATTCCCGGGTGGAAAGTGGGTGGTATAAAGGCCAAAGTTGAGTTTTTATGCGATTTGCTTCAAACTCATTTTCAAAGATCAATATGAAAATTTATTTAAGACCATATACCAATTTTCCGGAAAATTCGCATTCCCGGGTGGAAAGTGGGTGGAAGAAAAGGCCAAAGTTGAGTTTTTATGCGATTTGCTTCAAACTCATTCTCAAATATCCATATGATAATTCATTTAAGACTGCATACCAATTTTCCGGAAGATTCACATTACCGGACGGAAGGTGGGAGGTGACAAGGGCAAAGTTGAGTTTTTATGCGATTTGCTTCAAACTCATTCTCAAAAATCAATATGATAATTCATTTAAGACTGCATACGAATTTTCCGGAAAATTCACATTCCCGGGTGGAAAATGGGTGGTAAAAAGGCGAAAGTTGAGTTTTTGTACGATTTGCTTCAATCTCATTTTCAAAGATCAATATGAAAATTCATTAAAAACTGCATACCAATTTTCCGGAAAATTCGCATTCCCGGGTGGAAAGTGGGTGGTAAAATGGCGAAAGTTGAGTTTTTGTACGATTTGCTTCAATCTCATTTTCAAAGATAAATATGAAAATTCATTAATAACTGCATACGAATTTTCCGGAAAATTCACATTACCGGGTGGAAAGTGGGTGGTGACAAGGCCAAAGTTGAGTTCTTATGCGATTTGCTTCAAACTCATTTTCAAAGATCAAAATGAAAATTCATTTAGGACTGCATACCAATTTTCCGGAAAATTCGCATTCCCGGGAGGAAAGTGGGTTGTTAGTGGGTGGTAAAAAGGCCAAAGTTGACTTTTTATGCGATTTGCTTCAAACTCATTCTCAAAAATCAACATGATAATTCATTTAAGACTGCATACCAATTTTCCGGAAAATTCACATTCCCGGGTGGAGTGTGGGTGGTAAAAAGGCCAAAGTTGAGTTCTTATGCGATTTGCTTCAAACTCATTTTCAAAGATCAATATGAAAATCCATTAAAAACTGCATACCAATTTTCCGGAAAATTCGCATTCCCGGGTGGAAAGTGGGTGGTAAAAAGGCGAAAGTTAAGTTTTTGTACGATTTGCTTCAATCTCATTTTCAAAGATCAATATGAAAATTCTTTTAAGACTGCATACCAATTTTCCGGAAAATTCGCATTCCCGGGTGGAAAGTGGGTGGTATAAAGGCCAAAGTTGAGTTCTTATGCGATTTGCTTCAAACTCATTTTCAAAGATCAATATGATAATTCATTTAAGACTGCATACCAATTTTCCGGAAAATTCGCATTCCCGGGTGGAGAGTGGGTGGTTAAATGGCCAAAGTTGAGTTCTTATGCGATTTGCTTCAAACTCATTTTCAAAGATCAATATGAAAATTCATTTAAGACTGCATACCAATTTTCCGGAAAATTCGCATTCCCGGGTGGAAAGTGGGTGGTATAAAGGCCAAAGTTGAGTTTTTATGCGATTTGCTTCAAACTCATTTTCAAAGATCAATATGAAAATTTATTTAAGACCACATACCAATTTTCCTGAAAATTCGCATTCCCGGGTGGAAAGTGGGTGGTAGAAAGGCCAAAGTTGAGTTTTTATGCGATTTGCTTCAAACTTATTCTCAAAAATCAATATGATAATTCATTTAAGACTGCATACCAATTTTCCGGAAAATTCACATTACCTGGTGGAAAGTGGGAAGTGACTAGGCCAAAGTTGAGTTTTTATGCGATTTGCTTCAAACTCATTCTCAAATATCAATATGATAATTCATTTAAGACTTCATTCCAATTTTCCGGAAAATTCACATTCCCGGGTGGAAAGTGGGTTGTAAAAAGGCGAAAGTTGAGTTTTTGTACGATTTGTTTCAATCTCATTTTCAAAGATCAATATGAAAATTCATTAAAAACTGCATACCAATTTTCCGGAAAATTCGCATTCCCGGGTGGAAAGTGGGTGGTAAAAAGGTTAAAGTTGAGTTTTTATGCGATTTGCTTCAAACTAATTTTCAAAGATCAATATGAAAATTCATTAAAAACTGCATACCAATTTTCCGGAAAATTCGCATTCCCGAGTGGAAAGTGCGTGGTAAAAAGGCGAAAGTTAAGTTTTTGTACGATTTGCTTCAATCTCATTTTCAAAGATCAATATGAAAATTCATTAATAACTGCACACGAATTACCCGGAAAATTCACATTACCGGGTGGAGAGTGGGTGGTTAAAAGGCCAAAGTTGAGTTCATATGCGGTTTGCTTCAAACTTATTTTCAAAGATCAATATGAAAATTCATTTAAGACTGCCAAATTTCCGGAAAATTCACATTCCCGGGTGGAAAGTGGGTGGTATAAAGGCCAAAGTTGAGTTTTTATGCGATTTGCTTCAAACTCATTTTCAAAGATCAATATGAAAATTTATTTAAGACCATATACCAATTTTCCGGAAAATTCGCATTCCCGGGTGGAAAGTGGGTGGTAGAAAGGCCAAAGTTGAGTTTTTATGCGATTTGCTTCAAACTCATTCTCAAATATCCATATGATAATTCATTTAAGACTGCATACCAATTTTCCGGAAAATTCACATTACCGGGTGGAAAGTGGGTTGTTAGTGGGTGGTAAAAAGGCCAAAGTTGACTTCTTATGCGATTTGCTTCAAACTCCTTCTCAAAAATCAATATGATAATTCATTTAAGACTGCATACGAATTTTCCGGAAAATTCACATTCCCGGGTAGAAAATGGGTGGTAAAAAGGCGAAAGTTGAGTTTTTGTACGATTTGCTTCAATCTCATTTTCAAAGATCAATATGAAAATTCATTAAAAACTGCATACCAATTTTCCGGAAAATTCGCATTCCCGGGATGAAAGTGGGTGGTAAAAAGGTGAAAGTTGAGTTTTTCTACGATTTGCTTCAATCTCATTTTCAAAGATCAATATGAAAATTCATTAATAACTGCATACGAATTTTCCGGAAAATTCACATTACCGGGTGGAAAGTGGGTGGTGACAAGGCCAAAGTTGAGTTTTTATGCGATTTGCTTCAAACTCATTTTCAAAGATCAATATGAAAATTCATTTAGGACTGCATACCAATTTTCCGGAAAATTCGCATTCCCGGGAGGAAAGTGGGTTGTTAGTGGGTGGTAAAAAGGCCAAAGTTGACTTCTTATGCGATTTGCTTCAAACTCATTCTCAAAAATCAACATGATAATTCATTTAAGACTGCATACCAATTTTCCGGAAAATTCACATTCCCGGGTGGAGTGTGGGTGGTAAAAAGGCCAAAGTTGAGTTCTTATGCGATTTGCTTCAAACTCATTTTCAAAGATCAATATGAAAATCCATTAAAAACTGCATACAAATTTTCCGGAAAATTCGCATTCCCGGGTGGAAAGTGGGTGGTAAAAAGGCGAAAGTTGAGTTTTTGTACGATTTGTTTCAATCTCATTTTCAAAGATCAATATGAAAATTTATTTAAGACCACATACCAATTTTCCGGAAAATTCACATTACCGGGTGGAAAGTGGGAAGTGACAAGGCCAAAGTTGAGTTTTTATGCGATTTGCTTCAAACTCATTCTCAAAAATCAATATGATAATTCATTTAAGACTTCATTCCAATTTTCCGGAAAATTCACATTCCCGGGTGGAAAGTGGGTGGTAAAAAGGCGAAAGTTGAGTTTTTGTACGATTTGTTTCAATCTCATTTTCAAAGATCAATATGAAAATTCATTAAAAACTGCATACCAATTTTCCGGAAAATTCGCATTCCCGGGTGGAAAGTGGGTGGTAAAAAGGCGAAAGTTGAGTTTTTGTACGATTTGCTTCAATCTCATTTTCAAAGAACAATATGAAAATTCATTAATAACTGCATACGAATTTTCCGGAAAATTCGCATTCCCGGGAGGAAAGTGGGTTGTAAGTGGGTGGTAAAAAGGCCAAAGTTGACTTCTTATGCGATTTGCTTCAAACTCCTTCTCAAAAATCAATATGATAATTCATTTAAGACTGCATACCAATTTTCCGGAAAATTCACATTCCCGGGTGGAAAGTGGGTGGTAAAAAGGCCAAAGTTGAGTTTTTATGCGATTTGCTTCAAACTCATTTTGAAAGATCAATATGAAAATTCATTAAAAACTGCATACCAATTTTCCGGAAAATTCGCATTCCCGAGTGGAAAGTGGGTGGTAAAAAGGCGAAAGTTAAGTTTTTGTACGATTTGCTTCAATCTCATTTTCAAAGATCAATATGAAAATTCATTAATAACTGCACACGAATTACCCGGAAAATTCACATTACCGGGTGGAGAGTGGGTGGTTAAAAGGCCAAAGTTGAGTTTTTCTACGATTTGCTTCAATCTCATTTTCAAAGATCAATATGAAAATTCATTAATAACTGCATACGAATTTTCCGGAAAATTCGCATTCCCGGGAGGAAAGTGGGTTGTAAGTGGGTGGTAAAAAGGCCAAAGTTGACTTCTTATGCGATTTGCTTCAAACTCATTTTCAAAGATCAATATGAAAATCCATTAAAAACTGCATACAAATTTTCCGGAAAATTCGCATTCCCGGGTGGAAAGTGGGTGGTAAAAAGGCGAAAGTTAAGTTTTTGTACGATTTGCTTCAATCTCATTTTCAAAGATCAATATGAAAATTCTTTTAAGACCATATACCAATTTTCCGGAAAATTCACATTCCCGGGTGGAGTGTGGGTGGTAAAAAGGCCAAAGTTGAGTTCTTATGCGATTTGCTTCAAACTCATTTTCAAAGATCAATATGAAAATCCATTAAAAACTGCATACAAATTTTCCGGAAAATTCGCATTCCCGGGTGGAAAGTGGGTGGTAAAAAGGCGAAAGTTAAGTTTTTGTACGATTTGCTTCAATCTCATTTTCAAAGATCAATATGAAAATTCTTTTAAGACTGCATACCAATTTTCCGGAAAATTCGCATTCCCGGGTGGAAAGTGGGTGGTATAAAGGCCAAAGTTGAGTTGTTATGCGATTTGCTTCAAACTCATTTTCAAAGATCAATATGATAATTCATTTAAGACTGCATACCAATTTTCCGGAAAATTCGCATTCCCGGGTGGAGAGTGGGTGGTTAAATGGCCAAAGTTGAGTTCTTATGCGATTTGCTTCAAACTCATTTTCAAAGATCAATATGAAAATTCATTTAAGACTGCATAGCAATTTTCCGGAAAATTCGCATTCCCGGGTGGAAAGTGGGTGGTATAAAGGCCAAAGTTGATTTTTTATGCGATTTGCTTCAAACTCATTTTCAAAGATCAATATGAAAATTTATTTAATACCACATACAAATTTTCCGGAAAATTCACATTACCGGGTGGAAAGTGGGAAGTGACTAGGCCAAAGTTGAGTTTTTATGCGATTTGCTTCAAACTCATTCTCAAAAATCAATATGATAATTCATTTAAGACTTCATTCCAATTTTCCGGAAAATTCACATTCCCGGGTGGAAAGTGGGTGGTAAAAAGGCGAAAGTTGAGTTTTTGTACGATTTGTTTCAATCTCATTTTCAAAGATCAATATGAAAATTCATTAAAAACTGCATACCAATTTTCCGGAAAATTCGCATTCCCGGGTGGAAAGTGGGTGGTAAAAAGGCGAAAGTTGAGTTTTTGTACGATTTGCTTCAATCTCATTTTCAAAGATCAATATGAAAATTCATTAATAACTGCATACGAATTTTCCGGAAAATTCGCATTCCCGGGAGGAAAGTGGGTTGTAAGTGGGTGGTAAAAAGGCCAAAGTTGACTTCTTATGCGATTTGCTTCAAACTCCTTCTCAAAAATCAATATGATAATTCATTTAAGACTGCATACCAATTTTCCGGAAAATTCACATTCCCGGGTGGAAAGTGGGTGGTAAAAAGGCCAAAGTTGAGTTTTTATGCGATTTGCTTCAAACTCAATTTGAAAGATCAATATGAAAATTCATTAAAAACTGCATACCAATTTTCCGGAAAATTCGCATTCCCGAGTGGAAAGTGGGTGGTAAAAAGGCGAAAGTTAAGTTTTTGTACGATTTGCTTCAATCTCATTTTCAAAGATCAATATGAAAATTCATTAATAACTGCACACGAATTACCCGGAAAATTCACATAACCGGGTGGAGAGTGGGTGGTTAAAAGGCCAAAGTTGAGTTCATATGCGGTTTGCTTCAAACTCATTTTCAAAGATCAATATGAAAATTCATTTAAGACTGCCAAATTTCCGGAAAATTCACATTCCCGGGTGGAAAGTGGGTGGTATAAAGGCCAAAGTTGAGTTTTTATGCGATTTGCTTCAAACTCATTTTCAAAGATCAATATGAAAATTTATTTAAGACCATATACCAATTTTCCGGAAAATTCGCATTCCCGGGTGGAAAGTGGGTGGTAGAAAGGCCAAAGTTGAGTTTTTATGCGATTTGCTTCAAACTCATTCTCAAATATCCATATGATAATTCATTTAAGACTGCATACCAACTTTTCGGAAAATTCACATTACCGGGTGGAAAGTGGGAGGTGACAAGGCCAAAGTTGAGCTTTTATGCGATTTGCTTCAAACTCATTCTCAAAAATCAATATGATAATTCATTTAAGACTGCATACGAATTTTCCGGAAAATTCACATACCCGGGTGGGAAGTGGGTGGTAAAAAGGCGAAAGTTGAGTTTTTGTACGATTTGCTTCAATCTCATTTTCAAAGATCAATATGAAAATTCATTAATAACTGCATACGAATTTTCCGGAAAATTCACATTCCCGGGAGGAAAGTGGGTTGTTAGTGGGTGGGAAAAAGGCCAAAGTTGACTTCTTATGCGATTTGCTTCAAACTCCTTCTCAAAAATCAATATGATAATTCATTTAAGACTGCATACCAATTTTCCGGAAAATTCACATTCCCGGGTGGAAAGTGGGTGGTAAAAAGGCCAAAGTTGAGTTTTTATGCGATTTGCTTCAAACTCATTTTGAAAGATCAATATGAAAATTCATTAAAAACTGCATACCAATTTTCCGGAAAATTCGCATTCCCGAGTGGAAAGTGGGTGGTAAAAAGGCGAAAGTTAAGTTTTTGTACGATTTTCTTCAATCTCATTTTCAAAGATCAATATGAAAATTCATTAATAACTGCACACGAATTACCCGGAAAATTCACATTACCGGGTGGAGAGTGGGTGGTTAAAAGGCCAAAGTTGAGTTCATATGCGGTTTGCTTCAAACTCATTTTCAAAGATCAATATGAAAATTCATTTAAGACTGCATACCAATTTTCCGGAAAATTCACATTACCGGGTGGAAAGTGGGAGGTGACAAGGCCAAAGTTGAGTTTTTATGCGATTTGCTTCAAACTCATTTTCAAAGATCAATATGAAAATTTATTTAAGACCATATACCAATTTTCCGGAAAATTCGCATTCCCGGGTGGAAAGTGGGTGGTAGAAAGGCCAAAGTTGAGTTTTTATGCGATTTGCTTCAAACTCATTCTCAAATATCCATATGATAATTCATTTAAGACTGCATACCAATTTTCCGGAAAATTCACATTACCGGGTGGAAAGTGGGAGGTGACAAGGCCAAAGTTGAGTTTTTATGCGATTTGCTTCAAACTCATTCTCAAAAATCAATATGATAATTCATTTAAGACTGCATACGAATTTTCCGGAAAATTCACATTACCGGGTGGAAAGTGGGTGGTAAAATGGCGAAAGTTGAGTTTTTGTACGATTTGCTTCAATCTCATTTTCAAAGATCAATATGAAAATTCATTAAAAACTGCATACCAATTTTCCGGAAAATTCGCATTCCCGGGTGGAAAGTGGGTGGTAAAAAGGCGAAAGTTGAGTTTTTGTACGATTTGCTTCAATCTCATTTTCAAAGATCAATATGAAAATTCATTAATAACTGCATACGAATTTTCCGGAAAATTCACATTACCGGGTGGCAAGTGGGTGGTGACAAGGCCAAAGTTGAGTTTTTATGCGATTTGCTTCAAACTCATTTTCAAAGATCAATATGAAAATTCATTTAGGACTGCATACCAATTTTCCGGAAAATTCGCATTTCCGGGACGAAAGTGGGTTGTTAGTGGGTGGTAAAAAGGCCAAAGTTGATTTCTTATGCGATTTGCTTCAAACACATTCTCAAAAATCAACAAGATAATTCATTTAAGACTGCATACCAATTTTCCGGAAAATTCACATTCCCGGGTGGAAAGTGGGAGGTGACAAGGCCAAAGTTGAGCTTTTATGCGATTTGCTTCAAACTCATTCTCAAAAATCAATATGATAATTCATTTAAGACTGCATACGAATTTTCCGGAAAATTCACATTCCCGGGTGGAAAGTGGGTGGTAATAAGGCGAAAGTTGAGTTTTTGTACGATTTGCTTCAATCTCATTTTCAAAGATCAATATGAAAATTCATTTAAAACTGCATACCAATTTTCCGGAAAATTCGCATTCCCGGGTGGAAAGTGGGTGGTAAAAAGGCGAAAGTTGAGTTTTTGTACGATTTGCTTCAATCTCATTTTCAAAGATCAATATGAAAACTCATTAATAACTGCATACGAATTTTCCGGAAAATTCACATTACCGGGTGGAAAGTGGGAGGTGACAAGGCCAAAGTTGAGCTTTTATGCGATTTGCTTCAAACTCATTCTCAAAAATCAATATGATAATTCATTTAAGACTGCATACGAATTTTCCGGAAAATTCACATTCCTGGGTGGAAAGTGGGTGGTAAAAAGGCGAAAGTTGAGTTTTTGTACGATTTGCTTCAATCTCATTTTCAAAGATCAATATGAAAATTCATTAAAAACTGCATACCAATTTTCCGGAAAATTCGCATTCCCGGGTGGAAAGTGGGTGGTAAAAAGGCGAAAGTTGAGTTTTTGTACGATTTGCTTCAATCTCATTTTCAAAGATCAATATGAAAATTCATTAATAACTGCATACGAATTTTCCGGAAAATTCACATTACCGGGTGGAAAGTGGGAGGTGACAAGGCCAAAGTTGAGCTTTTATGCGATTTGCTTCAAACTCATTCTCAAAAATCAATATGATAATTCATTTAAGACTGCATACGAATTTTCCGGAAAATTCACATTCCCGGGTGGAAAGTGGGTGGTAAAAAGGCGAAAGTTGAGTTTTTGTACGATTTGCTTCAATCTCATTTTCAAAGATCAATATGAAAATTCATTAAAAACTGCATACCAATTTTCCGGAAAATTCGCATTCCCGGGTGGAAAGTGGGTGGTAAAAAGGCGAAAGTTGAGTTTTTGTACGATTTGCTTCAATCTCATTTTCAAAGATCAATATAAAATTCATTAATAACTGCATACCAATTTTCCGGAAAATTCGCATTCCCGGGTGGAGAGTGGGTGGTTAAATGGCCAAAGTTGAGTTCTTATGCGATTTGCTTCAAACTCATTTTCAAAGATCAATATGAAAATTCATTTAAGACTGCATACCAATTTTCCGGAAAATTCGCATTCCCGGGTGGAAAGTGGGTGGTATAAAGGCCAAAGTTGATTTTTTATGCGATTTGCTTCAAACTCATTTTCAAAGATCAATATGAAAATTTATTTAAGACCACATACCAATTTTCCGGAAAATTCACATTACCGAGTGGAAAGTGGGAAGTGACTAGGCCAAAGTTGAGTTTTTATGCGATTTGCTTCAAACTCCTTCTCAAAAATCAATATGATAATTCATTTAAGACTTCATTCCAATTTTCCGGAAAATTCACATTCCCGGGTGGAAAGTGGGTGGTAAAAAGGCGAAAGTTGAGTTTTTGTACGATTTGTTTCAATCTCATTTTCAAAGATCAATATGATAATTCATTTAAGACTGCATACGAATTTTCCGGAAAATTCACATTCCCGGGTGGAAAGTGGGTGGTAAAAAGGCGAAAGTTGAGTTTTTGTACGATTTGCTTCAATCTCATTTTCAAAGATCAATATGAAAATTCATTAATAACTGCATACGAATTTTCCGGAAAATTCACATTACCGGGTGGAAAGTGGGAGGTGACAAGGCCAAAGTTGAGTTTTTATGCGATTTGCTTCAAACTCATTCTCAAAAATCAATATGATAATTCATTTAAGACTGCATACGAATTTTCCGGAAAATTCACATTCCTGGGTGGAAAGTGGGTGGTAAAAAGGCGAAAGTTGAGTCTTTGTACGATTTGCTTCAATCTCATTTTCAAAGATCAATATGAAAATTCATTAAAAACTGCATACCAATTTTCCGGAAAATTCGCATTCCCGGGTGGAAAGTGAGTGGTAAAAAGGCGAAAGTTGAGTTTTTGTACGATTTGCTTCAATCTCATTTTCAAAGATCAATATGAAAATTCATTAAAAACTGCATACCAATTTTCCGGAAAATTCGCATTCCCGGGTGGAAAGTGAGTGGTAAAAAGGCGAAAGTTGAGTTTTTGTACGATTTGCTTCAATCTCATTTTCAAAGATCAATATGAAAATTCATTAATAACTGCATACGAATTTTCCGGAAAATTCACATTACCGGGTGGAAAGTGGGAAGTGACAAGGCCAAAGTTGAGCTTTTATGCGATTTGCTTCAAACTCATTCTCAAAAATCAATATGATAATTCATTTAAGACTGCATACGAATTTTCCGGAAAATTCACATTCCCGGGTGGAAAGTGGGTGGTAAAAAGGCGAAAGTTGAGTTTTTATGCGATTTGCTTGAAACTCATTCTCAAAAATCAATATGATAATTCATTTAAGACTTCATTCCAATTTTCCGGAAAATTCACATTCCCGGGTGGAAAGTGGGTGGTAAAAAGGCGAAAGTTGAGTTTTTGTACGATTTGTTTCAATCTCATTTTTAAAGATCAATATGAAAATTCATTAAAAACTGCATACCAATTTTCCGGAAAATTCGCATTCCCGGGTGGAAAGTGGGTGGTAAAAAGGCGAAAGTTGAGTTTTTGTACGATTTGCTTCAATCTCATTTTCAAAGATCAATATGAAAATTCATTAATAACTGCATACGAATTTTCCGGAAAATTCGCATTCCCGGGAGGAAAGTGGGTTGTAAGTGGGTGGTAAAAAGGCCAAAGTTGACTTCTTATGCGATTTGCTTCAAACTCCTTCTCAAAAATCAATATGATAATTCATTTAAAACTGCATACCAATTTTCCGGAAAATTCGCATTCCCGGGTGGAAAGTGGGTTGTTAGTGGGTGGTAAAAAGGCCAAAGTTGAGTTTTTATGCGATTTGCTTCAAACTCATTTTGAAAGATCAATATGAAAATTCATTAAAAACTGCATACCAATTTTCCGGAAAATTCGCATTCCCGAGTGGAAAGTGGGTGGTAAAAAGGCGAAAGTTAAGTTTTTGTACGATTTGCTTCAATCTCATTTTCAAAGATCAATATGAAAATTCATTAATAACTGCACACGAATTACCCGGAAAATTCACATATCCGGGTGGAGAGTGGGTGGTTAAAAGGCCAAAGTTGAGTTCATATGCGGTTTGCTTCAAACTCATTTTCAAAGATCAATATGAAAATTCATTTAAGACTGCCAAATTTCCGGAAAATTCACATTCCCGGGTGGAAAGTGGGTGGTATAAAGGCCAAAGTTGAGTTTTTATGCGATTTGCTTCAAACTCATTTTCAAAGATCAATATGAAAATTTATTTAAGACCATATACCAATTTTCCGGAAAATTCGCATTCCCGGGTGGAAAGTGGGTGGTAGAAAGGCCAAAGTTGAGTTTTTATGCGATTTGCTTCAAACTCATTCTCAAATATCCATATGATAATTCATTTAAGACTGCATACCAACTTTCCGGAAAATTCACATTACCGGGTGGAAAGTGGGAGGTGACAAGGCCAAAGTTGAGCTTTTATGCGATTTGCTTCAAACTCATTCTCAAAAATCAATATGATAATTCATTTAAGACTGCATACGAATTTTCCGGAAAATTCACATTCCCGGGTGGAAAGTGGGTGGTAAAAAGGCGAAAGTTGAGTTTTTGTACGATTTGCTTCAATCTCATTTTCAAAGATCAATATGAAAATTCATTAATAACTGCATACGAATTTTCCGGAAAATTTGCATTCCCGGGAGGAAAGTGGGTTGTTAGTGGGTGGTAAAAAGGCCAAAGTTGACTTCTTATGCGATTTGCTTCAAACTCCTTCTCAAAAATCAATATGATAATTCATTTAAGACTGCATACCAATTTTCCGGAAAATTCACATTCCCGGGTGGAAAGTGGGTGGTAAAAAGGCCAAAGTTGAGTTTTTATGCGATTTGCTTCAAACTCATTTTGAAAGATCAATATGAAAATTCATTAAAAACTGCATACCAATTTTCCGGAAAATTCGCATTCCCGAGTGGAAAGTGGGTGGTAAAAAGGCGAAAGTTAAGTTTTTGTACGATTTTCTTCAATCTCATTTTCAAAGATCAATATGAAAATTCATTAATAACTGCACACGAATTACCCGGAAAATTCACATTACCGGGTGGAGAGTGGGTGGTTAAAAGGCCAAAGTTGAGTTCATATGCGGTTTGCTTCAAACTCATTTTCAAAGATCAATATGAAAATTCATTTAAGACTGCCAAATTTCCTGAAAATTCACATTCCCGGGTGGAAAGTGGGTGGTATAAAGGCCAAAGTTGAGTTTTTATGCGATTTGCTTCAAACTCATTTTCAAAGATCAATATGAAAATTTATTTAAGACCATATACCAGTTTTCCGGAAAATTCGCATTCCCGGGTGGAAAGTGGGTGGTAGAAAGGCCAAAGTTGAGTTTTTATGCGATTTGCTTCAAACTCATTCTCAAATATCCATATGGTAATTCATTTAAGACTGCATACCAATTTTCCGGAAAATTCACATTACCGGGTGGAAAGTGGGAGGTGACAAGGCCAAAGTTGAGTTTTTATGCGATTTGCTTCAAACTCATTCTCAAAAATCAATATGATAATTCATTTAAGACTGCATACGAATTTTCCGGAAAATTCACATTCCCGGGTGGAAAGTGGGTGGTAAAAAGGCGAAAGTTGAGTTTTTGTACGATTTGCTTCAATCTCATTTTCAAAGATCAATATGAAAATTCATTAAAAACTGCATACCAATTTTCCGGAAAATTCGCATTCCCGGGTGGAAAGTGGGTGGTAAAAAGGCGAAAGTTGAGTTTTTGTACGATTTGCTTCAATCTCATTTTCAAAGATATGAAAATTCATTAATAACTGCATACGAATTTTCCGGAAAATTCACATTACCGGGTGGCAAGTGGGTGGTGACAAGGCCAAAGTTGAGTTTTTATGCGATTTGCTTCAAACTCATTTTCAAAGATCAATATGAAAATTCATTTAGGACTGCATACCAATTTTCCGGAAAATTCGCATTCCCGGGAGGAAAGTGGGTTGTTAGTGGGTGGTAAAAAGGCCAAAGTTGATTTCTTATGCGATTTGCTTCAAACTCATTCAAAATCAACATGATAATTCATTTAAGACTGCATACCAATTTTCCGGAAAATTCACATTACCGGGTGGAAAGTGGGAGGTGACAAGGCCAAAGTTGAGCTTTTATGCGATTTGCTTCAAACTCATTCTCAAAAATCAATATGATAATTCATTTAAGACTGCATACGAATTTTCCGGAAAATTCACATTCCCGGGTGGAAAGTGGGTGGTAAAAAGGCGAAAGTTGAGTTTTTGTACGATTTGCTTCAATCTCATTTTCAAAGATCAATATGAAAATTCATTAAAAACTGCATACCAATTTTCCGGAAAATTCGCATTCCCGGGTGGAAAGTGGGTGGTAAAAAGGCGAAAGTTGAGTTGAGTACGATTTGCTTCAATCTCATTTTCAAAGATCAATATGAAAACTCATTAATAACTGCATACGAATTTTCCGGAAAATTCACATTACCGGGTGGAAAGTGGGAGGTGACAAGGCCAAAGTTGAGCTTTTATGCGATTTGCTTCAAACTCATTCTCAAAAATCAATATGATAATTCATTTAAGACTGCATACGAATTTTCCGGAAAATTCACATTCCTGGGTGGAAAGTGGGTGGTAAAAAGGCGAAAGTTGAGTTTTTGTACGATTTGCTTCAATCTCATTTTCAAAGATCAATATGAAAATTCATTAAAAACTGCATACCAATTTTCCGGAAAATTCGCATTCCCGGGTGGAAAGTGGGTGGTAAAAAGGCGAAAGTTGAGTTTTTGTACGATTTGCTTCAATCTCATTTTCAAAGATCAATATGAAAATTCATTAATAACTGCATACGAATTACCCGGAAAATTCACATTACCGGATGGAAAGTGGGTGGTGACAAGGCCAAAGTTGAGTTCTTATGCGATTTGCTTCAAACTCCTTCTCAAAAATCAATATGATAATTCATTTAAGACTGCATACCAATTTTCCGGAAAATTCGCCTTCCCGGGTGGAAAGTGGGTGGTAAAAAGGCCAATCAATCTCATTTTTAAAGATCAATATGAAAATTCATTAAAAACTGCATACGAAGTTTCCGGAAAATTCGCATTGCCGGGTGGAAAGTGGGTGGTAAAAAGGCCAAAGTTGAGTTCTTATGCGATTTGCTTCAAACTCATTTTCAAAGATCAATATGAAAATTCATTTAAGACTGCATACCAATTTTCCGGAAAATTCGCATTCCCGGGTGGAAAGTGGGTGGTAAAAAGGCCAAAGTTGAGTTCTTATGCGATTTGCTTCAAACTCATTTTCAATATGATAATTCATTTAAAACTGTATACCAATTTTCCGGAAAATTCGCATTTTTGGGGGGAAAGTGGGTGGTACAAAGGCCAAAGTTGAGTTCTTATGCGATTTGCTTCAAACTCATTTTGAAAGATCAATATGAAAATTCATTAAAAACTGCATACCAATTTTCCGGAAAATTCACATTCCCGGGTGGAGTTGAGTTTTGTACGATTTGCTTCAATCTCATTTTCAAAGATCAATATGAAAACTCATTAATAACTGCATACGAATTTTCCGGAAAATTCACATTACCGGGTGGAAAGTGGGAGGTGACAAGGCCAAAGTTGAGCTTTTATGCGATTTGCTTCAAACTCATTCTCAAAAATCAATATGATAATTCATTTAAGACTGCATACGAATTTTCCGGAAAATTCACATTCCTGGGTGGAAAGTGGGTGGTTAAAAGGCGAAAGTTGAGTTTTTGTACGATTTGCTTCAATCTCATTTTCAAAGATCAATATGAAAATTCATTAAAAACTGCATACCACTTTTCCGGAAAATTCGCATTCCCGGGAGGAAAGTGGGTGGTAAAAAGGCGAAAGTTGAGTTTTTGTACGATTTGCTTCAATCTCATTTTCAAAGATCAATATGAAAATTCATAAATAACTGCATACGAATTTTCCGGAAAATTCACATTACCGGGTGGAAAGTGGGAGGTGACAAGGCCAAAGTTGAGCTTTTATGCGATTTGCTTCAAACTCATTCTCAAAAATCAATATGATAATTCATTTAAGACTGCATACGAATTTTCCGGAAAATTCACATTCCTGGGTGGAAAGTGGGTGGTAAAAAGGCGAAAGTTGAGTTTTTGTACGATTTGCTTCAAACTCATTTTCAAAGATCAATATGAAAATTCATTAAAAACTGCATACCAATTTTCCGGACAATTCACATTCCCGGGTGGAGTTGAGTTTTGTACGATTTGCTTCAATCTCATTTTCAAAGATCAATATGAAAACTCATTAATAACTGCATACGAATTTTCCGGAAAATTCACATTACCGGGTGGAAAGTGGGAGGTGACAAAGCCAAAGTTGAGCTTTTATGCGATTTGCTTCAAACTCATTCTCAAAAATCAATATGATAATTCATTTAAGACTGCATACGAATTTTCCGGAAAATTCACATTCCTGGGTGGAAAGTGGGTGGTAAAAAGGCGAAAGTTGAGTTTTTGTACGATTTGCTTCAATCTCATTTTCAAAGATCAATATGAAAATTCATTAAAAACTGCATACCAATTTTCCGGAAAATTCGCATTCCCGGGTGGAAAGTGGGTGGTAAAAAGGCGAAAGTTGAGTTTTTGTACGATTTGCTTCAATCTCATTTTCAAAGATCAATATGAAAATTCATTAATAACTGCATACGAATTTTCCGGAAAATTCACATTACCGGGTGGCAAGTGGGTGGTGACAAGGCCAAAGTTGAGTTTTTATGCGATTTGCTTCAAACTCATTTTCAAAGATCAATATGAAAATTCATTTAGGACTGCATACCAATTTTCCGGAAAATTCGCATTCCCGGGAGGAAAGTGGGTTGTTAGTGGGTGGTAAAAAGGCCAAAGTTGATTTCTTATGCGATTTGCTTCAAACTCATTCTCAAAAATCAACAAGATAATTCATTTAAGACTGCATACTAATTTTCCGGAAAATTCACATTACCGGGTGGAAAGTGGGAGGTGACAAGGCCAAAGTTGAGCTTTTATGCGATTTGCTTCAAACTCATTCTCAAAAATCAATATGATAATTCATTTAAGACTGCATACGAATTTTCCGGAAAATTCACATTCCCGGGTGGAAAGTGGGTGGTAAAAAGGCGAAAGTTGAGTTTTTGTACGATTTGCTTCAATCTCATTTTCAAAGATCAATATGAAAATTCATTAAAAACTGCATACCAATTTTCCGGAAAATTCGCATTCCCGGGTGGAAAGTGGGTGGTAAAAAGGCGAAAGTTGAGTTTTTGTACGATTTGCTTCAATCTCATTTTCAAAGATCAATATGAAAACTCATTAATAACTGCATACGAATTTTCCGGAAAATTCACATTACCGGGTGGAAAAAGGGAGGTGACAAGGCCAAAGTTGAGCTTTTATGCGATTTGCTTCAAACTCATTCTCAAAAATCAATATGATAATTCATTTAAGACTGCATACGAATTTTCCGGAAAATTCACATTCCTGGGTGGAAAGTGGGTGGTAAAAAGGCGAAAGTTGAGTTTTTGTACGATTTGCTTCAATCTCATTTTCAAAGATCAATATGAAAATTCATTAAAAACTGCATACCAATTTTCCGGAAAATTCGCATTCCCGGGTGGAAAGTGGGTGGTTAAAAGGCGAAAGTTGAGTTTTTGTACGATTTGCTTCAATCTCATTTTCAAAGATCAATATGAAAATTCATTAATAACTGCATACGAATTTTCCGGAAAATTCACATTACCGGGTGGAAAGTGGGAGGTGACAAGGCCAAAGTTTAGTTCTTATGCGATTTGCTTCAAACTCATTCTCAAAAATCAATATGATAATTCATTTAAGACTGCATACGAATTTTCCGGAAAATTCACATTCCCGGGTGGAAAGTGGGTGGTAAAAAGGCGAAAGTTGAGTTTTTGTACGATTTGCTTCAATCTCATTTTCAAAGATCAATATGAAAATTCATTAAAAACTGCATACCAATTTTCCGGAAAATTCGCATTCCCGGGTGGAAAGTGGGTGGTAAAAAGGCGAAAGTTGAGTTATTGTACGATTTGCTTCAATCTCATTTTCAAAGATCAATATAAAATTCATTAATAACTGCATACCAATTTTCCGGAAAATTCACATTCCCGGGTGGAGTGTGGGTGGTAAGAAGGCCAAAGTTGAGTTCTTATGCGATTTGCTTCAAACTCATTTTCAAAGATCAATATGAAAATCCATTAAAAACTGCATACAAATTTTCCGGAAAATTCGCATTCCCGGGTGGAAAGTGGGTGGTAAAAAGGCGAAAGTTAAGTTTTTGTACGATTTGCTTCAATCTCATTTTCAAAGATCAATATGAAAATTCATTAATAACTGCACATGAATTACCAGGAAAATTCACATTACCGGATGGAAAGTGGGTGGTGACAAGGCCAAAGTTGAGTTCTTATGCGATTTGCTTCAAACTCCTTCTCAAAAATCAATATGATAATTCATTTAAGACTGCATACCAATTTTCCGGAAAATTCACATTCCCGGGTGGAAAGTGGGTGGTAAAAAGGCCAATCAATCTCATTTTTAAAGATCAATATGAAAATTCATTAAAAACTGCATACGAAGTTTCCGGAAAATTCGCATTGCCGGGTGGAAAGTGGGTGGTAAAAAGGCCAAAGTTGAGTTCTTATGCGATTTGCTTCAAACTCATTTTCAAAGATCAATATGAAAATTCATTTAAGACTGCATACCAATTTTCCGGAAAATTCGCATTCCCGGGTGGAAAGTGGGTGGTAAAAAGGCCAAAGCTGAGTTCTTATGCGATTTGCTTCAAACTCATTTTCAATATGATAATTCATTTAAAACTGTATACCAATTTTCCGGAAAATTCGCATTTTTGGGGGGAAAGTGGGTGGTACAAAGGCCAAAGTTGAGTTCTTATGCGATTTGCTTCAAACTCATTTTGAAAGATCAATATGAAAATTCATTAAAAACTGCATACCAATTTTCCGGAAAATTCACATTCCCGGGTGGAGTTGAGTTTTGTACGATTTGCTTCAATCTCATTTTCAAAGATCAATATGAAAACTCATTAATAACTGCATACGAATTTTCCGGAAAATTCACATTACCGGGTGGAAAGTGGGAGGTGACAAGGCCAAAGTTGAGCTTTTATGCGATTTGCTTTAAACTCATTCTCAAAAATCAATATGATAATTCATTTAAGACTGCATACGAATTTTCCGGAAAATTCACATTCCTGGGTGGAAAGTGGGTGGTAAAAAGGCGAAAGTTGAGTTTTTGTACGATTTGCTTCAATCTCATTTTCAAAGATCAATATGAAAATTCATTAAAAACTACATACCAATTTTCCGGAAAATTCACCGCCCCGGGTGGAAAGTGGCTGGTAAAAAGGCGAAAGTTGAGTTTTTGTACGATTTGCTTCAATCTCATTTTCAAAGATCAATATGAAAATTCATAAATAACTGCATACGAATTTTCCGGAAAATTCACATTACCGGGTGGAAAGTGGGAGGTGACAAGGCCAAAGTTGAGCTTTTATGCGATTTGCTTCAAACTCATTCTCAAAAATCAATATGATAATTCATTTAAGACTGCATACGAATTTTCCGGAAAATTCGCATTCCCGGGTGGAAAGTGGGTGGTAAAAAGGCGAAAGTTGAGTTTTTGTACGATTTGCTTCAATCTCATTTTCAAAGATCAATATGAAAATTCATTAAAAACTGCATACCAATTTTCCGGAAAATTCGCATTCCCGTGTGGAAAGTGGGTGGTAAAAAGGCGAAAGTTGAGTTTTTGTACGATTTGCTTCAATCTCATTTTCAAAGATCAATATAAAATTCATTAAAAACTGCATACCAATTTTCCGGAAAATTCACATTCCCGGGTGGAGTGTGGGTGGTAAAAAGGCCAAAGTTGAGTTCTTATGCGATTTGCTTCAAACTCATTTTCAAAGATCAATATGAAAATCCATTAAAAACCGCATACAAATTTTCCGGAAAATTCGCATTCCCGGGTGGAAAGTGGGTGGTAAAAAGGCGAAAGTTAAGTTTTTGTACGATTTGCTTCAATCTCATTTTCAAAGATCAATATGAAAATTCATTAATAACTGCACATGAATTACCCGGAAAATTCACATTACCGGGTGGAAAGTGGGTGGTGACAAGGCCAAAGTTGAGTTCTTATGCGATTTGCTTCAAACTCCTTCTCAAAAATCAATATGATAATTCATTTAAGACTGCATACCAATTTTCCGGAAAATTCACATTCCCGGGTGGAAAGTGGGTGGTAAAAAGGCCAATCAATCTCATTTTTAAAGATCAATATGAAAATTCATTAAAAACTGCATACGAAGTTTCCGGAAAATTCGCATTGCCGGGTGGTAAGTGGGTGGTAAAAAGGCCAAAGTTGAGTTTTTATGCGATTTGCTTCAAACTCATTTTCAAAGATCAATATGAAAATTCATTTAAGACTGCATACCAATTTTCCGGAAAATTCGCATTCCCGGGTGGAAAGTGGGTGGTAAAAAGGCCAAAGTTGAGTTCTTATGCGATTTGCTTCAAACTCATTTTCAATATGATAATTCATTTAAAACTGTATACCAATTTTCCGGAAAATTCGCATTTTTGGGGGGAGAGTGGGTGGTACAAAGGCCAAAGTTGAGTTCTTATGCGATTTGCTTCAAACTCATTTTGAAAGATCAATATGAAAATTCATTAAAAACTGCATACCAATTTTCCGGAAAATTCACCCCCCTGGGTGGAAAGTGGGTGGTATATAGGGTAAAAATTGAGTTCTTATGCAATTTGCTTCAAACTCATTTTCAAAGATCTATATGAAAATTCATTTAAAACTGCATACCAATTTTCCGGAAAATTCACCCCCCTGGGTGGAAAGTGGGTGGTATATAGGGTAAAAATTGAGTTCTTATGCAATTTGCTTCAAACTCATTTTCAAAGATCTATATGAAAATTCATTTAAAACTGCATACCAATTTACCGGAAAATTCGCATTCCCGGATGGAAAGTGGGTGGTAAATAGGGCGAAAGTCGAGTTTTTGTGCAATTTGCAATTCAAACTCACTTTCAAAGATCTATATGAAAATTCATTAAAAACTGCATGCGAATTTTCCAGAAAATTCGCATTCCCGGGTGGAGAGTGGGTGGTTAAAAGGCCAAAGTTGAGTTCTTATGCGATTTGCTTCAAACTCATTTTCAAAGATCAATATGAAAATTCATTTAAGACTGCATACCAATTTTCCGGAAAATTCGCATTCCCGGGTGGAAAGTGGGTGGTATAAAGGCCAAAGCTGAGTTTTTATGCGATTTGCTTTAAACTCTTTTTCAAAGATCAATATGAAAATTTATTTAAGACCACATACCAATTTGTGGTGGTAAAAAGGCGAAAGTTGAGTTTTTTTGCGATTTGCTTCAAACTCATTTTCAAAGATCAATATGAAAATTCATTTAAGACTGCATACCAATTTTCCGGAAAATTCGCATTCCCGGGTGGAGAGTGGGTGGTTATATGGCCAAAGTTGAGTTTTTATGCGATTTGCTTCAAACTCATTTTGAAAGATCAATATGAAAATTCATTTAAGACTGCATACCAATTTTCCGGAAAATTCGCATTCCCGGGTGGAAAGTGGGTGGTAAAAAGGCCAAAGTTGAGTTTTTATGCGATTTGCTTCAAACTCATTTTCAAAGATCAATATGAAAATTTATTTAAGACTGCATACCAATTTTCCGGAAAATTCACATTACCGGGTGGAAAGTGGGTGGTGACAAAGCCAAAGTTGAGTTTTTATGCGATTTGCTTCAAACTCATTTTCAAAGATCAATATGAAAATTCATTTAAGACTGCACACCAATTTTCCGGAAAATTCGCATTCCCGGGAGGAAAGTGGGTTGTAAGTGGGTGGTAAAAAGGCCAAAGTTGAGTGTTTATGCGATTTGCTTCAAACTCATTTTCAAAGATCAATATGAAAATTCATTTAAGACTGCATACCAATTTTCCGGAAAATTCGCATTCCCGGGTGGAAAGTGGGTGGTAAAAAGGCCAAAGTTGAGTTTTTATGCGATTTGCTTCAAACTCATTTTCAATATGATAATTCATTTAAAACTGTATACCAATTTTCCGGAAAATTCGAATTTTTGGGGGGAAAGTGGGTGGTACAAAGGCCAAAGTTGAGTTTTTATGCGATTTGCTTCAAACTCATTTTCAATATGATAATTCATTTAAAACTGTATACCAATTTTCCGGAAAATTCACATTCCCGGGTGGAAAGTGGGTGGTTAAAAGGCGAATGTTGAGTTTTTGTACGATTTGCTTCAAACTCATTTTCAAAGATCAATATGAAAAGTCATTAATAACTGCATACGAATTTTCCGGAAAATGCACCCTGGGTGGGAAGTGGGTGGAAACTAGGGCGAAAGTTGAGTTTTCATGCAATTTGCTTCAAACTCATTTTCAAAGATCTATATGAAAATTCATTTACAACTGCATACCAATTTTCCAGAAAATTCACCCCCCTGGGTGGAAAGTGGGTGGTATATAGGGTAAAAATTGAGTTCTTATGCAATTCGCTTCAAACTCATTTTCAAAGATCTATATGAAAATTCATTTAAAACTGCATACCAATTTACCGGAAAATTCGCATTCCCGGGTGGAAAGTGGGTGGTAAATAGGGCGAAAGTCGAGTTTTTGTGCAATTTGCAATTCAAACTCACTTTCAAAGATCTATATGAAAATTTATTAAAAACTGCATGCGAATTTTCCAGAAAATTCGCATTCCCGGGTGGAGAGTGGGTGGTTAAAAGGCGAAAGTTGAGTTCTTATGCGATTTGCTTCAAACTCATTTTCAAAGATCAATATGAAAATTCATTTAAGACTGCATACCAATTTTCCGGAAAATTCGCATTCCCGGGTGGAAAGTGGGTGGTATAAAGGCCAAAGCTGAGTTTTTATGCGATTTGCTTTAAACTCATTTTCAAAGATCAATATGAAAATTTATTTAAGACCACATACCAATTTGTGGTGGTAAAAAGGCGAAAGTTGAGTTTTTTTGCGATTTGCTTCAAACTCATTTTCAAAGATCAATATGAAAATTCATTTAAGACTGCATACCAATTTTCCGGAAAATTCGCATTCCCGGGTGGAGAGTGGGTGGTTAAATGGCCAAAGTTGAGTTTTTATGCGATGTGCTTCAAACTCATTTTCAAAGATCAATATGAAAATTCTTTTAAGACTTCATACCAATTTTCCGGAAAATTCGCATTCCCGGGTGGAAAGTGGGTGGTAGAAAGGCCAAAGTTGAGTTTTTATGCGATTTGCTTCAAACTTATTCTCAAAAATCAATATGATAATTCAATTAAGACTGCATACCAATTTTCCGGAAAATTCACATTACCGGGTGGAAAGTGGGTGGTGACAAAGCCAAAGTTGAGTTTTTATGCGATTTGCTTCAAACTCATTTTCAAAGATCAAAATGAAAAATTCATTTAAGACTGCACACCAATTTTCCGGAAAAGTCGCATTCCCGGGAGGAAAGTGGGTTGTTAGTGGGTGGTAAAAAGGCCAAAGTTGAGTTTTTATGAGATTTGCTTCAAACTCATTTTCAAAGATCAATATGAAAATTCATTTAAGACTGCATACCAATTTTCCGGAAAATTCGCATTCCCGGGTGGAAAGTGGTAGGTATAAAGGCCAAAGCTGAGTTTTTATGCGATTTGCTTTAAACTCTTTTTCAAAGATCAATATGAAAATTTATTTAAGACCACATACCAATTTGTGGTGGTAAAAAGGCGAAAGTTGAGTTTTTTTGCGATTTGCTTCAAACTCATTTTCAAAGATCAATATGAAAATTCTTTTAAGACTTCATACCAATTTTCCTGAAAATTCGCATTCCCGGGTGGAGAGTGGGTGGTTAAAAGGCGAAAGTTGAGTTCTTATGCGATTTGCTTCAAACTCATTTTCAAAGATCAATAGGAAAATTCATTTAAGACTGCATACCAATTTTCCGGAAAATTCGCATTCCCGGGTGGAAAGTGGGTGGTATAAAGGCCAAAGCTGAGTTTTTATGCGATTTGCTTTAAACTCTTTTTCAAAGATCAATATGAAAATTTATTTAAGACCACATACCAATTTGTGGTGGTAAAAAGGCGAAAGTTGAGTTTTTTTGCGATTTGCTTCAAACTCATTTTCAAAGATCAATATGAAAATTCATTTAAGACTGCATACCAATTTTCCGGAAAATTCGCATTCCCGGGTGGAGAGTGGGTGGTTATATGGCCAAAGTTGAGTTTTTATGCGATTTGCTTCAAACTCATTTTGAAAGATCAATATGAAAATTCATTTAAGACTGCATACCAATTTTCCGGAAAATTCGCATTCCCGGGTGGAAAGTGGGTGGTAAAAAGGCCAAAGTTGAGTTTTTATGCGATTTGCTTCAAACTCATTTTCAAAGATCAATATGAAAATTCATTTAAGACTGCATACCAATTTTCCGGAAAATTCACATTACCGGGTGGAAAGTGGGTGGTGACAAAGCCAAAGTTGAGTTTTTATGCGATTTGCTTCAAACTCATTTTCAAAGATCAATATGAAAATTCATTTAAGACTGCACACCAATTTTCCGGAAAATTCGCATTCCCGGGAGGAAAGTGGGTTGTAAGTGGGTGGTAAAAAGGCCAAAGTTGAGTTTTTATGCGATTTGCTTCAAACTCATTTTCAAAGATCAATATGAAAATTCATTTAAGACTGCATACCAATTTTCCGGAAAATTCGCATTCCCGGGTGGAAAGTGGGTGGTAAAAAGGCCAAAGTTGAGTTTTTATGCGATTTGCTTCAAACTCATTTTCAATATGATAATTCATTTAAAACTGTATACCAATTTTCCGGAAAATTCGCATTTTTGGGGGGAAAGTGGGTGGTACAAAGGCCAAAGTTGAGTTTTTATGCGATTTGCTTCAAACTCATTTTCAATATGATAATTCATTTAAAACTGTATACCAATTTTCCGGAAAATTCACATTCCCGGGTGGAAAGTGGGTGGTTAAAAGGCGAATGTTGAGTTTTTGTACGATTTGCTTCAAACTCATTTTCAAAGATCAATATGAAAAGTCATTAATAACTGCATACGAATTTTCCGGAAAATGCACCCTGGGTGGGAAGTGGGTGGAAACTAGGGCGAAAGTTGAGTTTTCATGCAATTTGCTTCAAACTCATTTTCAAAGATCTATATGAAAATTCATTTACAACTGCATACCAATTTTCCAGAAAATTCACCCCCCTGGGTGGAAAGTGGGTGGTATATAGGGTAAAAATTGAGTTCTTATGCAATTTGCTTCAAACTCATTTTCAAAGATCTATATGAAAATTCATTTAAAACTGCATACCAATTTACCGGAAAATTCGCATTCCCGGGTGGAAAGTGGGTGGTAAATAGGGCGAAAGTCGAGTTTTTGTGCAATTTGCAATTCAAACTCACTTTCAAAGATCTATATGAAAATTTATTAAAAACTGCATGCGAATTTTCCAGAAAATTCGCATTCCCGGGTGGAGAGTGGGTGGTTAAAAGGCGAAAGTTGAGTTCTTATGCGATTTGCTTCAAACTCATTTTCAAAGATCAATATGAAAATTCATTTAAGACTGCATACCAATTTTCCGGAAAATTCGCATTCCCGGGTGGAAAGTGGGTGGTATAAAGGCCAAAGCTGAGTTTTTATGCGATTTGCTTTAAACTCATTTTCAAAGATCAATATGAAAATTTATTTAAGACCACATACCAATTTGTGGTGGTAAAAAGGCGAAAGTTGAGTTTTTTTGCGATTTGCTTCAAACTCATTTTCAAAGATCAATATGAAAATTCATTTAAGACTGCATACCAATTTTCCGGAAAATTCGCATTCCCGGGTGGAGAGTGGGTGGTTAAATGGCCAAAGTTGAGTTTTTATGCGATGTGCTTCAAACTCATTTTCAAAGATCAATATGAAAATTCTTTTAAGACTTCATACCAATTTTCCGGAAAATTCGCATTCCCGGGTGGAAAGTGGGTGGTAGAAAGGCCAAAGTTGAGTTTTTTATGCGATTTGCTTCAAACTTATTCTCAAAAATCAATATGATAATTCAATTAAGACTGCATACCAATTTTCCGGAAAATTCACATTACCGGGTGGAAAGTGGGTGGTGACAAAGCCAAAGTTGAGTTTTTATGCGATTTGCTTCAAACTCATTTTCAAAGATCAATATGAAAATTCATTTAAGACTGCACACCAATTTTCCGGAAAATTCGCATTCCCGGGAGGAAAGTGGGTTGTTAGTGGGTGGTAAAAAGGCCAAAGTTGAGTTTTTATGCGATTTGCTTCAAACTCATTTTCAAAGATCAATATGAAAATTCATTTAAGACTGCATACCAATTTTCCGGAAAATTCGCATTCCCGGGTGGAAAGTGGGTGGTAAAAAGGCCAAAGTTGAGTTTTTATGCGATTTGCTTCAAACTCATTTTCAATATGATAATTCATTTAAAACTGTATACCAATTTTGCGGAAAATTCGCATTTTTGGGGTGAAAGTGGGTGGTACAAAGGCCAAAGTTGAGTTCTTATGCGATTTGCTTCAAACTCAATTTGAATGATCAATATGAAAATTCATTAAAAACTGCATACCAATTTTCCGGAAAATTCACATTCCCGGGTGGAAAGTGGGTGGTTAAAAGGCGAATGTTGAGTTTTTGTACGATTTGCTTCAAACTCATTTTCAAAGATCAATATGAAAAGTCATTAATAACTGCATACGAATTTTCCGGAAAATGCACCCTGGGTGGAAAGTGGGTGGTAACTAGGGCGAAAGTTGAGTTTTCATGCAATTTGCTTCAAACTCATTTTCAAAGATCTATATGAAAATTCATTTACAACTGCATACCAATTTTCCGGAAAATTCACCCCCCTGGGTGGAAAGTGGGTGGTATATAGGGTAAAAATTGAGTTCTTATGCAATTTGCTTCAAACTCATTTTCAAAGATCTATATGAAAATTCATTTAAAACTGCATACCAATTTACCGGAAAATTCGCATTCCCGGGTGGAAAGTGGGTGGTAAATAGGGCGAAAGTCGAGTTTTTGTGCAATTTGCAATTCAAACTCACTTTCAAAGATCTATATGAAAATTCATTTACAACTGCATACCAATTTTCCGGAAAATTCACCCCCCTGGGTGGAAAGTGGGTGGTATATAGGGTAAAAATTGAGTTCTTATGCAATTTGCTTCAAACTCATTTTCAAAGATCAATATGAAAATTCATTTAAGACTGCATACCAATTTTCCGGAAAATTGGCATTCCCGGGTGGAAAGTGGGTGGTATAAAGGCCAAAGCTGAGTTTTTATGCGATTTGCTTTAAACTCATTTTCAAAATCAATATGAAAATTTATTTAAGACCACATACCAATTTGTGGTGGTAAAAAGGCGAAAGTTGAGTTTTTTTGCGATTTGCTTCAAACTCATTTTCAAAGATCAATATGAAAATTCATTTAAGACTGCATACCAATTTTCCGGAAAATTCGCATTCCCGGGTGGAGAGTGGGTGGTTAAATGGCCAAAGTTGAGTTTTTATGCGATTTGCTTCAAACTAATTTTCAAAAATCAATATGAAAATTCTTTTAAGACTTCATACCAATTTTCCGGAAAATTCGCTTTCCCGGGTGGAAAGTGGGTGGTAGAAAGGCCAAAGTTGAGTTTTTATGCGATTTGCTTCAAACTTATTCTCAAAAATCAATATGATAATTCAATTAAGACTGCATACCAATTTTCCGGAAAATTCACATTACCGGGTGGAAAGTGGGAGGTGACTAGGCCAAAGTTGAGTTTTTATGCGATTTGCTTCAAACTCATTCTCAAAAATCAATATGATAATTCATTTAAGACTTCATTCCAATTTTCCGGAAAATTCACATTCCCGGGTGGAAAGTGGGTGGTAAAAAGGCGAAAGTTGAGTTTTTGTACGATTTGTTTCAATCTCATTTTCAAAGCTCAATATGAAAATTCATTAAAAACTGCATACGAATTTTCCGGAAAATTCGCATTCCCGGGAGGAAAGTGGGTTGTAAGTGGGTGGTAAAAAGGCCAAAGTTGACTTCTTATGCGATTTGCTTCAAACTCATTTTCAAAAATCAATATGATAATTCATTTAAGACTGCATACCAATTTTCCGGAAAATTCACATTCCCGGGTGGAAAGTGGGTGGTGACAAGGCCAAAGTTAAGTTTTTGTACGATTTGCTTCAATCTCATTTTCAAAGATCAATATGAAAATTCATTAATAACTGCACACGAATTACCCGGAAAATTCACATTACCGGGAGGAGAGTGGGTGGTTAAAAGGCCAAGTTGAGTTCATATGCGGTTTGCTGCAAACTCATTTTCAAAGATCAATATGAAAATTCATTTAAGACTGCATACCAATTTTCCGGAAAATTCGCATTCCCGGGTGGAGAGTGGGTGGTAATATGGCCAAAGTTGAGTTTTTATGCGATTTGCTTCAAACTCATTTTGAAAGTTCAATATGAAAATTCATTTAAGACTGCATACCAATTTTCCGGAAAATTCGCATTCCCGGGTGGAAAGTGGGTGGTGACAAAGCCAAAGTTGAGTTTTTATGCGATTTGCTTCAAACTCATTTTCAAAGATCAATATGAAAATTCATTTAAGACTGCATACCAATTTTCCGGAAAATTCGCATTCCCGGGTGGAAAGTGGGTGGTGACAAAGCCAAAGTTGAGTTTTTATGCGATTTGCTTCAAACTCATTTTCAAAGATCAATATGAAAATTCATTTAAGACTGCACACCAATTTTCCGGATAATTCGCATTCCCGGGAGGAAAGTGGGTTGTTAGTGGGTGGTAAAAAGGCCAAAGTTGAGTTTTTATGCGATTTGCTTCAAACTCATTTTCAAAGATCAATATGAAAATTCATTTAAGACTGCATACCAATTTTCCGGAAAATTCGCATTCCCGGGTGGAAAGTGGGTGGTAAAAAGGCCAAAGTTGAGTTTTTATGCGATTTGCTTCAAACTCATTTTCAATATGATAATTCATTTAAAACTGTATACCAATTTTCCGGAAAATTCGCATTTTTGGGGGGAAAGTGGGTGGTACAAAGGCCAAAGTTGAGTTCTTATGCGATTTGCTTCAAACTCAATTTGAATGATCAATATGAAAATTCATTAAAAACTGCATACCAATTTTCCGGAAAATTCACATTCCCGGGTGGAAAGTGGGTGGTTAAAAGGCGAATGTTGAGTTTTTGTACGATTTGCTTCAAACTCATTTTCAAAGATCAATATGAAAAGTCATTAATAACTGCATACGAATTTTCCGGAAAATGCACCCTGGGTGGAAAGTGGGTGGTAACTAGGGCGAAAGTTGAGTTTTCATGCAATTTGCTTCAAACTCATTTTCAAAGATCTATATGAAAATTCATTTACAACTGCATACCAATTTTCCGGAAAATTCACCCCCCTGGGTGGAAAGTGGGTGGTATATAGGGTAAAAATTGAGTTCTTATGCAATTTGCTTCAAACTCATTTTCAAAGATCTATATGAAAATTCATTTAAAACTGCATACCAATTTACCGGAAAATTCGCATTCCCGGGTGGAAAGTGGGTGGTAAATAGGGCGAAAGTCGAGTTTTTGTGCAATTTGCAATTCAAACTCACTTTCAAAGATCTATATGAAAATTTATTAAAAACTGCATGCGAATTTTCCAGAAAATTCGCATTCCCGGGTGGAGAGTGGGTGGTTAAAAGGCCAAAGTTGAGTTCTTATGTGATATGCTTCAAACTCATTTTCAAAGATCAATATGAAAATTCATTTAAGACTGCATACCAATTTTCCGGAAAATTCGCATTCCCGGGTGGAAAGTGGGTGGTATAAAGGCCAAAGCTGAGTTTTTATGCGATTTGCTTTAAACTCATTTTCAAAATCAATATGAAAATTTATTTAAGACCACATACCAATTTGTGGTGGTAAAAAGGCGAAAGTTGAGTTTTTTTGCGATTTGCTTCAAACTCATTTTCAAAGATCAATATGAAAATTCATTTAAGACTGCATACCAATTTTCCGGAAAATTCGCATTCCCGGGTGGAGAGTGGGTGGTTAAATGGCCAAAGTTGAGTTCTTATGCGATTTGCTTCAAACTCATTTTCAAAGATCAATATGAAAATACTTTTAAGACTTCATACCAATTTTCCGGAAAATTCGAATTCCCGGGTGGAAAGTGGGTGGTAGAAAGGCCAAAGTTGAGTTTTTATGCGATTTGCTTCAAACTTATTCTCAAAAATCAATATGATAATTCAATTAAGACTGCATACCAATTTTCCGGAAAATTCACATTACCGGGTGGAAAGTGGGAGGTGACTAGGCCAAAGTTGAGTTTTTATGCGATTTGCTTCAAACTCATTCTCAAAAATCAATATGATAATTCATTTAAGACTTCATTCCAATTTTCCGGAAAATTCACATTCCCGGGTGGAAAGTGGGTGGTAAAAAGGCGAAAGTTGAGTTTTTGTACGATTTGTTTCAATCTCATTTTCAAAGCTCAATATGAAAATTCATTAAAAACTGCATACGAATTTTCCGGAAAATTCGCATTCCCGGGAGGAAAGTGGGTGGTTAAAAGGCGAATGTTGAGTTTTTGTACGATTTGCTTCAAACTCATTTTCAAAGATCAATATGAAAAGTCATTAATAACTGCATACGAATTTTCCGGAAAATGCACCCTGGGTGGAAAGTGGGTGGTAACTAGGGCGAAAGTTGAGTTTTCATGCAATTTGCTTCAAACTCATTTTCAAAGATCTATATGAAAATTCATTTAAGACTGCATACCAATTTTCCGGAAAATTCACCCCCCTGGGTGGAAAGTGGGTGGTATATAGGGTACAAATTGAGTTCTTATGCAATTTGCTTCAAACTCATTTTCAAAGATCTATATGAAAATTCATTTAAAACTGCATACCAATTTACCGGAAAATTCGCATTCCCGGGTGGAAAGTGGGTGGTAAATAGGGCGAAAGTCGAGTTTTTGTGCAATTTGCAATTCAAACTCACTTTCAAAGATCTATATGAAAATTTATTAAAAACTGCATGCGAATTTTCCAGAAAATTCGCATTCCCGGGTGGAGAGTGGGTGGTTAAAAGGCCAAAGTTGAGTTCTTATGTAATATGCTTCAAACTCATTTTCAAAGATCAATATGAAAATTCATTTAAGACTGCATACCAATTTTCCGGAAAATTCGCATTCCCGGGTGGAAAGTGGGTGGTATAAAGGCCAAAGCTGAGTTTTTATGCGATTTGCTTTAAACTCATTTTCAAAATCAATATGAAAATTTATTTAAGACCACATACCAATTTGTGGTGGTAAAAAGGCGAAAGTTGAGTTTTTTTGCGATTTGCTTCAAACTCATTTTCAAAGATCAATATGAAAATTCATTTAAGACTGCATACCAATTTTCCGGAAAATTCGCATTCCCGGGTGGAGAGTGGGTGGTTAAATGGCCAAAGTTGAGTTCTTATGCGATTTGCTTCAAACTCATTTTCAAAGATCAATATGAAAATACTTTTAAGACTTCATACCAATTTTCCGGAAAATTCGAATTCCCGGGTGGAAAGTGGGTGGTAGAAAGGCCAAAGTTGAGTTTTTATGCGATTTGCTTCAAACTTATTCTCAAAAATCAATATGATAATTCAATTAAGACTGCATACCAATTTTCCGGAAAATTCACATTACCGGGTGGAAAGTGGGAGGTGACTAGGCCAAAGTTGAGTTTTTATGCGATTTGCTTCAAACTCATTCTCAAAAATCAATATGATAATTCATTTAAGACTTCATTCCAATTTTCCGGAAAATTCACATTCCCGGGTGGAAAGTGGGTGGTAAAAAGGCGAAAGTTGAGTTTTTGTACGATTTGTTTCAATCTCATTTTCAAAGCTCAATATGAAAATTCATTAAAAACTGCATACGAATTTTCCGGAAAATTCGCATTCCCGGGAGGAAAGTGGGTTGTAAGTGGGTGGTAAAAAGGTCAAAGTTGACTTCTTATGCGATTTGCTTCAAACTCATTTTCAAAAATCAATATGATAATTCATTTAAGACTGCATACCAATTTTCCGGAAAATTCACATTCCCGGGTGGAAAGTGGGTGGTGACAAGGCCAAAGTTAAGTTTTTGTACGATTTGCTTCAATCTCATTTTCAAAGATCAATATGAAAATTCATTAATAACTGCACACGAATTACCCGGAAAATTCACATTACCGGGAGGAGAGTGGGTGGTTAAAAGGCCAAGTTGAGTTCATATGCGGTTTGCTGCAAACTCATTTTCAAAGATCAATATGAAAATTCATTTAAGACTGCATACCAATTTTCCGGAAAATTCGCATTCCCGGGTGGAGAGTGGGTGGTAATATGGCCAAAGTTGAGTTTTTGTGCGATTTGTTTCAAACTCATTTTGAAAGTTCAATATGAAAATTCATTTAAGACTGCATACCAAATTTCCGGAAAATTCGCATTCCCGGGTGGAAAGTGGGTGGTGACAAAGCCAAAGTTGAGTTTTTATGCGATTTGCTTCAAACTCATTTTCAAAGATCAATATGAAAAATCATTTAAGACTGCATACCAATTTTCCGGAAAATTCGCATTCCCGGGAGGAAAGTGGGTTGTAAGTGGGTGGTAAAAAGGCCAAAGTTGAGTTTTTATGCGATTTGCTTCAAACTCATTCTCAAAAATCAATATGATAATTCATTTAAGACTGCATACCAATTTTCCGGAAAATTCGCATTCCCGGGTGGAAAGTGGGTGGTATAAAGGCCAAAGTTGAGTTTTTATGCGATTTGCTTCAAACTCATTTTGAAAGATCAATATGAAAATTCATTTAAGACTGCATACCAATTTTCCGGAAAATTCGCATTCCCGGGTGGAGAGTGGGTGGTTAAATGGCCAAAGTTGAGTTCTTATGCGATTTGCTTCAAACTCATTTTCAAAGATCAATATGAAAATTCTTTTAAGACTGCATACCAATTTTCCGGAAAATTCGCATTCCCGGGTGGAGAGTGGGTGGTTAAATGGCCAAAGTTGAGTTTTTATGGGATTTGCTTCAAACTCATTTTCAAAGATCAATATAAAAATTTATTTAAGACCACATACCAATTTTCCGGAAAATTCGCATTCCCGGGTGGAAAGTGGGTGGTAGAAAGGCCAAAGTTGATTTTTTATGCGATTTTCTTCAAACTTATTCTCAAAAATCAATATGATAATTCAATTAAGACTGCACACCAATTTTCCGGAAAATTCACATTCCCGGGTGGAAAGTGGAAGGTGACTAGGCCAAAGTTGAGTTTTTATGCGATTTGCTTCAAACTCATTTTCAAAGATCAATATGAAAATTCATTTAAGACTGCATACCAATTTTCCGGAAAATTCGCATTCCCGGGTGGAAAGTGGGTGGTATAAAGGCCAAAGTTGAGTTTTTATGCGATTTGCTTCAAACTCATTTTCAAAGATCAATATGAAAATTCATTTAAGACTGCATACCAATTTTCCGGAAAATTCGCATTCCCGGGTGGAGAGTGGGTGGTTAAATGGCCAAAGTTGAGTTCTCATGCGATTTGCTTCAAACTCATTATCATGGATCAATATGAAAATTCATTTAAGACTGCATTCCAATTTTCCGGAAAATTCGCATTCCCGGGTGGAAAGTGGGTGGTATAAAGGCCAAAGTTGAGTTTTTATGCGATTTGCTTCAAACTCATTTTCAAAGATCAATATGAAAATTTATTTAAGACCACATACCAATTTTCCGGAAAATTCGCATTCCCGGGTGGAAAGTGGGTGGTAGAAAGGCCAAAGTTGAGTTTTTATGCGATTTGCTTCAAACTTATTCTCAAAAATCAATATGATAATTCAATTAAGACTGCATACCAATTTTCCGGAAAATTCACATTACCGGGTGGAAAGTGGGAGGTGACTAGGCCAAAGTTGAGTTTTTATGCGATTTGCTTCAAACTCATTCTCAAAAATCAATATGATAATTCATTTTAGACTTCATTCCAATTTTCCGGAAAATTCACATTCCCGGGTGGAAAGTGGGTGGTAAAAAGGCGAAAGTTGAGTTTTTGTACGATTTGTTTCAATCTCATTTTCAAAGATCAATATGAAAATTCATTAAAAACTGCATACGAAATTTCCCGAAAATTCGCATTCCCGGGTGGAAAGTGGGAGGTAAAAAGGCGAAAGTTGAGTTTTTGTACGATTTGCTTCAATCTCATTTTCAAAGATCAATATGAAAATTCATTAATAACTGCATACGAATTTTCCGGAAAATTCGCATTCCCGGGAGGAAAGTGGGTTGTAAGTGGGTGGTAAAAAGGCCAAAGTTGACTTCTTATGTGATTTGCTTCAAACTCATTTTCAAAAATCAATATGATAATTCATTTAAGACTGCATACCAATTTTCCGGAAAATTCACATTCCCGGGTGGAAAGTGGGTGGTGACAAGGCCAAAGTTGAGTTTTTATGCGATTTGCTTTAAACTCATTTTGAAAGATCAATATGAAAATTCATTAAAAACTGCGTACAAATTTTCCGGAAAATTCGCATTCCCGAGTGGAAAGTGGGTGGTAAATAGGCGAAAGTTAAGTTTTTGTACGATTTGCTTCAATCTCATTTTCAAAGATCAATATGAAAATTCATTAATAACTGCACACGAATTACCCGGAAAATTCACATTACAGGGTGGAGAGTGGGTGGTTAGAAGGCCAAAGTTGAGTTCATATGCGGTTTGCTTCAAACTCATTTTCAAAGATCAATATGAAAATTCATTTAAGACTGCCAATTTTCCGGAAAATTCACATTCCCGGGCTTAAAGTGGGTGGTATAAAGGCCAAAGTTGAGTTTTTATGCGATTTGCTTCAAACTCATTTTCAAAGATCAATATGAATATTTATTTAAGATCATATACCAATTTTCCGGAAAATTCGCATTCCCGGGTGGAAAGTGGGTGGTAAAAAGGCCAATCAATCTCATTTTCAAAGATCAATATGAAAATTCATTAAAAACTGCATACGAAGTTTCCGGAAAATTCGCATTGCCGGGTGGAAAGTGGGTGGTGACAAGGCCAAAGTTGAGTTTTTAAGCGATTTGCTTCGAACCCATTCTCAAAAATCAATATGATAATTCATTTAAGACTGCATACCAATTTTCCGGAAAATTCACATTCCCGGGTGGAGAGTGGGTGGTAAAAAGGCCAAAGTTGAGTTCTTATGCGATTTGCTTCAAACTCATTTTCAAAGATCAATATGAAAATTCATTTAAGACTGCATACCAATTTTCCGGAAAATTCGCATTCCCGGGTGGAAAGTGGGTGGTAAAAAGGCCAAAGTTGAGTTTTTATGCGATTTGCTTCAAACTCATTTTCAATATGATAATTCATTTAAAACTGTATACCAATTTTCCGGAAAATTCGCATTTTTGGGGGGAAAGTGGGTTGTACACAGGCCAAAGTTGAGTTCTTATGCGATTTGCTTCAAACTCATTTTGAAAGATCAATATGAAAATTCATTAAAAACTGCATACCAATTTTCCGGAAAATTCACATTCCAGGGTGGAAAGTGGGTGGTAAAAAGGCGAATGTTGAGTTTTTGTACGATTTGCTTCAAACTCATTTTCAAAGATCAATATGAAAATTCATTAATAACTGCATACCAATTTTCAGTAAAATTCACCCCCCTGAGTGGAAAGTAGGTGGTAAAAAGGCCAAAGTTGAGTTTTTATGCGATTTCGTTCAAACTCATTTTCAAAGATCTTTATGAAAATTCATTTAAAACTGCATACCAATTTTCCGGAAAATTCACCCCAATGGGTGGAAAGTGGGTGGTAAATAGGGTGAAAGTTGAGTTTTCATGCAATTTGCTTCAAACTCATTTTCAAAGATCTATATGAAAATTCATTTAAAACTGCATACCAATTTTCCGGAAAATTCGCATTCCCGGGTGGAAATTGTTTGGTAAAAAGGCCAAAGTTGAGTTCTTATGCGATTTGCTTCAAACTCATTTTCAAAGATCTATATGAAAATTCATTTAAAACTGCATACCAATTTTCCGGAAAATTCACATTCCAGGGTGTAAAGTGGGTGGTAAGTGGGTGGTTAAAAGGCCAAAGTTGAGTTATTATGGGATTTGCCTCAAACTCATTTTCAAAGATCAATATGAAAATTCATTTAAGACTGCATACCAATTTTCCGGAAAATTCGCATTCCCGGGTGGAAAGTGTGTGGTAATAAGGCCAAAGTTGAGTTTTTATGCGATTTGCTACAAACTCATTTTCAAAGATCAATATGAAAATTTATTTAAAACCGCATACCAATTTCCCGGAAAATTCGCATTCCCGGGTGGAAAAAGGGGGGTGACAAGGCCAAAGTTGAGTTTTTACACCTACACACTACACCTAATTTCATTGGTGGAGAGTTCTTCATATCGATAGAAGTTTGCGATTTGGTTTGATGACTTCATTTTTCATGTCAAGACAAATATAAGTTGTGTAAAGAAACAACAATTAGTAAATGAATTAATAAAAGGTTAACAGTGCATTTGCAAACATGAAATAGTGAATATATAATAGCAAAATCGAAACTCAATATATCGATAACAAACTTTGCGATTACCGGAGCGCCTTAAAGACGGAATCGCAAAATTTGATTCAAATCGCAAATTGCAAATGTTTTGCGATTACTGGAGCGTGGCTGGATATCATGAAATTTATAGAAATAGTTAGAAGCGGTTGTATCGATATATAGCACACAAGTCATATATCGATACAACACGCTCCGATTGTATTCAGTCTAGATAGACAAGCGCGCGAGAGTAGACGCTTGTGAATAAAAATTAAATAAAGGGAACATTAAACTTTACATATCAGGTGTGGGATATAGCCGTTGCTTTCTAACTGTGCAGGCTGCAAAATAAATTGCTAACCGCATAAGATCATAAGTTCAGCAATTGTGTGCAACGGTTTGGTGAATTGCCAAAAGTATGGAAATTTTAAGCCCCAATTTTGAGCTGGCAGCGACCGCTTCTTCAAGTACTGCGCTGGTAAATGCAGAGATTGCTGCAATATCACTGGATTTGGAGCTGTTCAGCGAGGATGCACTGGAGAACGACACCAAAATGATGATGCCGATCAAAAGTAAAATTCAAAGAGACGCAGATCGTTTACCGTTGCTCGCCAACAAAATTTGAAACAACACCGCCATAGTGGCGTCGTTCTCTGGTGAAATTAATAGCGACGCATACCAGTTACCGCTACTTGCTTAGCAAATTCAAGATGGCGCTGACCAATTGGTACCAGTTCGTTGTGAAATTGTTGAGAATGTCCAGAAGTTACATCCCAGTTTAACCATTTGGAAAGCAAGGGGCGATTGTATGCGGCTCGTAAGCGTATTGCCGTATTGCAGGTATTTATGCATCAACTGTAGATTGTCGCAGGATCCGTTGGGCCGTTTTCTCATTTTCCCCTATTTGGTTAAATCGAAATGTATCTTCTTTTCAAAAACTAGGCTTCATTCGTTCATTCGTTTTTTCATGTTCACGTCTTTTGAGTTTACAATTAAGGTGCAATTGTGGCAACGCTGCGCCGAAAAGTATCGATACATCAGCAACGTAGTTGGCAATTCCGGTAAAAGAGTGGCCAGACTGATCAATAAACAGCCGAATATTGTGTTGATAATAGTGCGGAAAATTTAAATTGAAGTAACTTATGAGAAGAAATGGAAGTGGAAAATTCGCGGAAAACCGTTGTATGCAACTTTTTTGTTTATCATCTGATCAGCTTCAAACTAAATTTCAATGATATTTTCTATATAAAAAAAAATTTTTTGACTGCATACCAATTATCCGGAAAATGGGTAGTCAAGGTTGTATGGGCGAAAGTTGAGTTCTTATGCGATTTGCTTCAAACTCATTTTCAAAGATCTTCATGAAAATTCATTTAAAGCTGCATACCAATTTTCCGGAAAATTCAACCCCCCTGGGTGGAAAGTGGGTGGTAAATAGGACGAAAGTTGAGTTTTCATGCAATTTGCTTCAAACTCATTTTCAAAGATCTATATGAAAATTCATTTAAAACTGCATACCAATTTTCCGGAAAATTCGCATTCCCGGGTGGAAATTGTTTGGTAAAAAGGCCAAAGTTGAGTTCTTATGCGATTTGCTTCAAACTCATTTTCAAAGATCTATATGAAAATTCATTTAAGACTGCATACCAATTTTCCGGAAAATTCACATTCAAGGGTGGAAAGTGGGTGCTCAAAAGGCCAAAGTTGAGTTTTTATGGGATTTGCTTCAAACTCATTTTCAAAGATCAATATGAAAATTCATTTAAGACTGCATACCAATTTTCCAGAAAATTCACCCCCCTGGGTGGAAAATGGGTAGTCAAGGTTGTATGGGCGAAAGTTGAAAGATCTTCATGAAAATTCATTTAAAACTGCATACCAATTTTCCGGAAAATTCACCCCAATGGGTGGAAAGTGGGTGGTAAATAGGGCGAAAGTTGATTTTTCATGCAATTTGCTTCAAACTCATTTTCAAAGATCTATATGAAAATTCATTAAAATCTGCATAACAATTTTCCGGAAAATTCACCCAACTGGGTTGAAAGTGGGTGGTAAAAAGGCCAAAAATGAGTTCTTATGCGATTTCCTTCAAACTCATTTTCAAAGATCTTCATGAAAATTCATTTAAAACAGCATACCAATTTTAAGGAAAAATTCACCCCCCTGGGTGGAAAATTGGTGGTAAATAGGGCGAAAGTTGAGTTCTTATGCGATTTGCTTCAAACTCATTTTCAAAGATCTATATGAAAATTCATTTAAAACTGCATGCCAATTTTCCGGAAAATTCACATTCCCGGGTGGAAAGTGGGTGGTTAGTGAGTGGTTAAAAGGCCAAAGTTGAGTTCTTATGCGATTTGCTTCAAACTCATTTTCAAAGATGTATATGAAAATTCATTAAAAACTGCATACCAATTTTCCGGAAAATTCGCATTGCCGGGTGGAAAGTGGGTGGTAAATAGGGCGAAAGTTGAGTTTTTGTGCCATTTGCTTCAAACTCATTTTCAAAGATCTATATGAAAATTCATTTAAAACTGCATACCAATTTTCCGGAAAATTCCATACCCTGGGTGGAAAGTGGGTGGTAAAAAGGCCAAAGTTGAGTTCTTATGCGATTTCCTTCAAACTCATTTTCAAAGATCAATATGAAAATTTATTAAAAATTTCATACCAATTTTCCGGAAAATTCACCCCCTGTGTGGAAAGTGGGTGGTAAAAAGGCCAAAGTTGAGTTTTTATGTGATTTCCTTCAAACTCATTTTCAAAGATCTTCATGAAAATTCATTTAAGACTGCATACCAATTTTCCGGAAAATTCACCCCCCTGGGTGGAAAGTGGGTGGTAATAGGGCGAAAGTTGAGTTTTCATGCAATTTGCTTCAAACTCATTTTCAAAGATCTATATGAAAATTCATTTAAAACTGCATACCAATTTTCCGGAAAATTCACCCCCCCGGGTGGAAAGTAGGTGGTAAATAGGGCGAAAGTTGAGTTCTTATGCGATTTGCTACAAACTTATTTTCAAAGATCTATATGGAAATTCATTTAAAACTGCATACCAACTTTCCGGAAAATTCACCCCCTTGGGTGGAAAGGGCTAAAATTGAGTTCTTATGCAATTTGCTTCAAACTCATTCTCAAAGATCTATATGAAAATTCATTAAAAACTGCATACAATTTTCCGGAAAATTCGCATTCCCGGGTGGAAAGTGGGTGGTAAATAGGGCGAAAGTTGAGTTTTTGTGCCATTTGCTTCAAACTCATTTTCAAAGATCAATATGAGAATTCATTTAAAACTGCATACCAATTTTACGGAAAATTCCCCCCCTGGGTGGAAAGTGGGTGGTAAAAAGGCCAAAGTTGAGTTCTTACGCGATTTCCTTCAAACTCATTTTCAAAGATCAATATGGAAATTCATTTAAAACTGCATACCAATTTTCCGGAAAATTCACCCCCTGGGTGGAAAGGGTTAAAATTGAGTTCTTATGCGATTTGCTTCAAACTCATTTTCAAAGATCAATATGAAAATTCATTAAAAACTGCATACCAATTTTCCGGAAAATTCACATTCCCGGGTGGAAAGTGGGTGGTAAGTGGGTGGTTAAAAGGCCAAAGTTGAGTTCTTATGCGATTTGCTTCAAACTCATTCTCAAAGATCTATATGAAAATTCATTTAAAACTGCATACCAATTTACGGAAAATTCACCCCCCTGAGTGGAAAGTGGGTGGTAAATAGGGCGAAAGTTCAGTTCTTATGCAATTTGCTTCAAACTCATTTTCAAAGATCTATATGAAAATTCATTTAAAACTGCATACCAATTTTCCGGAGAATTCACCCCCCTGGGTGGAAAGTGGGTGGTAAATAGGCCAAAGTTGAGTTTTTGTGCAATTTGCTTCAAACTCATTTTCAAAGATCTATATGAAAATTCATTTTAAACTGCATACCAATTTTCCGGAAAATTCACCCCCCTGGGTGAAAATTAGGTGGTAAATGGGGTGAAAGTTGAGTTTTCATGCAATTTGCTTCAAACTCATTTTCAAAGATCTATAAAAAAATTCATTTAAAACTTCATACCAATTTTCCGGAAAATTCACCCCCCCGGGTGGAAAGTGGGTGGTAAATAGGGCGAAAGTTGATTTCTTATGCGATTTGCTACAAACTTATTTTCAAAGATCTATATGGAAATTCATTGAAAACTGCATCCCAATTTTCCATAAAATTCACCCCCTGGGGGGAAAGGGTTAAAATTGAGTTCTTATGCAATTTGCTTCAAACTCATTTTCAAAGATCTATATGAAAATTCATTTAAAACTGCATACCAATTTTCCGGAAAATTCACATTCCCGGGTGGAAAGTGGGTGGTTAAAAGGCCAAAGTTAAGTTCTTATGCGATTTGCTTCAAACTCATTCTGAAAGATCTATATGAAAATTCATTTAAAACTGCATACCAATTTTCCGGAAAATTCGCATTCCCGGGTGGAAAGTGGGTGGTAAATAGGGCGAAGGTTGAGTTTTTGAGCAATTTGCTTCAAACTCATTTTCAAAGATCTTCATGAAAATTCATTTAAAACTGAATACCAATTTTCCGGAAAATTCACCCCCCTGGGTGGAAAGTGGGTGGTAAATAGGGTTAAAGTTGAGTTCTTATGCAATTTGCTTCAAACTTATTTTCAAAGATATATATGAAAATTCATTTAAAACTGCATACCAATTTTCTGGAAAATTCATTCCCCTGGGTGGAAAGTGGGTGGTAAATAGGGTGAAATTTGAGTTTTCATGCAATTTGCTTCAAATTCATTTTCAAAGATCTATATGCAAATTCATTTAAAACTGCATACCAATTTTCCGGAAAATTCACCCCCCTGGGTGGAAAGTGGGTGGTATATAGGGTTAAAGTTGAGTTCTTATGCGATTTGCTTCAAACTTATTTTCAAAGATCTATATGAAAATTCATTTAAAACTGCATTCCAATTTTCTGGAAAATTCACCCCCCTGGGTGAAAATTAGGTGGTAAATAGGGCGAAAGTTGAGTTTTCATGCAATTTGCTTCAAACTCATTTTCAAAGATCTATATGAAAATTCATTTAAAACTGCATACCAATTTTCCGGAAAATTCACATTCCCGGGTGGAGAGTGGGTGGTAAATAGGGCGAAAGTTGAGTTCTAATGCGATTTGCTACAAACTTATTTTCAAAGATCTATATGGAAATTCATTTTAAACTGCATACCAACTTTTCGGAAAATTCACCCCCGCGGGTGGAAAGTGGGTGGTATATAGGGTTAAAATTGAGTTCTTATGCAATTTGCTTCAAACTCATTTTCAAAGATCTATATGAAAATTCATTTAAAACTGCATACCAATTTTCCGGAAAATTCACATTCCCGGGTGGAAAGTGGGTGGTAAGTGGGTGGTTAAAAGGCCAAAGTTGAGTTCTTATGCGATTTGCTTCAAACTCATTTTCAAAGATCTATATGAAAATTCATTTAAAACTGCATACCAATTTTCCGGAAAATTCGCATTCCCGGGTGGAAAGTGGGTGGTAAATAGGGTAAAAGTTGAGTTTTCATGCAATTTGCTTCAAACTCATTTTCAAAGATCTATATGAAAATTCATTTAAAACTGCATACCAATTTTCCGGAAAATTCACATTCCCGGGTGGAGAGTGGGTGGTAAATAGGGCGAAAGTTGAGTTCTTATGCGATTTGCAACAAACTTATTTTCAAAGATCTATATGGAAATTCATTTTAAGCTGCATACCAATTTTCCGGAAAATTCACCCCCCTGGATGGAAAGTGGGTGGTAAAAAGGCCAAAGTTGAGTTCTTATGCGATTTCCTTCAAACTCATTTTCAAAGATCTTCATGAAAATTCATTTAAAACTGAATACCAATTTTCCGGAAAATTCACCCCCCTGGGTGGAAAGTGGGTGGTAAATAGGGTTAAAGTTGAGTTCTTATGCAATTTGCTTCAAACTTATTTTCAAAGATCTATATGAAATTCATTTAAAACTGCATACCAATTTTCTGGAAAATTCGCATTCCCGGGTGGAAAGTATGTGGTAAATAGGGCGAAAGTTGAGTTTTTGTGCAATTTGCTTCAAACTCATTTTCAAAGATCTATATGAAAATTCATTTTAAACTGAGTACCAATTTTCCAGAAAATTCACCCCCCCGGGTGGAAAGTGGGTGGTAAAAATGCCAAAGTTGAGTTTTTATGCGATTTGCTTCAAACTCATTTTCAAAGATCAATATGAAAATTTATTTAAGACCGCATACCAATTTTCCGGAAAATTCGCATTCCCGGGTGGAAAGTGGGTGGTATATAGGGTTAAAATTGAGTTCTTATGCAATTTGCTTCAAACTCATTTTCAAAGATCTATATGAAAATTCATTTAAAACTGCATACCAATTTTCCGGAAAATTCACATTCCCGTGTGGAAAGTGGGTGGTAAAAAGGCCAAAGTTGAGTTCTTATGCGATTTGCTTCAAACTCATTTTCAAAGATCTATATGAAAATTCATTTAAAACTGCATACCAATTTTCCGGAAAATTCGCATTCCCGTGTGGAAAGTATGTGGTAAATAGGGCGAAAGTTGAGTTTTTGTGCAATTTGCTTCAAACTCATTTTCAAAGATCTATATGAAAATTCATTTTAAACTGCGTACCAATTTTCCGGAAAATTCACCCCCCCGGGTGGAAAGTGGGTGGTAAAAATGCCAAAGTTGAGTTTTCCTGCAATTTGCTTCAAACTCATTTTCAAAGATCTATATGAAAATTCATTTTAAACTGCGTACCAATTTTCCGGAAAATTCACCCCCCCGGGTGGAAAGTGGGTGGTAAAAATGCCAAAGTTGAGTTTTTATGCGATTTGCTTCAAACTCATTTTCAAAGATCAATATGAAAATTTATTTAAGACCGCATACCAATTTTCCGGAAAATTCGCATTCCCGGGTGGAAAGTGGGTGGCAGAAAGGCCAAAGTTGAGTTTTTATGCGATTTGCTTCAAACTCATTTTCAAAAATCAATATGATAATTCATTTAAGACTGCATACCAATTTTCCGGAAAATTCACATTCACGGGTGGAAAGTTGGTGGTATATAGGGTTAAAATTGAGTTCTTATGCAATTTGCTTCAAACTCATTTTCAAAGATCTATATGAAAATTCATTTAAAACTGCATACCAATTTTCTGGAAAATTCACCCCCCTGGGTGGAAAGTGGGTGGTAAATAGGGTTAAAGTTGAGTTCTTATGCGATTTGCTTCAAACTTATTTTCAAAGATCTATATGAAAATTCATTTAAAACTGCATACCAATTTTCTGGAAAATTCACCACCCTGGGTGGAAAGTGGGTGGTAAATAGGGTTAAAGTCGAGTTCTTATGCGATTTGCTTCAAACTTATTATCAAAGATCTATATGAAAATTCATTTAAAACTGCATACCAATTTTCTGGAAAATTCATCCCCCTGGGTGAAAAGTGGGTGGTAATAGGGCGACAGTTGAGTTTTCATGCAATTTGCTTCAAACTCATATTCAAAGATCAACATGAAAATTCATTAAAAACTGCAGAACAATTTTCCGGAAAATTCACCCCCCTGGGTGGAAAGTGGCTGGTAAACAGGGTTAAAGTTGAGTTCTTATGCAATTTGCTTCAAACTCATTTTCAAAGATCTATATGAAAATTCATTTAAAACTGCATACCAATTTTCCGGAAAATTCACCCCCCTGGGTGGAGAGTGGGTGGTAAATAGGGCGAAAGTTGAGTTCTTATGCGATTTGCTACAAACTTATTTTCAAAGATCTATATGGAAATTCATTTTAAACTGCATACCAATTTTCCGGAAAATTCACCCCCCCGTGTGGAAAGTGGGTGGTAAAAAGGCCAAAGTTGAGTTCTTATGCGATTTGCTTCAAACTCATTTTCAAAGATCTATATGAAAATTCATTTAAAACTGCATACCAATTTTCCGGAAAATTCGCATTCCCGGGTGGAAAGTATGTGGTAAATAGGGCGAAAGTTGAGTTTTTGTGCAATTTGCTTCAAACTCATTTTCAAAGATCTATATGAAAATTCATTTTAAACTGCATACCAATTTTCCGGAAAATTCACCCCCCCCGGGTGGAAAGTGAGTGGTAAAAATGCCAAAGTTGAGTTTTTATGCGATTTGCTTCAAACTCATTTTCAAAGATCAATATGAAAATTTATTTAAGACCGCACACCAATTTTCCGGAAAATTCGCATTCCCGGGTGGAAAGTGGGTGGTAGAAAGGCCAAAGTTGAGTTTTTATGCGATTTGCTTCAAACTCATTTTCAAAAATCAATATGATAATTCATTTAAGACTGCATACCAATTTTCCGGAAAATTCACATTCACGGGTGGAAAGTTGGTTGTAAAAAGGCGAAAGTTGAGTTTTTGCACGATTTGCTTCAATCTCATTTTCAAAGATCAATATGAAAATTCATTTAAAACTGCATTCGAATTTTCTGGAAAATTCACCCCCCTGGGTGGAAAGTGGGTGGTAAATAGGGTTAAAGTTGAGTTCTTATGCGATTTGCTTCAAACTTATTTTCAAAGATCTATATGAAAATTCATTTAAAACTGCATACCAATTTTCTGGAAAATTCACCCCCCTGGGTGGAAAGTGGGTGGTAAATAGGGCGAAAGTTGAGTTCTTATGCGATTTGCTTCAAACTTATTTTCAAAGATCTATATGAAAATTCATTTAAAACTGCATACCAATTTTCTGGAAAATTCATCCCCCTGGGTGAAAAGTGGGTGGTAATAGGGCGAAAGTTGAGTTTTCATGCAATTTGCTTCAAACTCATATTCAAAGATCAACATGAAAATTCATTTAAAAATGCAGAACAATTTTCCGGAAAATTCCCCCCCTGGGTGGAAAGTGGCTGGTAAACAGGGTAAAAATTGAGTTCTTATGCGATTTCCTTCAAACTCATTTTCAAAGATCTATATGAAAATTCATTTAAAACTGCATACCAATTTTCCGGAAAATTCACCCCCCTGGGTGGAAAGTGGGTGGTATATAGGGTTAAAATTGAGTTCTTATGCAATTTGCTTCAAACTCATTTTCAAAGATCTATATGAAAATTCATTTAAAACTGCATACCAATTTTCCGGAAAATTCACCCCCCTGGGTGGAAAGTGGGTGGTATATAGGGTTAAAATTGAGTTCTTATGCAATTTGCTTCAAACTCATTTTCAAAGATCTATATGAAAATTCATTTAAAACTGCATAAAAATTTCCTGGAAAATTCATCCCCCTGGGTGAAAAGTGGGTGGTAATAGGGCGAAAGTTGAGTTCTTATGCAATTTGCTTCAAACACATTTTCAAAGATCTTCATGAAAATTCATTTAAAAATGCATACCAATTTTCCGGAAAATTCCCCCCCTGGGTGGAAAGTGGCTGGTAAACAGGGTAAAAATTGAGTTCTTATGCAATTTGCTTCAAACTCATTTTCAAAGATCTATATGAAAATTCATTTAAAACTGCATACCAATTTTCCGGAAAATTCACCCCCCTGGGTGGAAAGTGGGTGGTATATAAGGTTAAAATTGAGTTCTTATGCAATTTGCTTCAAACTCATTTTCAAAGATCTATATGAAAATTCATTTAAAACTGCATACCAATTTTCCCGGAAAATTCACCCCCCCGGGTGGAAAGTGGGTGGTATATAGGGTTAAAATTGAGTTCTTATGCAATTTGCTTCAAACTCATTTTTAAAGATCTATATGAAAATTCATTTAAAACTGCATACCAATTTTCCGGAAAATTCACATTCCCGTGTGGAAAGTGGGTGGTAAATAGGACGAAAGTTGAGTTCTTATGCAATTTGCTTCAAACTTATTTCCAAAGATCTGTATGAAAATTCATTTAAAACTGCATACCAATTTTCTGGAAAATTCACCCCCCTGGGTTGAAAGTGGGTGGTAAATAGGGTGAAAGTTGAGTTTTCATGCAATTTGCTTCAAACTCATTTTCAAAGATCTATATGAAAATTCATTTAAAACTGCATGCCAATTTTCCGGAAAATTCAACCCCCTGGGTGGAAAGTGGGTGGTAAATAGGGCCAAAGTTGAGTTTTTATGCGATTTGCTTCAAACTCATTTTCAAAGATCTATATGAAAATTCATTTAAAACTGCATACCAATTTTCCAGAAAATTCACCCCCCTGGGTGGAAAGTGGGTGGTAAATAGGGTGAAAGTTGAGTTCTTATGCAATTTGCTTCAAACTCATTTTCAAAGATCTATATGAAAATTCATTTAAGACTGCATACCAATTTTCCGGAAAATTCACCCCCCTGGGTGGAAAGTGGCTGGTATATACGGTTAAAATTGAGTTCTTATGTAATTTGCTTCAAACTCATTTTCAAAGATCTATATGAAAATTCATTTAAAACTGCATACCAATTTTCCGGAAAATTCACCCCCCCCGGGTGGAAAGTGGGTGGTATATAGGGTTAAAATTGAGTTTTTATGCAATTTGCTTCAAACTCATTTTCAAAGATCTATATGAAAATTCATTTAAAACTGCATACCAATTTTCCGGAAAATTCACATTCCCGTGTGGAAAGTGGGTGGTAAATAGGGCGAAAGTTGAGTTCTTATGCAATTTGCTTCAAACTTATTTCCAAAGATCTGTATGAAAATTCATTTAAAACTGCATACCAATTTTCTGGAAAATTCACCCCCCTGGGTGGAAAGTGGGTGGTAAATAGGGTGAAAGTTGAGTTTTCATGCAATTTGCTTCAAACTCATTTTCAAAGATCTATATGAAAATTCATTTAAAACTGCATACCAATTTTCCGGAAAATTCACCCCCCTGGGTGGAGAGTGGGTGGTAAATAGGGCGAAAGTTGTGTTCTTATGCGATTTGTTACAAACTTATTTTCAAAGATCTATATGGAAATTCATTTTAAACTGCATACCAATTTTCCGGAAAATTCACCCCCCCGGGTGGAAAGTGGGTGGTATATAGGGTTAAAATTGAGTTCTTATGCAATTTGCTTCAAACTCATTTTCAAAGATCAATATGAAAATTCATTTAAAACTGCATACCAATTTTCCGGAAAATTCACATTCCCGTGTGGAAAGTGGGTGGTAAAAAGGCCAAAGTTGAGTTCTTATGCGATTTGCTTCAAACTCATTTTCAAAGATCTGTATGAAAATTCATTTAAAACTGCATACCAATTTTCCGGAAAATTCGCATTCCCGGGTGGAAAGTATGTGGTAAATAGGGCGAAAGTTGAGTTTTTGTGCAATTTGCTTCAAACTCATTTTCAAAGATCTATATGAAAATTCATTTTAAACTGCGTACCAATTTTCCGGAAAATTCACCCCCCCGGGTGGAAAGTGGGTGGTAAAAATGCCAAAGTTGAGTTTTTATGCGATTTGCTACAAACTTATTTTCAAAGATCAAAATGAAAATTCATTTAAAACTGCATTCGAATTTTCTGGAAAATTCACCCCCCTGGGTGGAAAGTGGGTGGTAAATAGGGTTAAAGTTGAGTTCTTATGCGATTTGCTTCAAACTTATTTTCAAAGATCTATATGAAAATTCATTTAAAACTGCATACCAATTTTCTGGAAAATTCATCCCCCTGGGTGAAAAGTGGGTGGTAATAGGGCGAAAGTTGAGTTTTCATGCAATTTGCTTCAAACTCATATTCAAAGATCAACATGAAAATTCATTAAAAACTGCAGAACAATTTTCCGGAAAATTCACGCCCCTGGGTGGAAAGTGGGTGGTAAAAAGGCCAGAAATGAGTTCTTATGCGATTTCCTTCAAACACATTTTCAAAGATCTTCATGAAAATTCATTTAAAAATGCATACCAATTTTCCGGAAAATTCCCCCCCTGGGTGGAAAGTGGCTGGTAAACAGGGTTAAAATTGAGTTCTTATGCAATTTGCTTCAAACTCATTTTCAAAGATCTATATGAAAATTCATTTAAAACTGCATACCAATTTTCCGGAAAATTCACCCCCTGGGTGGAAAGTGGGTGGTATATAGGGTTAAAATTGAGTTCTTATGCAATTTGCTTCAAACTCATTTTCAAAGATCTATATGAAAATTCATTTAAAACTGCATACCAATTTTCTGGAAAATTCATCCCCCTGGGTGAAAAGTGGGTGGTAATAGGGCGAAAGTTGAGTTTTCATGCAATTTGCTTCAAACTCATATTCAAAGATCAACATGAAAATTCATTAAAAACTGCAGAACAATTTTCCGGAAAATTCACGCCCCTGGGTGGAAAGTGGGTGGTAAAAAGGCCAGAAATGAGTTCTTATGCGATTTTCTTCAAACACATTTTCAAAGATCTTCATGAAAATTCATTTAAAAATGCATACCAATTTTCCGGAAAATTCCCCCCCTGGGTGGAAAGTGGCTGGTAAACAGGGTTAAAATTGAGTTCTTATGCAATTTGCTTCAAACTCATTTTCAAAGATCTATATGAAAATTCATTTAAAACTGCATTCCAATTTTCCGGAAAATTCACCCCCCTGGGTGGAAAGTGGGTGGTATATAGGGTTAAAATTGAGTTCTTATGCAATTTGCTTCAAACTCATTTTCAAAGATCTATATGAAAATTCATTTAAAACTGCATACCAATTTTCCGGAAAATTCACCCCCCCGGGTGGAAAGTGGGTTGTGTATAGGGTTAAAATTGAGTTCTTATGCAATTTGCTTCAAACTCATTTTGAAAGATCTATATGAAAATTCATTTAAAACTGCATACCAATTTTCCGGAAAATTCACCCCCCCCGGGTGGAAAATGGGTGGTATATAGGGTTAAAATTGAGTTTTTATGCAATTTGCTTCAAACTCATTTTCAAAGATCTATATGAAAATTCATTTAAAACTGCATACCAATTTTCCGGAAAATTCACATTCCCGTGTGGAAAGTGGGTGGTAAATAGTGCGAAAGTTGAGTTCTTATGCAATTTGCTTCAAACTTATTTCCAAAGATCTATATGAAAATTCATTTAAAACTGCATACCAATTTTCCGGAAAATTCACCCCCCTGGGTGGAAAGTGGCTGGTAAATAGGGCGAAAGTTGAGTTCTTATGCAATTTACTTCAAAATTATTTCCAAAGATCTGTATGAAAATTCATTTAAAACTGCATACCAATTTTCTGGAAAATTCACCCCCCTGGGTGGAAAGTGGGTGGTAAATAGGGTGAAAGTTGAGTTTTCATGCAATTTGCTTCAAACTCATTTTCAAAGATTTATATGAAAATTCATTTAAAACTGCATACCAATTTTCCGGAAAATTCACCCCCCTGGGTGGAAAGTGGGTGGTAAATAGGGTTAAAGTTGAGTTCTTATGCAATTTGCTTCAAACTTATTTCCAAAGATCTGTATGAAAATTCATTTAAAACTGCATACCAATTTTCCGGAAAATTCGCATTCCCGGGTGGAAAGTATGTGGTAAATAGGACGAAAGTTGAGTTTTTGTGCAATTTACTTCAAAATTATTTCCAAAGATCTGTATGAAAATTCATTTAAAACTGCATACCAATTTTCTGGAAAATTCACCCCCCTGGGTGGAAAGTGGGTGGTAAATAGGGTGAAAGTTGAGTTTTCATGCAATTTGCTTCAAACTCATTTTCAAAGATCTATATGCAAATTCATTTAAAACTGCATACCAATTTTCCGGAAAATTCACCCCCCTGGGTGGAAAGTGGGTGGTAAATAGGGTGAAAGTTGAGTTTTCATGCAATTTGCTTCAAACTCATTTTCAAAGATCTATATGCAAATTCATTTAAAACTGCATACCAATTTTCTGGAAAATTCACCCCCCTGGGTGGAAAGTGGGTGGTAAATAGGGTGAAAGTTGAGTTTTCATGCAATTTGCTTCAAACTCATTTTCAAAGATCTATATGCAAATTCATTTAAAACTGCATACCAATTTTCCGGAAAATTCACCCCCCTGGGTGGAAAGTGGGTGGTAAATAGGGTGAAAGTTGAGTTTTCATGCAATTTGCTTCAAACTCATTTCCAAAGATCTGTATGAAAATTCATTTAAAACTGCATACCAATTTTCCGGAAAATTCGCATTCCCGGGTGGAAAGTATGTGGTAAATAGGACGAAAGTTGAGTTTTTGTGCAATTTACTTCAAAATTATTTCCAAAGATCTGTATGAAAATTCATTTAAAACTGCATACCAATTTTCTGGAAAATTCACCCCCCTGGGTGGAAAGTGGGTGGTAAATAGGGTGAAAGTTGAGTTTTCATGCAATTTGCTTCAAACTCATTTTCAAAGATCTATATGCAAATTCATTTAAAACTGCATACCAATTTTCCGGAAAATTCACCCCCCTGGGTGGAAAGTGGGTGGTAAATAGGGTGAAAGTTGAGTTTTCATGCAATTTGCTTCAAACTCATTTTCAAAGATCTATATGCAAATTCATTTAAAACTGCATACCAATTTTCCGGAAAATTCACCCCCCCGGGTGGAAAGTGGGTGGTAAAAATGCCAAAGTTGAGTTTTTATGCGATTTGCTTCAAACTCATTTTCAAAGATCAATATGAAAATTTATTTAAGACCGCATACCAATTTTCCGGAAAATTCGCATTCCCGGGTGGAAAGTGGGTGGTAGAAAGGCCAAAGTTGAGTTTTTATGCGATTTGCTTCAAACTCATTTTCAAAAATCAATATGATAATTCATTTAAGACTGCATACCAATTTTCCGGAAAATTCACATTCACGGGTGGAAAGTTGGTTGTAAAAAGGCGAAAGTTGAGTTTTTGTACGATTTGCTTCAATCTCATTTTCAAAGATCAATATGAAAATTCATTTAAAACTGCATTCGAATTTTCTGGAAAATTCACCCCCCTGGGTGGAAAGTGGGTGGTAAATAGGGTTAAAGTTGAGTTCTTATGCGATTTGCTTCAAACTTATTTTCAAAGATCTATATGAAAATTCATTTAAAACTGCATACCAATTTTCTGGAAAATTCACCCCCCTGGGTGGAAATTGGGTGGTAAATAGGGTTAAAGTTGAGTTCTTATGCGATTTGCTTCAAACTTATTTTCAAAGATCTATATGAAAATTCATTTAAAACTGCATACCAATTTTCTGGAAAAATCACCCCCCTGGGTGGAAAGTGGGTGGTTAATAGGGTGAAAGTTGAGTTTTCATGCAATTTGCTTCAAACTCATTTTCAAAGATCTATATGAAAATTCATTTAAAACTGCATACCAATTTTCCGGAAAATTCACATTCCCGGGTGGAGAGTGGGTGGTAAATAGGGCGAAAGTTGAGTTCTTATGCGATTTGCTACAAACTTATTTTCAAAGATCTATATGGAAATTCGTTTTAAACTGCATACCAATTTTCCGGAAAATTCACCCCCCCGGGTGGAAAGTGGGTGGTATATAGGGTTAAAATTGAGTTCTTATGCAATTTGCTTCAAACTCATTTTCAAAGATCTATATGAAAATTCATTTAAAACTGCTTACCAATTTTCCGGAAAATTCACATTCCCGTGTGGAAAGTGGGTGGTAAGTGGGTGGTAAAAAGGCCAAAGTTGAGTTCTTATGCGATTTGCTTCAAACTCATTTTCAAAGATCTATATGAAAATTCATTTAAAACTGCATACCAATTTTCCGGAAAATTCGCATTCCCGGGTGGAAAGTATGTGGTAAATAGGGCGAAAGTTGAGTTTTTGTGCAATTTGCTTCAAACTCATTTTCAAAGATCTATATGAAAATTCATTTAAAACTGCGTACCAATTTTCCGGAAAATTCACCCCCCCGGGTGGAAAGTGGGTGGTAAAAATGCCAAAGTTGAGTTTTTATGCGATTTGCTTCAAACTCATTTTCAAAGATCAATATGAAAATTTATTTAAGACCGCATACCAATTTTCCGGAAAATTCGCATTCACGGGTGGAAAGTTGGTTGTAAAAAGGCGAAAGTTGAGTTTTTGTACGATTTGCTTCAATCTAATTTTAAAAGATCTATATGAAAATTCATTTAAAACTGCATTCGAATTTTCTGGAAAATTCACCCCCCTGGGTGGAAAGTGGGTGGTAAATAGGGTTAAAGTTGAGTTCTTATGCGATTTGCTTCAAACTTATTTTCAAAGATCTATATGAAAATTCATTTAAAACTGCATACCAATTTTCTGGAAAATTCACCCCCCTGGGTGGAAAGTGGGTGGTAAATAGGGTTAAAGTTGAGTTCTTATGCGATTTGCTTCAAACTTATTTTCAAAGATCTATATGAAAATTCATTTAAAACTGCATACCAATTTTCTGGAAAATTCATCCCCCTGGTTGAAAAGTGGGTGGTAATAGAGCGAAAGTTGAGTTTTCATGCAATTTGCTTCAAACTCATATTCAAAGATCAACATGAAAAGTCATTAAAAACTGCAGAACAATTTTCCGGAAAATTCACGCCCCTGGGTGGAAAGTGGGTGGTAAAAAGGCCAGAAATGAGTTCTTATGCGATTTCCTTCAAACACATTTTCAAAGATCTATATGAAAATTCATTTAAAACTGCATACCAATTTTCCGGAAAATTCGCATTGCCGGGTGGAAAGTATGTGGTAAATAGGGCGAAAGTTGAGTTTTTGTGCAATTTGCTTCAAACTCATATTCAAAGATCAACATGAAAATTCATTAAAAACTGCAGAACAATTTTCCGGAAAATTCACGCCCCTGGGTGGTAAGTGGGTGGTAAAAAGGCCAAAGTTGAGTTCTTATGCGATTTGCTTCAAACTCATTTTCAAAGATCTATATGAAAATTCATTTCAAACTGCATACCAATTTTCTGGAAAATTCACGCCCCGGGGTGAAAAGTGGGTGGTAAAAAGGCCAGAAATGAGTTCTTATGCGATTTGCTATAAACTCATTTTCAAAGATCAATATGAAAATTCATTTAAAACTGCATACCAATTTTCCGGAAAATTCGCATTCCCGGGTGGAAAGTATGTGGTAAATAGGGCGAAAGTTGAGTTTTTGTGCAATTTGCTTCAAACTCATATTCAAAGATCAACATGAAAATTCATTAAAAACTGCAGAACAATTTTCCGGAAAATTCACGCCCCTGGGTGGAAAGTGGGTGGTAAAAATGCCAAAGTTGAGTTTTTATGCGATTTGCTTCAAACTCATTTTCAAAGATCTATATGAAAATTCATTTTAAACTGCATACCAATTTTCCGGAAAATTCACATTCCCGTGTGGAAAGTGGGTGGTAAGTGGGTGGTAAAAGGGCCAAAGTTGAGTTCTTATGCGATTTGCTTCAAACTCATTTTCAAAGATCTATATGAAAATTCATTTAAAACTGCATACCAATTTTCCGGAAAATTCACCCCCCCGGGTGGAAAGTGGGTGGTAAAAATGCCAAAGTTGAGTTTTTATGCGATTTGCTTCAAACTCATTTTCAAAGATCAATATGAAAATTAATTTAAGACCGCATACCAATTTTCCGGAAAATTCGCATTCCCGAGTGGAAAGTTGGTTGTAAAAAGGCGAAAGTTGAGTTTTTGTACGATTTGCTTCAATCTCATTTTCAAAGATCAATATGAAAATTCATTTAAAGCTGCATTCGAATTTTCTGGAAAATTCACCCCCCTGGGTGGAAAGTGGGTGGTAAATAGGGTTGAAGTTGAGTTCTTATGCGATTTGCTTCAAACTTATTTTCAAAGATCTATATGAAAATTCATTTAAAACTGCATACCAATTTTCTGGAAAATTCACCCCCCTGGGTGGAAAGTGCGTGGTAAATAGGGTTAAAGTGCAGTTCTTATGCGATTTGCTTCAAACTTATTTTCAAAGATCTATATGAAAATTCATTTAAAACTGCATACCAATTTTCTGGAAAATTCATCCCCCTGGGTGAAAAGTGGGTGGTAATAGGGCGAAAGTTGAGTTTTCATGCAATTTGCTTCAAACTCATATTCAAAGATCAATATGAAAATTCATTTAAAACAGCAGAACAATTTTCCGGAAAATTCACGCCCCTGGGTGGAAAGTGGGTGGTATATAGGGTTAAAATTGAGTTCTTATGCAATTTGCTTCAAACTCATTTTCAAAGATCTATATGAAAATTTATTTAAAACTGCATACCAATTTTCAGGAAAATTCACATTCCCGTGTGGAAAGTGGGTGGTAAGTGGGTGGTAAAAAGGCCAAAGTTGAGTTCTTATGCGATTTGCTTCAAACTCATTTTCAAAGATCTATATGAAAATTCATTTAAAACTGCATACCAATTTTCCGGAAAATTCGCATTCCCAGGTGGAAAGTATGTGCGAAAGTTGAGTTTTTGTGCAATTTGCTTCAAACTCATTTTCAAAAATCAATATGATAATTCATTTAAGACCGCATACCAATTTTCCGGAAAATTCGCATTCCCGGGTGGAAACTGGGTGGTAAAAGGGCCAAAGTTGCGTTTTTATGCGATTTGCTTCAAACTCATTCTCAAAAATCCATATGATAATTCATTTAAGACTGCATACCAATTTTCCGAAAAATTCACATTCACGGGTGGAAAGTGGGTGGTAAAAAGGCAAAAGTTGAGTTTTTGTACGATTTGCTTCAATCTCATTTTCAAAAATCAATATGATAATTCATTTAAGACTGCATACGAATATTCCGGAAAATTCACATTCCCGGGTGGAAAGTGGGTGGTAAATAGGGCGAAAGTTGAGTTTTTGTGCAATTTGCTTCAAACTCATTTTCAAAGATCTATATGAAAATTCATTTAAAACTGCATACCAATTTTCCGGAAAATTCACATTCCTGTGTGGATAGTGGGTGGTAAGTGGGTGGTAAAAAGGCTAAAGTTGAGTTCTTATGCGATTTGCTTCAAACTCATTTTCAAAGATCTATATGAAAATTCATTTTAAACTGCATACCAATTTTCCGGAAAATTTTCATTCCCGGGTGGAAAGTATGTGGTAAATAGGGCGAAAGTTGAGGTTTTGTGCAATTTTCTTCAAACTCATTTTCAAAGATCTATATGAAAATTCATTTAAAACTGCATACAAATTTTCCGGAAAATTCGCATTGCCGGGTGGAAAGTGGGTGGTAGAAAGGCCAAAGTTGAGTTTTTATGCGATTTGCTTCAAACTCATTTTCAAAAATCAATATGATAATTCATTTAAGACTGCATACCAATTTTCCGGAAAATTCACATTCACGGGTGGAAAGTGGGTGGTAGAAAGGCGAAAGTTGAGTTCTTATGCGATTTCCTTCAAACTCATTTTCAAAGATCAATACGAAAATTTATTTAAAACTGCATACCAATTTTCCGGAAAATTCACCCCCCTGGGTGGAAAGTGGGTGGTAAATAGGGTTAAAGTTGAGTTCTTATGCAATTTGCTTCAAACTTATTTTCAAAGATCTATATGAAAATTCATTTAGAACTGCATACCAATTTTCTGGAAAATTCACCCCCCTGGGTGGAAAGTGGGTGGTAAATAGGGTGAAAGTTGAGTTTTCATGCAATTTGCTTCAAACTCATTTTCAAAGATCAATATGAAAATTCATTTAAAACTGCATACCAACTTTCCGGAAAATTCACATTCCCGGGTGGAGAGTGGGTGGTAAATAGGGCGAAAGTTGAGTTCTTATGCGATTTGCTTCAAACTCATTTTCAAAGATCAATATGAAAATCCATTTTAAACTGCATACCAATTTTCCGGAAAATTCACATTCCCGGGTGGAAAGTGGGTGGTAAAAAGGCCAAAGTTGAGTTCTTATGCGATTTGCTTCAAACTCATTTTCAAGGATCAATATGAAAATTCATTAAAAACTGCATACCAATTTTCCGGAAAATTCACATTCCTGAGTGGCAAGTGGGTGGTCAAAAGGCCAAAGTTGAGTTCTTATGCGATTTGCTTCAAACTCATTTTCAAAGATCAATATGAAAATTCATTAAAAACTGCATACCAATTTTCCGGAAAATTCACATTCCCGGGTGGAAAGTGGGTGGTAAAAAGGCCAAAGTTGAGTTCTTATGCGATTTGCTTCAAACTCATTTTCAAGGATCAATATGAAAATTCATTAAAAACTGCATACCAATTTTCCGGAAAATTCACATTCCTGAGTGGCAAGTGGGTGGTCAAAAGGCCAAAGTTGAGTTCTTATGCGATTTGCTTCAAACTCATTTTCAAAGATCAATATGAAAATTCATTAAAAACTGCATACCAATTTTCCGGAAAATTCACATTCCCGGGTGGAAAGTGGGTGCTCAAAAGGCCAAAGTTGAGTTCTTATGCGATTTGCTTCAAACTCATTTTCAAAGATCAATATGAAAATTCATTAAAAACTGTATACCAATTTTCCGGAAAATTCACTCCCCTGGGTGGAAAGTGGGTGGTATATAGGGTTAAAATTGAGTTCTTATGCAATTTGCTTCAAACTCATTTTCAAAGATCTATATGAAAATTCATTTAAAACTGCATACCAATTTTCCGGAAAATTCACATTCCTGTGTGGATAGTGGGTGGTAAGTGGGTGGTAAAAAGGCCAAAGTTGAGTTCTTATGCGATTTGCTTCAAACTCATTTTCAAAGATCTATATTGAAATTCATTTTAAACTGCATACCAATTTTCCGTAAAATTCGCATTCCCGGGTGGAAAGTATGTGTTAAATAGGGCGAAAATTGAGGTTTTGTGCAATTTGCTTCAAACTCATTTTCATAGATCTATATGAAAATTCATTTAAAACTGCATACCAATTTTCCGGAAAATTCGCATTGCCGGGTGGAAAGTGGGTGGTAGAAAGGCCAAAGTTGAGTTTTTATGCGATTTGCTTCAAACTCATTTTCAAAAATCAATATGATAATTCATTTAAAACTGCATACCAATTTTCCGGAAAATTCACATTCACGGGTGGAAAGTTGGTTGTAAAAAGGCGAAAGTTGAGTTTTTGTACGATTTGCTTCAATCTCATTTTCAAAGATCAATATGAAAATTCATTTAAAACTGCATTCGAATTTTCTGGAAAATTCACCCCCCTGGGTGGAAAGTGGGTGGTAAATAGGGTTAAAGTTGAGTTCTTATGCGATTTGCTTCAAACTTATTTTCAAAGATCTATATGAAAATTCATTTAAAAATGCATACCAATTTTCCGGAAAATTCACCCCCCTGGGTTGAAAGTTTCTGGTAAATAGGGTTAAAGTTGAGTTCTTATGCAATTTGCTTCAAACTTATTTCCAAACATCTGTATAAAAATTCATTTAAAACTGCATACCAATTTTCTGGAAAATTCACCCCCCTGGGTGGAAAATGGGTGGTAAATAGGGTGAAAGTTGAGTTTTCATGCAATTTGCTTCAAACTCATTTTCAAAGATCTATATGAAAATTCATTTAAAACTGCATACCAATTTTCCGGAAAATTCACCCCCCTGGGTGGAAAGTGGATGGTATATAGGGTTAAAATTGAGTTCTTATGCAATTTGCTTCAAACTCATTTTCAAAGATCTATATGAAAATTCATTTAAAACTGCATACCAATTTTCCGGAAAATTCACCCCCCCGGGTGGAAAGTGGGTGGTATGCAGGGTTAAAATTGAGTTCTTATGCAATTTGCTTCAAACTCATTTCCAAAGATCTGTATGAAAATTCATTTAAAACTGCAGAACAATTTTCCGGAAAATTCACATTCCCGTGTGGAAAGTGGGTGGTAAAAAGGCCAAAGTTGAGTTCTTATGCAATTTGCTTCAAACTTATTTTCAAAGATCTGTATGAAAATTCATTTAAAACTGCATACCAATTTTCTGGAAAATTCACCCCCCTGGGTGGAAAGTGGGTGGTAAATAGGGTGAAAGTTGAGTTCTTATGCGATTTGCTTCAAACTCATATTCAAAGATCAATATGAAAATTCATAAAAAACTGCATATCAACTTTCCGGAAAACTCACATTCCCGGGTGGAAAGTGGGTGGTATGCAGGGTTAAAATTGAGTTCTTATGCAATTTGCTTCAAACTCATATTCAAAGATCAATATGAAAATTCATTTAAAACTGCATACCAATTTTCCGGAAAATTCACCCCCCTGGGTGGAAAGTGGGTGGTAAATAGGGTGAAAGTTGAGTTTTCATGCAATTTGCTTCAAACTCATTTTCAAAGATCTATATGAAAATTCATTTAAAACTGCATACCAATTTTCCGGAAAATTCACCCCCCTTTGTGGAAAGTGGCTGGTAAATAGGGTTAAAGTTGAGTTCTTATGCAATTTGCTTCAAACTTATTTCCAAAGATCTGTATGAAAATTCATTTAAAGCTGCATACCAATTTTCTGGAAAATTCACCCCCCTGGGTGGAAAGTGGGTGGTAAATAGGGTGAAAGTTGAGTTTTCATGCAATTTGCTTCAAACTCATTTTCAAAGATCTATATGAAAATTCATTTAAAACTGCATACCAATTTTCCGGAAAATTCACCACCCTGGGTGGAAAGTGGGTGGTAAAAATGCCAAAGTTGAGTTTTTATGCGATTTGCTTCAAACTCATTTTCAAAGATCAATATGAAAATTTATTTAAGACCGCATACCAATTTTCCGGAAAATTCGCATTCCCGGGTGGAAAGTGGGTGGTAGAAAGGCCAAAGTTGAGTTTTTATGCGATTTGCTTCAAACTCATTTTCAAAAATCAATAGTATAATTCATTTAAGACTGCATACCAACTTTCCGGAAAATTCACATTCAGGGATGGAAAGTTGGTTGTAAAAAGGCGAAAGTTGAGTTTTTGTACGATTTGCTTCAATCTCATTTTCAAAGATCAATATGAAAATTCATTTACAACTGCATTCGAATTTTCTGGAAAATTCACCCCCCTGGGTGGAAAGTGGGTGGTAAATAGGGATAAAGTTGAGTTCTTATGCGATTTGCTTCAAACTTATTTTCAAAGATCTATATGAAAATTCATTTAAAAATGCATACCAATTTTCCGGAAAATTCACCCCCCTGGGTGGAAAGTTTCTGGTAAATAGGGTTAAAGTTGAGTTCTTATGCAATTTGCTTCAAACTTATTTTCAAAAATCTGTATGAAAATTCATTTAAAACTGCACACCAATTTTCTGGAAAATTCACCGCCCTGGGTGGAAAGTGGGTGGTAAATAGGGTGAAAGTTGAGTTTTCATGCAATTTGCTTCAAACTCATTTTCAAAGATCTATATGAAAATTCATTTAAAACTGCATACCAATTTTCCGGAAAATTCACCCCCCTGGATGGAAAGTGGGTGGTATATAGGGTTAAAATTGAGTTCTTATGCAATTTGCTTCAAACTCATTTTCAAAGATCTATATGAAAATTCATTTAAAACTGCATACCAATTTTCCGGAAAATTCACCCCCCCCCCCCGGGTGGAAAGTGGGTGGTATACAGGGTTAAAATTGAGTTCTAATGCAATTTGCTTCAAACTCATTTTCAAAGATCAATATGAAAATTCATTTAAAACTGCATACCAATTTTACGGAAAATTCACATTCCCGTGTGGAAAGTGGGTGGTAAAAAGGCCAAAGTTGAGTTCTTATGCAATTTGCTTCAAACTTATTTCCAAAGATCTGTATGAAAATTCATTTAAAACTGCTTACCAGTTTTCCGGAAAATTCACCCCCCTGGGTGGAAAGTGGGTGGTAAATAGGTTTAAAGTTGAGTTCTTATGCAATTTACTTCAAAATTATTTCCAAAGATCTGTATGAAAATTCATTTAAAACTGCATACCAATTTTCTGGAAAATTCACCCCCCTGGGTGGAAAGTGGGTGGTAAATAGGGTGAAAGTTGAGTTTTCATGCAATTTGCTTCAAACTCATTTTCAAAGATCTATATGAAAATTCATTTAAAACTGCATACCAATTTTCCGGAAAATTCACCCCCCCCCCCCCGGGTGGAAAGTGGGTGGTATACAGGGTTAAAATTGAGTTCTAATGCAATTTGCTTCAAACTCATTTTCAAAGATCAATATGAAAATTCATTTAAAACTGCATACCAATTTTACGGAAAATTCACATTCCCGTGTGGAAAGTGGGTGGTAAAAAGGCCAAAGTTGAGTTCTTATGCAATTTGCTTCAAACTTATTTCCAAAGATCTGTATGAAAATTCATTTAAAACTGCTTACCAGTTTTCTGGAAAATTCACCCCCCTGGGTGGAGGGTGGGTGGTTAATAGGGTGAAAGTTGAGTTTTCATGCAATTTGCTTCAAACTCATTTTCAAAGATCTATATGAAAATTCATTTAAAACTGCTTACCAGTTTTCCGGAAAATTCACCCCCCTGGGTGGAAAGTGGGTGGTAAATAGGTTTAAAGTTGAGTTCTTATGCAATTTACTTCAAAATTATTTCCAAAGATCTGTATGAAAATTCATTTAAAACTGCATACCAATTTTCTGGAAAATTCACCCCCCTGGGTGGAAAGTGGGTGGTAAATAGGGTGAAAGTTGAGTTTTCATGCAATTTGCTTCAAACTCATTTTCAAAGATCTATATGAAAATTCATTTAAAACTGCTTACCAGTTTTCCGGAAAATTCACCCCCCTGGGTGGAAAGTGGCTGGTAAATAGGTTTAAAGTTGAGTTCTTATGCAATTTACTTCAAAATTATTTCCAAAGATCTGTATGAAAATTCATTTAAAACTGCATACCAATTTTCTGGAAAATTCACCCCCCTGGGTGGAAAGTTAGTTGTAATTAGGGTGAAAGTTGAGTTTTCATGCAATTTGCTTCAAACTCATTTTCAAAGATCTATATGAAAATTCATTTAAAACTGCATACCAATTTTCCGGAAAATTCACCCCCCTGGGTGGAAAGTGGGTGGTAAATAGGGTGAAAGTTGAGTTCTTATGCAATTTGCTTCAAACTTATTTTCAAAGATCTGTATGAAAATTCATTTAAAGCTGCATACCAATTTTCTGGAAAATTCACCCCCCTGGGTGGAAAGTGGCTGGTAAATAGGTTTAAAGTTGAGTTCTTATGCAATTTACTTCAAAATTATTTCCAAAGATCTGTATGAAAATTCATTTAAAACTGCATACCAATTTTCTGGAAAATTCACCCCCCTGGGTGGAAAGTGGGTGGTAAATAGGGTGAAAGTTGAGTTTTCATGCAATTTGCTTCAAACTCATTTTCAAAGATCTATATGAAAATTCATTTAAAACTGCATACCAATTTTCCGGAAAATTCACCCCCCTGGGTGGAAAGTGGGTGGTAAATAGGGTGAAAGTTGAGTTTTCATGCAATTTGCTTCAAACTCATTTTCAAAGATCTATATGAAAATTCATTTAAAACTGCATACCAATTTTCCGGAAAATTCACCCCCCTGGGTGGAAAGTGGCTGGTAAATAGGTTTAAAGTTGAGTTCTTATGCAATTTACTTCAAAATTATTTCCAAAGATCTGTATGAAAATTCATTTAAAACTGCATACCAATTTTCTGGAAAATTCACCCCCCTGGGTGGAAAGTTAGTTGTAATTAGGGTGAAAGTTGAGTTTTCATGCAATTTGCTTCAAACTCATTTTCAAAGATCTATATGAAAATTCATTTAAAACTGCATACCAATTTTCCGGAAAATTCACCCCCCTGGGTGGAAAGTGGGTGGTAAATAGGGTGAAAGTTGAGTTTTCATGCAATTTGCTTCAAACTCATTTTCAAAGATCTATATGAAAATTCATTTAAGACTGCATACCAATTTTCCGGAAAATTCACCCCCCTGGGTGGAAAGTGGCTGGTAAATAGGGTTAAAGTTGAGTTCTTATGCAATTTGCTTCAAACTTATTTCCAAAGATCTGTATGAAAATTCATTTAAAACTGCATACCAATTTTCTGGAAAATTCACCCCCCTGGGTGGAAAGTGGGTGGTAAATAGGGTGAAAGTTGAGTTTTCATGCAATTTGCTTCAAACTCATTTTCAAAGATCTATATGAAAATTCATTTAAAACTGCATACAAATTTTCCGGAAAATGCACTCCCCTGGGTGGAAAGTGGGTGGTATATAGGGTTAAAATTGAGTTCTTATGCAATTTGCTTCAAACTCATTTTCAAAGATCAATATGAAAATTCATTTAAAACTGCATACCAATTTTCCGGAAAATTCACATTCCCGTGTGGAAAGTGGGTGGTAAGTGGGTGGTAAAAAGGCCAAAGTTGAGTTCTTATGCGATTTGCTTCAAACTCATTTTCAAAGATCAATATGAAAATTCATTTAAAACTGCTTACCAATTTTCCGGAAAATTCGCATTCCCGGGTGGAAAGTATGTGGTAAATAGGGCGAAAGTTGAGTTTTTGTGCAATTTGCTTCAAACTCATTTTCAAAGATCTATATGAAAATTCATTCAAAACAATTTTCCGGAAAATTCGCATTGCCGGGTGGAAAGTGGGTGGTAAATAGGGCGAAAGTTGAGTTTTTGTGCAATTTGCTTCAAACTCATTTTCAAAGATCAATATGAAAATTTATTTAAGACCGCATACCAATTTTCCGGAAAATTCGCATTCCCGGGTGGAAAGTGGGTGGTAGAAAGGCCAAAGTTGAGTTTTTATGCGATTTGCTTCAAACTCATTTTCAAAAATCAATATGATAATTCATTTAAGACTGCATACCAATTTTCCGAAAAATTCACATTCACGGGTGGAAAGTGGGTGGTAAAAAGGCAAAAGTTGAGTTTTTGTACGATTTGCTTCAATCTCATTTTCAAAAATCAATATGATAATTCATTTAAGACTGCATACGAATATTCCGGAAAATTCACATTCCCGGGTGGAAAGTGGGTGGTAAATTGGGCGAAAGTTGAGTTTTTGTGCAATTTGCTTCAAACTCATTTTCAAAGATCTATATGAAAATTCATTTAAAACTGCATACCAATTTTCCGGAAAATTCACATTCCTGTGTGGATAGTGGGTGGTAAGTGGGTGGTAAAAAGGCTAAAGTTGAGTTCTTATGCGATTTGCTTCAAACTCATTTTCAAAGATCTATATGAAAATTCATTTTAAACTGCATACCAATTTTCCGGAAAATTCGCATTCCCGGGTGGAAAGTATGTGGTAAATAGGGCGAAAGTTGAGGTTTTGTGCAATTTGCTTCAAACTCATTTTCAAAGATCTATATGAAAATTCATTTAAAACTGCAGACCAATTTTCCGGAAAATTCGCATTGCCGGGTGGAAAGTGGGTGGTAGAAAGGCCAAAGTTGAGTGTTTATGCGATTTGCTTCAAACTCATTTTCAAAAATCAATATGATAATTCATTTAAGACTGCATACCAATTTTCCGGAAAATTCACATTCACGGGTGGAAAGTGGGTGGTAAAAAGGCGAAAGTTGAGTTTTTGTACGATTTGCTTTGCTACTCATTTTCAAAGATCTATATGAAAATTCATTTAAAGCTGCATACCAATTTTCCGGAAAAATTACATTCCCGGGTGTAAAGTGGGTGGTAAAAAGGGCGAAAGTTGAGTTCTTATGCGATTTCCTTCAAACTCATTTTCAAAGATCAATACGAAAATTTATTTAAAACTGCATACCAATTTTCCGGAAAATTCACCCCCCTGGGTGGAAAGTGGGTGGTAAATAGGGTGAAAGTTGAGTTTTTGTGCAATTTGCTTCAAACTCATTTTCAAAGATCTATATGAAAATTCATTCAAAACAATTTTCCGGAAAATTCGCATTGCCGGGTGGAAAGTGGGTGGTAAATAGGGCGAAAGTTGAGTTTTTGTGCAATTTGCTTCAAACTCATTTTCAAAGATCTATATGAAAATTCATTCAAAACAATTTTCCGGAAAATTCGCATTGCCGGGTGGAAAGTGGGTGGTAAATAGGGCGAAAGTTGAGTTTTTGTGCAATTTGCTTCAAACTCATTTTCAAAGATCTATATGAAAATTCATTCAAAACAATTTTCCGGAAAATTCGCATTGCCGGGTGGAAAGTGGGTGGTAAATAGGGCGAAAGTTGAGTTTTTGTGCAATTTGCTTCAAACTCATTTTCAAAGATCAATATGAAAATTTATTTAAGACCGCATGCCAATTTTCCGGAAAATTCGCATTCCCGGGTGGAAAGTGGGTGGTAGAAAGGCCAAAGTTGAGTTTCTATGCGATTTGCTTCAAACTCATTTTCAAAAATCAATACGAAAATTTATTTAAAACTGCATACCAATTTTCCGGAAAATTCACCCCCCTGGGTGGAAAGTGGGTGGTAAATAGGGTTAAAGTTGAGTTCTTATGCAATTTGCTTCAAACTTATTTTCAAAGATCTATATGAAAATTCATTTAGAACTGCATACCAATTTTCTGGAAAATTCACCCCCCTGGGTGGAAAGTGGGTGGTAAATAGGGTGAAAGTTGAGTTTTTGTGCAATTTGCTTCAAACTCATTTTCAAAGATCTATATGAAAATTCATTCAAAACAATTTTCCGGAAAATTCGCATTGCCGGGTGGAAAGTGGGTGGTAAATAGGGCGAAAGTTGAGTTTTTGTGCAATTTGCTTCAAACTCATTTTCAAAGATCAATATGAAAATTTATTTAAGACCGCATGCCAATTTTCCGGAAAATTCGCATTCCCGGGTGGAAAGTGGGTGGTAGAAAGGCCAAAGTTGAGTTTCTATGCGATTTGCTTCAAACTCATTTTCAAAAATCAATATGATAATTCATTTAAGACTGCATACCAATTTTCCGGAAAATTCACATTCACGGGTGGAAAGTGGGTGGTAAAAAGGCAAAAGTTGAGTTTTTATGCGATTTGCTTCAATCTCATTTTCAAAAATCAATATGATAATTCATTTAAAACTGCATACGAATATTCCGGAAAATTCACATTCCCGGGTGGAAAGTGGGTGGTAAATAGGGCGAAAGTTGAGTTTTTGTGCAATTTGCTTCAAACTCATTTTCAAAGATCAATATGAAAATTTATTTAAGACCGCATACCAACTTTCCGGAAAATTCAGATTCCCGGGTGGAAAGTGGGTGGTAGAAAGGCCAAAGTTGAGTTTTTATGCGATTTGCTTCAAACTCATTTTCAAAAATCAATATGATAATTCATTTAAGACTGCATTCCAATTTTCCGAAAAATTCACATTCCTGTGTGGATAGTGGGTGGTAAGTGGGTGGTAAAAAGGCTAAAGTTGAGTTCTTATGCGATTTGCTTCAAACTCATTTTCAAAGATCTATATGATAATTCATTTTAAACTGCATACCAATTTTCCGGAAAATTCGCATTCCCGGGTGGAAAGTATGTGGTAAATAGGGCGAAAGTTGAGGTTTTGTGCAATTTGCTTCAAACTCATTTTCAAAGATCTATATGAAAATTCATTTAAAACTGCATACCAATTTTCCGGAAAATTCGCATTGCCGGGTGGAAAGTGGGTGGTAGAAAGGCCAAAGTTGAGTTTTTATGCGATTAGCTTCAAACTCGTTTTCAAAAATCAATATGATAATTCATTTAAGACTGCATTCCAATTTTCTGAAAAATTCACATTCACGGGTGGAAAGTGGGTGGTAAAAAGGGCGAAAGTGGAGTTTTTATGCGATTTGCTTCAAACTCATTTTCAAAAATCAATATGATAATTCATTTAAGACTGCATACGGATATTCCGGAAAATTCACATTCCCGGGTGGAAAGTGGGTGGTAAATAAGGCGAAAGTTGAGTTTTTATGCAATTTGCTTCAAACTTATTTTCAAAGATCTATATGAAAATTCATTTAGAACTGCATACCAATTTTCTGGAAAATTCACCCCCCTGGGTGGAAAGTGGGTGGTAAATAGGATGAAAGTTGAGTTTTTGTGCAATTTGCTTCAAATTCATTTTCAAAGATCTATATGAAAATTCATTTAAAACTGCATACCAATTTTCCGGAAAATTCGCATTGCCGGGTGGAAAGTGGGTGGTAAATAGGGCGAAAGTTGAGTTTTTGTGCAATTTGCTTCAAACTCATTTTCAAAGATCAATATGAAAATTTGTTAAAGACCGCATGCCAATTTTCCGGAAAATTCGCATTCCCGGGTGGAAAGTGGGTGGTAGAAAGGCCAAAGTTGAGTTTCTATGCGATTTGCTTCAAACTCATTTTCAAAAATCAATATGATAATTCATTTAAGACTGCATACCAATTTTCCGGAAAATTCACATTCACGGGTGGAAAGTGGGTGGTAAAAAGGCAAAAGTTGAGTTTTTGTGCAATTTGCTTCAAACTCATTTTCAAAGATCAATATGAAAATTTATTTAAGACCGCATACCAATTTTCCGGAAAATTCAGATTCCCGGGTGGAAAGTGGGTGGTAGAAAGGCCAAAGTTGAGTTTTTATGCGATTTGCTTCAAACTCATTTTCAAAAATCAATATGATAATTCATTTAAGACTGCATTCCAATTTTCCGAAAAATTCACATTCACGGGTGGAAAGTGGGTGGTAAAAAGGCAAAAGTTGAGTTTTTGTACGATTTGCTTCAATCTCATTTTCAAAAATCAATATGATAATTCATTTAAGACTGCATACGAATATTCCGGAAAATTCACATTCCCGGGTGGAAAGTGGGTGGTAAATAGGGCGAAAGTTGAGTTTTTGTGCAATTTGCTTCAAACTCATTTTCAAAGATCAATATGAAAATTTATTTAAGACCGCATGCCAATTTTCCGGAAAATTCGCATTCCCGGGTGGAAAGTGGGTGGTAGAAAGGCCAAAGTTGAGTTTCTATGCGATTTGCTTCAATCTCATTTTCAAAAATCAATATGATAATTCATTTAAAACTGCATACGAATATTCCGGAAAATTCATATTCCCGGGTGGAAAGTGGGTGGTAAATAGGGCGAAAGTTGAGTTTTTGTGCAATTTGCTTCAAACTCATTTTCAAAGATCAATATGAAAATTTATTTTAGACCGCATACCAATTTTCCGGAAAATTCAGATTCCCGGGTGGAAAGTGGGTGGTAGAAAGGCCAAAGTTGAGTTCTTATGCGATTTGCTTCAAACTCATTTTCAAAAATCAATATGATAATTCATTTAAGACTGCATTCCAATTTTCCGAAAAATTCACATTCACGGGTGGAAAGTGGGTGGTAAAAAGGCAAAAGTTGAGTTTTTGTACGATTTGCTTCAATCTCATTTTCAAAAATCAATATGATAATTCATTTAAGACTGCATACGAATATTCCGGAAAATTCACATTCCCGGGTGGAAAGTGGGTGGTAAATAGGGCGAAAGTTGAGTTTTTGTGCAATTTGCTTCAAACTCATTTTCAAAGATCTATATGAAAATTCATTTAAAACTGCATACCAATTTTCCGGAAAATTCACATTCCTGTGTGGATAGTGGGTGGTAAGTGGGTGGTAAAAAGGCTAAAGTTGAGTTCTTATGCGATTTGCTTCAAACTCATTTTCAAAGATCTATATGATAATTCATTTTACACTGCATACCAATTTTCCGGAAAATTCGCATTCCCGGGTGGAAAGTATGTGGTAAATAGGGCGAAAGTTGAGGTTTTGTGCAATTTGCTTCAAACTCATTTTCAAAGATCTATATGAAAATTCATTTAAAACTGCATACCAATTTTCCGGAAAATTCGCATCGCCGGGTGGAAAGTGGGTGGTAGAAAGGCCAAAGTTGAGTTTTTATGCGATTTGCTTCAAACTCATTTTCAAAAATCAATATGATAATTCATTTAAGACTGCATACCAATTTTCCGGAAAATTCACATTCACGGGTGGAAAGTGGGTGGTAAAAAGGCGAAAGTTGAGTTTTTGTACGATTTGCTTTGCTACTCATTTTCAAAGATCTATATGAAAATTCATTTAAAGCTGCATACCAATTTTCCGGAAAAATTACATTCCCGGGTGGAAAGTGGGTGGTAAAAAGGGCGAAAGTGGAGTTTTTATGCGATTTGCTTCAAACTCATTTTCAAAAATCAATATGATAATTCATTTAAGACTGCATACGGATATTCCGGAAAATTCACATTCCCGGGTGGAAAGTGGGTGGTAAATAAGGCGAAAGTTGAGTTTTTATGCAATTTGCTTCAAACTTATTTTCAAAGATCTATATGAAAATTCATTTAGAACTGCATACCAATTTTCTGGAAAATTCACCCCCCTGGGTGGAAAGTGGGTGGTAAATAGGGTGAAAGTTGAGTTTTTGTGCAATTTGCTTCAAATTCATTTTCAAAGATCTATATGAAAATTCATTTTAAACTGCATACCAATTTTCCGGAAAATTCGCATTGCCGGGTGGAAAGTGGGTGGTAAATAGGGCGAAAGTTGAGTTTTTGTGCAATTTGCTTCAAACTCATTTTCAAAGATCTATATGAAAATTCATTTAAAACTGCATACCAATTTTCCGGAAAATTCGCATTGCCGGGTGGAAAGTGGGTGGTAAATAGGGCGAACGTTGAGTTTTTGTGCAATTTGCTTCAAACTCATTTTCAAAGATCAATATGAAAATTTATTTAAGACCGCATGCCAATTTTCCGGAAAATTCGCATTCCCGGGTGGAAAGTGGGTGGTAGAAAGGCCAAAGTTGAGTTTTTATGCGATTTGCTTCAAACTCATTTTCAAAGATCTATATGAAAATTCATTTAAAACTGCATACCAATTTTCCGGACAATTCACATTCCTGTGTGGATAGTGGGTGGTAAGTGGGTGGTAAAAAGGCTAAAGTTGAGTTCTTATGCGATTTGCTTCAAACTCATTTTCAAAGATCTATATGAAAATTCATTTTAAACTGCATACCAATTTTCCGGAAAATTCGCATTCCCGGGTGGAAAGTATGTGGTAAATAGGGCGAAAGTTGAGGTTTTGTGCAATTTGCTTCAAACTCATTTTCATGATCTATATGAAAATTCATTTAAAACTGCATACCAATTTTCCGGAAAATTCACATTCACGGGTGGAAAGTGGGTGGTAAAAAGGCGAAAGTTGAGTTTTTGTACGATTTGCTTTGCTACTCATTTACAAAGATCTATATGAAAATTCATTTAAAGCTGCATACCAATTTTCCGGAAAAATTACATTCCCGGGTGGAAAGTGGGTGGTAAAAAGGGCGAAAGTTGAGTTTTTATGCGATTTGCTTCAAACTCATTTTCAAAAATCAATATGATAATTCATTTAAGACTGCATCCGGATATTCCGGAAAATTCACATTCCCGGGTGGAAAGTGGGTGGTAAATAGGGCGAAAGTTGAGTTTTTATGCAATTTGCTTCAAACTTATTTTCAAAGATCTATATGAAAATTCATTTAGAACTGCATACCAATTTTCTGGAAAATTCACCCCCCCTGGGTGGAAAGTGGGTGGTAAATAGGGTGAAAGTTGAGTTTTTGTGCAATTTGCTTCAAATTCATTTTCAAAGATCTATATGAAAATTCATTTAAGACTGCATACCAATTTTCCGGAAAATTCGCATTGCCGGGTGGAAAGTGGGTGGTAAATAGGGCGAAAGTTGAGTTTTTGTGCAATTTGCTTCAAACTCATTTTCAAAGATCAATATGAAAATTTATTTAAGACCGCATACCAATTTTCCGGAAAATTCGCATTCCCGGGTGGAAAGTGGGTGGTAGAAAGGCCAAAGTTGAGTTTTTATGCGATTTGCTTCAAACTCATTTTCAAAAATCAATATGTATTCATTTAAGACTGCATACCAATTTTCCGGAAAATTCGCATTGCCGGGTGGAAAGTGGGTGGTAGAAAGGCCAAAGTTGAGTTTTTATGCGATTTGCTTCAAACTCATTTTCAAAAATCAATATGTATTCATTTAAGACTGCATACCAATTTTCCGGAAAATTCACATTCACGGGTGGAAAGTGGGTGGTAAAAAGGCGAAAGTTGAGTTTTTGTACGATTTGCTTTGCTACTCATTTTCAAAGATCAATATGAAAATTCATTTAAAGCTGCATACCAATTTTCCGGAAAAAATACATTCCCGGGTGGAAAGTGGGTGGTAAAAAGGGCGAAAGTTGAGTTCTTATGCGATTTCCTTCAAAATCATTTTCAAAGATCAATACGAAAATTTATTTAAAACTGCATACCAATTTTCCGGAAAATTCACCCCCCTGGGTGGAAAGTGGGTGGTAAATAGGGTTAAAGTTGAGTTCTTATGCAATTTGCTTTAAACTTATTTTCAAAGATCTATATGAAAATTCATTTAGAACTGCATACCAATTTTCCGGAAAATTCACCCCCCTGGGTGAAAAGTGGGTGGTAAATAGGGTGAAAGTTGAGTTTTCATGCAATTTGCTTCAAACTCATTTTCAAAGATCTATATGAAAATTCATTTAAAACTGCATACCAATTTTCCGGAAAATTCACATTCCCGGGTGGAGAGTGGGTGGTAAATAGGGCGAAAGTTGAGTTCTTATGCGATTTGCTTCAAACTCATTTTCACAGATCAATATGAAAATCCATTTTAAGCTGCATACCAATTTTCCGGAAAATTCACATTCCCGGGTGGAAAGTGGGTGGTAAAAAGGCCAAAGTTGAGTTCTTATGCGATTTGCTTCAAACTCATTTTCAAGGATCAATATGAAAATTCATTAAAAACTGCATACCAATTTTCCGGAAAATTCACATTCCTGAGTGGCAAGTGGGTGGTCAAAAGGCCAAAGTTGAGTTCTTATGCGATTTGCTTCAAACTCATTTTCAAAGATCAATATGAAAATTCATTAAAAACTGCATACCAATTTTCCGGAAAATTCACATTCCCGGGTGGAAAGTGGGTGCTAAAAAGGCCAAAGTTGAGTTCTTATGCGATTTGCTTCAAACTCATTTTCAAAGATCAATATGAAAATTCATTAAAAACTGTATACCAATTTTCCGGAAAATTCACTCCCCTGGGTGGAAAGTGGGTGGTATATAGGGTTAAAATTGAGTTCTTATGCAATTTGCTTCAAACTCATTTTCAAAGATCTATATGAAAATTCATTTAAAACTGCATTCCAATTTTCCGGAAAATTCACATTCCTGTGTGGATAGTGGGTGGTAAGTGGGTGGTAAAAAGGTCAAAGTTGAGTTCTTATGCGATTTGCTTCAAACTCATTTTCAAAGATCTATATGAAAATTCATTTAAAACTGCATACCAATTTTCCGGAAAATTCGCATTCCCGGGTGGAAAGTATGTGTTAAATAGGGCGAAAGTTGAGTTTTTGTACGATTTGCTTTGCTACTCATTTTCAAAGATCTATATGAAAATTCATTTAAAGCTGCATACCAATTTTCCGGAAAAATTACATTCCCGGGTGGAAAGTGGGTGGTAAAAAGGGCGAAAGTTGAGTTCTTATGCGATTTCCTTCAAACTCATTTTCAAAGATCAATACGAAAATTTATTTAAAACTGCATACCAATTTTCCGGAAAATTCACCCCCCTGGGTGGAAAGTGGGTGGTAAATAGGGTTAAAGTTTAGTTCTTATGCAATTTGCATCAAACTTATTTTCAAAGATCTATATGAAAATTCATTTAGAACTGCATACCAATTTTCTGGAAAATTCACCCCCCTGGGTGGAAAGTGGGTGGTAAATAGGGTGAAAGTTGAGTTTTCATGCAATTTGCTTCAAACTCATTTTCAAAGATCTATATGAAAATTCATTTAAAGCTGCATACCAATTTTCCGGAAAAATTACATTCCCGGGTGGAAAGTGGGTGGTAAAAAGGGCGAAAGTTGAGTTCTTATGCGATTTCCTTCAAACTCATTTTCAAAGATCAATACGAAAATTTATTTAAAACTGCATACCAATTTTCCGGAAAATTCACCCCCCTGGGTGGAAAGTGGGTGGTAAATAGGGTTAAAGTTGAGTTCTTATGCAATTTGCATCAAACTTATTTTCAAAGATCTATATGAAAATTCATTTAGAACTGCATACCAATTTTCTGGAAAATTCACCCCCCTGGGTGGAAAGTGGGTGGTAAATAGGGTGAAAGTTGAGTTTTCATGCAATTTGCTTCAAACTCATTTTCAAAGATCTATATGAAAATTCATTTAAAGCTGCATACCAATTTTCCGGAAAAATTACATTCCCGGGTGGAAAGTGGGTGGTAAAAAGGACGAAAGTTGAGTTCTTATGCGATTTCCTTCAAACTCATTTTCAAAGATCAATACGAAAATTTATTTAAAACTGCATACCAATTTTCCGGAAAATTCACCCCCCTGGGTGGAAAGTGGGTGGTAAATAGGGTTAAAGTTGAGTTCTTATGCAATTTGCTTCAAACTTATTTTCAAAGATCTATACGAAAATTAATTTAGAACTGCATACCAATTTTCTGGAAAATTCACCCCCCTGGGTGGAAAGTGGGTGGTAAATAGGGTGAAAGTTGAGTTTTCATGCAATTTGCTTCAAACTCATTTTCAAAGATCTATATGAAAATTCATTTAAAACTGTATACCAATTTTCCGGAAAATTCACATTCCCGGGTGGAGAGTGGGTGGTAAAAATGCCAAAGTTGAGTTCTTATGCGATTTGCTTCAAACTCATTTTCAAAGATCAATATGAAAATTCATTAAAAACTGCATACCAATTTTCCGGAAAATTCACATTCCCGGGTGGAAAGTGGGTGCTCAAAAGGCCAAAGTTGAGTTCTTATGCGATTTGCTTCAAACTCATTTTGAAAGATCTATATGAAAATTCATTAAAAACTGCATACCAATTTTCCGGAAAATTCACCCCCCCGGGTGGAAAGTGGGTGGTATATAGGGTTAAAATTGAGCTCTTATGCAATTTGCTTCAAACTCATTTTCAAAGATCTATATGAAAATTCATTTTAAACTGCATACCAATTTTCCGGAAAATTCACCCCCCCGGGTGGAAAGTGGGTGGTAAAAATGCCAAAGTTGAGTATTTATGCGATTTGCTTCAAACTCATTTTCAAAGATCAATATGAAAATTTATTTAAGAACGCATACCAATTTTCCGGAAAATTCGCATTCCCGGGTGGAAAGTGGGTGGTAGAAAGGCCAAAGTTGAGTTCTTATGCGATTTGCTTCAAACTCATTTCCAAAAATCAATATGATAATTCATTTAAGACTGCATACCAATTTTCCGGAAAATTCACATTCACGGGTGGAAATTTGGTTGTAAAAAGGCGAAAGTTGAGTTTTTGTACGATTTGCTTCAATCTCATTTTCAAAGATCAATATGAAAATTCATTTAAAACTGCATACGAATTTTCTGGAAAATTCACCCCCCTGGGTGGAAAGTGGGTGGTAAATAGGGTTTAAGTTGAGTTCTTATGCAATTTGCTTCAAACTTATTTCCAAAGCTCTGTATGAAAATTCATTTAAAACTGCATACCAATTTTCTGGAAAATTCACCCCCCTGGGTGGAAAGTGGGTGGTACATAGGGTGAAAGTTGATTTTTCATGCAATTTGCTTCCAACTCATTTTCAAAGATCAATATGAAAATTTATTTAAGACTGCATACCAATTTTCTGGAAAATTCATCCCCCTGGGTGAAAAGTGGGTGGTAAATAGGGTTAAAGTTGAGTTCTTATGCAATTTGCTTCAAACTTATTTCCAAAGATCTGTATGAAAATTCATTTAAAACTGCATACCAATTTTCTGGAAAATTCACCCCCCTGGGTGGAAAGTGGGTGGTACATAGGGTGAAAGTTGATTTTTCATGCAATTTGCTTCCAACTCATTTTCAAAGATCAATATGAAAATTTATTTAAGACTGCATACCAATTTTCTGGAAAATTCATCCCCCTGGGTGAAAAGTGGGTGGTAAATAGGGTTAAAGTTGAGTTCTTATGCAATTTGCTTCAAACTCATTTTCAAAGATCTATATGAAAATTCATTTAAGACTGCATACCAATTTTCTGGAAAATTCATCCCCGTGGGTGAAAAGTGGGTGATATAAAGGCCAAAGTTGAGTTTTCATGCATTTTGCTTCAAACTCATATTCAAAGATCAACATGAAAATTCATTAAAAACTGCAGAACAATTTTCCGGAAAATTCACGCCCCTGGGTGGAAAGTGGGTGGTAAAAAGGCCAAAAATGAGTTCTTATGCGATTTCCTTCAAACTCATTTTCAAAGATCTTCATGAAAATTCATTTAAAACTGCATACCAATTTTCCGGAAAATTCACCCTCCTGGGTGGAAAGTGGCTGGTAAATAGGGTTAAAGTTGAGTTCTTATGCAATTTGCTTCAAACTTATTTCCAAAGATCTGTATGAAAATTCATTTAAAACTGCATACCAATTTTCTGGAAAATTCACCCCCCTGGGTGGAAAGTGGGTGGTAAATAGGGTGAAAGTTGAGTTTTCATGCAATTTGCTTCAAACTCATTTTCAAAGATCTATATGAAGATTCATTTAAAACTGCATTTTTATTTTCCGGAAAATTCACCTCCCTGGGTGGAAAGTGGGTGGTAAATAGGGTTAAAATTGAGTTCTTATGCAATTTGCTTCAAACTCATTTTCAAAGATCTATATGAAAATTCATTTAAAACTGCATACCAATTTTCCGGAAAATTCACCCTCCCCGGGTGGAAAGTGGGTGGTATATAGGGTTAAAATTGAGTTCTTGTGCAATTTGCTTCAAACTCATTTTCAAAGATCTATATGAAAATTCATTTAAAACTGCATACCAATTTTCCGGAAAATTCACCCTCCTGGGTGGAAAGTGGCTGGTAAATAGGGTTAAAGTTGAGTTCTTATGCAATTTGCTTCAAACTTATTTCCAAAAAACTGTATGAAAATTCATTTAAAACTGCATACCAATTTTCTGGAAAATTCACCCCCCTGGGTGGAAAGTGGGTGGTACATAGGGTGAAAGTTGATTTTTCATGCAATTTGCTTCCAACTCATTTTCAAAGATCAATATGAAAATTTATTTAAGACTGCATACCAATTTTCTGGAAAATTCATCCCCCTGGGTGAAAAGTGGGTGGTAAATAGGGTTAAAGTTGATTTTTCATGCAATTTGCTTCCAACTCATTTTCAAAGATCAATATGAAAATTTATTTAAGACTGCATACCAATTTTCTGGAAAATTCATCCCCCTGGGTGAAAAGTGGGTGGTAAATAGGGTTAAAGTTGAGTTCTTATGCAATTTGCTTCAAACTCATTTTCAAAGATCTATATGAAAATTCATTTAAGACTGCATACCAATTTTCTGGAAAATTCATCCCCGTGGGTGAAAAGTGGGTGATATAAAGGCCAAAGTTGAGTTTTCATGCATTTTGCTTCAAACTCATATTCAAAGATCAACATGAAAATTCATTAAAAACTGCAGAACAATTTTCCGGAAAATTCACGCCCCTGGGTGGAAAGTGGGTGGTAAAAAGGCCAAAAATGAGTTCTTATGCGATTTCCTTCAAACTCATTTTCAAAGATCTTCATGAAAATTCATTTAAAACTGCATACCAATTTTCCGGAAAATTCACCCTCCTGGGTGGAAAGTGGCTGGTAAATAGGGTTAAAGTTGAGTTCTTATGCAATTTGCTTCAAACTTATTTCCAAAGATCTGTATGAAAATTCATTTAAAACTGCATACCAATTTTCTGGAAAATTCACCCCCCTGGGTGGAAAGTGGGTGGTAAATAGGGTGAAAGTTGAGTTTTCATGCAATTTGCTTCAAACTCATTTTCAAAGATCAATATGAAAATTTATTTAAGACTGCATACCAATTTTCTGGAAAATTCATCCCCCTGGGTGAAAAGTGGGTGGTAAATAGGGTTAAAGTTGAGTTCTTATGCAATTTGCTTCAAACTTATTTCCAAAGATCTGTATGAAAATTCATTTAAAACTGCATACCAATTTTCTGGAAAATTCACCCCCCTGGGTGGAAAGTGGGTGGTTAATAGGGTGAAAGTTGAGTTTTCATGCAATTTGCTTCAAACTCATTTTCAAAGATCAATATGAAAATTTATTTAAGACTGCATACCAATTTTCCGGAAAATTTGCATTCCCGGGTGGAAAGTGGGTGGTAGAAAGGCCAAAGTTGAGTTCTTATGCGATTTGCTTCAAACTCATTTCCAAAAATCAATATGATAATTCATTTAAGACTGCATACCAATTTTCCGGAAAATTCACATTCACGGGTGGAAATTTGGTTGTAAAAAGGCGAAAGTTGAGTTTTTGTACGATTTGCTTCAATCTCATTTTCAAAGATCAATATGAAAATTCATTTAAAACTGCATACGAATTTTCTGGAAAATTCACCCCCCTGGGTGGAAAGTGGGTGGTAAATAGGGTTTAAGTTGAGTTCTAATGCAATTTGCTTCAAACTTATTTCCAAAGCTCTGTATGAAAATTCATTTAAAACTGCATACCAATTTTCTGGAAAATTCACCCCCCTGGGTGGAAAGTGGGTGGTACATAGGGTGAAAGTTGATTTTTCATGCAATTTGCTTCCAACTCATTTTCAAAGATCAATATGAAAATTTATTTAAGACTGCATACCAATTTTCTGGAAAATTCATCCCCCTGGGTGAAAAGTGGGTGGTAAATAGGGTTAAAGTTGAGTTCTTATGCAATTTGCTTCAAACTCATTTTCAAAGATCTATATGAAAATTCATTTAAGACTGCATACCAATTTTCTGGAAAATTCATCCCCGTGGGTGAAAAGTGGGTGATATAAAGGCCAAAGTTGAGTTTTCATGCATTTTGCTTCAAACTCATATTCAAAGATCAACATGAAAATTCATTAAAAACTGCAGAACAATTTTCCGGAAAATTCACGCCCCTGGGTGGAAAGTGGGTGGTAAAAAGGCCAAAAATGAGTTCTTATGCGATTTCCTTCAAACTCATTTTCAAAGATCTTCATGAAAATTCATTTAAAACTGCATACCAATTTTCCGGAAAATTCACCCTCCTGGGTGGAAAGTGGCTGGTAAATAGGGTTAAAGTTGAGTTCTTATGCAATTTGCTTCAAACTTATTTCCAAAGATCTGTATGAAAATTCATTTAAAACTGCATACCAATTTTCTGGAAAATTCACCCCCCTGGGTGGAAAGTGGGTGGTAAATAGGGTGAAAGTTGAGTTTTCATGCAATTTGCTTCAAACTCATTTTCAAAGATCTATATGAAGATTCATTTAAAACTGCATTTTTATTTTCCGGAAAATTCACCTCCCTGGGTGGAAGGTGGGTGGTATATAGGGTTAAAATTGAGTTCTTATGCAATTTGCTTCAAACTCATTTTCAAAGATCTATATGAAAATTCATTTAAAACTGCATACCAATTTTCCGAAAATTCACCCTCCCCGGGTGGAAAGTGGGTGGTATATAGGGTTAAAATTGAGTTCTTGTGCAATTTGCTTCAAACTCATTTTCAAAGATCTATATGAAAATTCATTTAAAACTGCATACCAATTTTCCGGAAAATTCACCCTCCTGGGTGGAAAGTGGCTGGTAAATAGGGTTAAAGTTGAGTTCTTATGCAATTTGCTTCAAACTTATTTCCAAAAAACTGTATGAAAATTCATTTAAAACTGCATACCAATTTTCTGGAAAATTCACCCCCCTGGGTGGAAAGTGGGTGGTAAATAGGGTGAAAGTTGAGTTTTCATGCAATTTGCTTCAAACTCATTTTCAAAGATCTATATGAAAATTCATTTAAAACTGCATACCAATTTTCCGGAAAATTCACATTCACGGGTAGAAATTTGGTTGTAAAAAGGCGAAAGTTGAGTTTTTGTACGATTTGCTTCAATCTCATTTTCAAAGATCAATATGAAAATTCATTTAAAACTGCATACGAATTTTCTGGAAAATTCACCCCCCTGGGTGAAAAGTGGGTGGTAAATAGGGTTTAAGTTGAGTTCTTATGCAATTTGCTTCAAACTTATTTCCAAAGCTCTGTATGAAAATTCATTTAAAACTGCATACCAATTTTCTGGAAAATTCACCCCCCTGGGTGGAAAGTGGGTGGTACATAGGGTGAAAGTTGATTTTTCATGCAATTTGCTTCCAACTCATTTTCAAAGATCAAAATGAAAATTTATTTAAGACTGCATACCAATTTTCTGGAAAATTCATCTTCCTGGGTGAAAAGTGGGTGGTAAATAGGGTTAAAGTTGAGTTCTTATGCAATTTGCTTCAAACTCATTTTCAAAGATCAATATGAAAATTTATTTAAGAACGCATACCAATTTTCCGGACAATTCGCATTCCCGGGTGGAAAGTGGGTGGTAGAAAGGCCAAAGTTGAGTTCTTATGCGATTTGCTTCAAACTCATTTCCAAAAATCAATATGATAATTCATTTAAGACTGCATACCAATTTTCCGGAAAATTCACATTCACGGGTGGAAATTTGGTTGTAAAAAGGCGAAAGTTGAGTTTTTGTACGATTTGCTTCAATCTCATTTTCAAAGATCAATATGAAAATTCATTTAAAACTGCATACGAATTTTCCGGAAAATTCACCCCCCCGGGTGGAAAGTGGGTGGTATATAGGGTTAAAATTGAGCTCTTATGCAATTTGCTTCAAACTCATTTTCAAAGATCTATATGAAAATTCATTTTAAACTGCATACCAATTTTCCGGAAAATTCACCCCCCCGGGTGGAAAGTGGGTGGTAAAAATGCCAAAGTTGAGTATTTATGCGATTTGCTTCAAACTCATTTTCAAAGATCAATATGAAAATTTATTTAAGAACGCATACCAATTTTCCGGAAAATTCGCATTCCCGGGTGGAAAGTGGGTGGTAGAAAGGCCAAAGTTGAGTTCTTATGCGATTTGCTTCAAACTCATTTCCAAAAATCAATATGATAATTCATTTAAGACTGCATACCAATTTTCCGGAAAATTCACATTCACGGGTGGAAATTTGGTTGTAAAAAGGCGAAAGTTGAGTTTTTGTACGATTTGCTTCAATCTCATTTTCAAAGATCAATATGAAAATTCATTTAAAACTGCATACGAATTTTCTGGAAAATTCACCCCCCTGGGTGGAAAGTGGGTGGTAAATAGGGTTTAAGTTGAGTTCTTATGCAATTTGCTTCAAACTTATTTCCAAAGCTCTGTATGAAAATTCATTTAAAACTGCATACCAATTTTCTGGAAAATTCACCCCCCTGGGTGGAAAGTGGGTGGTACATAGGGTGAAAGTTGATTTTTCATGCAATTTGCTTCCAACTCATTTTCAAAGATCAATATGAAAATTTATTTAAGACTGCATACCAATTTTCTGGAAAATTCATCCCCCTGGGTGAAAAGTGGGTGGTAAATAGGGTTAAAGTTGAGTTCTTAAGCAATTTGCTTCAAACTTATTTCCAAAGATCTGTATGAAAATTCATTTAAAACTGCATACCAATTTTCTGGAAAATTCACCCCCCTGGGTGGAAAGTGGGTGGTACATAGGGTGAAAGTTGATTTTTCATGCAATTTGCTTCCAACTCATTTTCAAAGATCAATATGAAAATTTATTTAAGACTGCATACCAATTTTCTGGAAAATTCATCCCCCTGGGTGAAAAGTGGGTGGTAAATAGGGTTAAAGTTGAGTTCTTATGCAATTTGCTTCAAACTCATTTTCAAAGATCTATATGAAAATTCATTTAAGACTGCATACCAATTTTCTGGAAAATTCATCCCCGTGGGTGAAAAGTGGGTGATATAAAGGCCAAAGTTGAGTTTTCATGCATTTTGCTTCAAACTCATATTCAAAGATCAACATGAAAATTCATTAAAAACTGCAGAACAATTTTCCGGAAAATTCACGCCCCTGGGTGGTAAAAAGGCCAAAAATGAGTTCTTATGCGATTTCCTTCAAACTCATTTTCAAAGATCTTCATGAAAATTCATTTAAAACTGCATACCAATTTTCCGGAAAATTCACCCTCCTGGGTGGAAAGTGGCTGGTAAATAGGGTTAAAGTTGAGTTCTTATGCAATTTGCTTCAAACTTATTTCCAAAGATCTGTATGAAAATTCATTTAAAACTGCATACCAATTTTCTGGAAAATTCACCCCCCTGGGTGGAAAGTGGGTGGTAAATAGGGTGAAAGTTGAGTTTTCATGCAATTTGCTTCAAACTTATTTTCAAAGATCTATATGAAGATTCATTTAAAACTGCATTTTTATTTTCCGGAAAATTCACCCCCCTGGGTGGAAAGTGGGTGGTATATAGGGTTAAAATTGAGTTCTTATGCAATTTGCTTCAAACTCATTTTCAAAGATCTATATGAAAATTCATTTAAAACTGCATACCAATTTTCCGGAAAATTCACCCTCCCCGGGTGGAAAGTGGGTGGTATATAGGGTTAAAATTGAGTTCTTGTGCAATTTGCTTCAAACTCATTTTCAAAGATCTATATGAAAATTCATTTAAAACTGCATACGAATTTTGCGGAAAATTCACCCTCCTGGGTGGAAAGTGGCTGGTAAATAGGGTTAAAGTTGAGTTCTTATGCAATTTGCTTCAAACTTATTTCCAAAGATCTGTATGAAAATTCATTTAAAACTGCATACCAATTTTCTGGAAAATTCACCCCCCTGGGTGGAAAGTGGGTGGTAAATAGGGTGAAAGTTGAGTTTTCATGCAATTTGCTTCAAACTCATTTTCAAAGATCTATATGAAAATTCATTTTAAACTGCATACGAATTTTCCGGAAAATTCGCATTCCCGGGTGGAAAGTGTGTGGTAAAAATGCCAAAGTTGAGTTTTTATGCGATTTGCTTCAAACTCATTTTCAAAAATCAATATGATAATTCATTTAAGACTGCATACCAATTTTCCGGAAAATTCAAATTCACGGGTGGAAAGTGGGTGGTAAAAAGGCGAAAGTTGAGTTTTTGTACGATTTGCTTTGCTACTCATTTTCAAAGATCTATATGAAAATTCATTCAAAACTGTATACCAATTTTCCGGAAAATTCACATTCCCGGGTGGAAAGTGGGTGGTAAAAAGTCGAAAGTTGAGTTTTTGTGCAATTTGCTTCAAACTCATTTTCAAAGATCAATATGAAAATTTATTTAAGACCGCATACCAATTTTCCGGAAAATTCGCATTCCCGGGTGGAGAGTGGGTGGTAGAAAGGCCAAAGTTGAGTTTTTATGCGATTTGCTTCAAACTCATTTTCAAAAATTAATATGATAATTCATTTAAGACTGCATACCAATTTTCCGAAAAATTCACATTCACGGGTGGAAATTTGGTTGTAAAAAGGCGAAAGTTGAGTTTTTGTACGATTTGCTTCAATCTCATTTTCAAAGATCAATATGAAAATTCATTTAAAACTGCATACCAATTTTCTGGAAAATTCACCCCCCCGGGTGGAAAGTGGGTTGTATATAGGGTTAAAATTGAGTTCTTATGCAATTTGCTTCAAACTCATTTTCAAAGATCTATATGAAAATTCATTTAAAACTGCATACCAATTTTCCGGAAAATTCACCCCCCTGGGTGGAAAGTGGGTGGTAAATAGGGTGAAAGTTGAGTTTTCATGCAATTTGCTTCAAACTCATTTTCAAAGATCTAAATGAAAATTCATTTAAAACTGCATACCAATTTTCCGGAAAATTCACCCCCCTGGGTGGAAAGTGGCTGGCAAATAGGGTTAAAGTTGAGTTCTTATGCAATTTGCTTCAAACTTATTTCCAAAGATCTGTATGAAAATTCATTTAAAACTGCATACCAATTTTCTGGAAAATTCACCCCCCTGGGTGGAAAGTGGGTGGTAAATAGGGTGAAAGTTGAGTTTTCATGCAATTTGCTTCAAACTCATTTTCAAAGATCTATATGAAAATTCATTTAAAACTGCATAGCAATTTTCCGGAAAATTCACCCCCCTGGGTGGAAAGTGGGTGGTATAAAGGGTTAAAATTGAGTTCTTATGCAATTTGCTTCAAACTCATTTTCAAAGATCTATATGAAAATTCATTTAAAACTGCATACCAATTTACCGGAAAATTCACATTCCCGTGTGGAAAGTGGGTGGTAAGTGGGTGGTAAGTGGGTGGTAAAAAGGCCAAAGTTGAGTTCTAATGCGATTTGCTTCAAACTCATTTTCAAAGATCTATATGAAAATTCATTTAAAACTGCATACCAATTTTCCGGAAAATTCGCATTCCCGGGTGGAAAGTATGTGGTAAATAGGGCGAAAGTTGAGTTTTTGTGCAATTTGCCTCAAACTCATTTTCAAAGATCTATATGAAAATTCATTTAAAACAATTTTCCGGAAAATTGGCATTCCCGGGTGGAAAGTATGTGGTAAATAGGGCGAAAGTTGAGTTTTTGTGCAATTTGCTTCAAACTCATTTTCAAAGATCAATATGAAAATTTATTTAAGACCGCATACCAATTTTCCGGAAAATTGGCATTCCCGGGTGGAAAGTATGTGGTAAATAGGGCGAAAGTTGAGTTTTTGTGCAATTTGCTTCAAACTCATTTTCAAAGATCAATATGAAAATTTATTTAAGACCGCATACCAATTTTCCGGAAAATTCGCATTCCCGGGTGGAAAGTGGGTGGTAGAAAGGCCAAAGTTGAGTTCTTATGCGATTTGCTTCAAACTCATTTTCAAAGATCAATATGAAAATTCATTAAAAACTGTATACCAATTTTCCGGAAAATTCACTCCCCTGGGTGGAAAGTGGGTGGTATATAGGGTTAAAATTGAGTTCTTATGCAATTTGCTGCAAACTCATTTTCAAAGATCTATATAAAAATTCATTTAAAACTGCATACCAATTTTCCGGAAAATTCACATTCCTGTGTGGAAAGTGGGTGGTAAGTGGGTGGTAAAAAGGCAAAAGTTCAGTTCTTATGCGATTTGCTTCAAACTCATTTTCAAAGATCAATATGAAAATTCATTAAAAACTGTATACCAATTTTCCGGAAAATTCACTCCCCTGGGTGGAAAGTGGGTGGTATATAGGGTTAAAATTGAGTTCTTATGCAATTTGCTTCAAACTCATTTTCAAAGATCTATATGAAAATTCATTTTAAACTGCATACGAATTTTCCGGAAAATTCGCATTCCCGGGTGGAAAGTGTGTGGTAAAAATGCCAAAGTTGAGTTTTTATGCGATTTGCTTCAAACTCATTTTCAAAAATCAATATGATAATTCATTTAAGACTGCATACCAATTTTCCGGAAAATTCAAATTCACGGGTGGAAAGTGGGTGGTAAAAAGGCGAAAGTTGAGTTTTTGTACGATTTGCTTTGCTACTCATTTTCAAAGATCTATATGAAAATTCATTCAAAACTGTATACCAATTTTCCGGAAAATTCACATTCCCGGGTGGAAAGTGGGTGGTAAAAAGTCGAAAGTTGAGTTTTTGTGCAATTTGCTTCAAACTCATTTTCAAAGATCAATATGAAAATTTATTTAAGACCGCATACCAATTTTCCGGAAAATTCGCATTCCCGGGTGGAAAGTGGGTGGTAGAAAGGCCAAAGTTGAGTTTTTATGCGATTTGCTTCAAACTCATTTTCAAAAATTAATATGATAATTCATTTAAGACTGCATACCAATTTTCCGAAAAATTCACATTCACGGGTGGAAAGTGGGTGGTAAAAAGGCGAAAGTTGAGTTTTTGTACGATTTGCTTTGCTACTCATTTTCAAAGATCTATATGAAAATTCATTAATAACTGCATACCAATTTTCCGGAAAATTCGCATTCCCGGGTGGAAAGTGGGTGGTGACAAGGCCAAAGTTCAGTTCTTATGCGATTTGCTTCAAACTCATTCTCAAAAATCAATATGATAATTCATTTAAGACTGCATACGAATATTCCGGAAAATTCACATTCCCGGGTGGTAAAAAGGCCAAAGTTGAATTTTATGCGATTTGCTTCAAACTCAATTTCAAAGATCAATATGAAAATTCATTAAAAACTGCATTCCAATTTTCCGGAAAATTCACATTCCCTGGTAGAAAGTGGCTGGTAAGTGGGTGGTAAAAACGCCAAAGTTGAGTTCTTATGCGATTTGCTTCAAGCTCATTCTCAAAAATCAATATGATAATTAGTTCGCTTCGCATTCGCAGTAGTTCGCTTCGCATTCGCCAACGGACGTGTTTTTTTCTTGCTTCTCGCATTTGTTTATTTTTCCTCGTTTTAAACGTTTTATTTTGCGTCTTTTTTGCTTATTAATAATCAGTGACTTGTGTTAAACATTGGTTGTGTGAAACACAGTCTTTATAGTCTTTTTTGTGTTTAGTGTTTTCTTTTAGTGTTGTTGTTGTTGTGTGTAAGTAACTAACAGCAGCACTTGTGATTAACCCTAGTGTGCCTATTTATTTAATTTTTTTTTTTTTTTTGTTTGCGTCTTATTTAATTATTTCCTCAGTGCCTTTATTTTTTTACGTTTATTCTTTTATAATCAATTTAAGTAGCTTTGCCTTTTTAGAAATGTATGTCTGCTACAATAAAAATTGCCAGGTTCGAGCAAACGTGAAGATGGGTTTTGTTTGTTGCTGGCTGTGTGATAATGTCTCACACGAAAAATATGTTGGCCTTAACGGCCGTATTATTGACCTGATTGAGTCCAAATCAGGCTTAAAGTGGACATGTGAATCTTGTAGGGATATTGAAAGGGATATGATGGGATTCATGAGGCAGACTAAGATGGGCTTTGGAGATATTTTCGGGCGGTTTGAAAACTGTTCGATGGTTTCTCGGCTTTGGACAGGGAATTCAAAGGTATGAAACTTTTGAATGAGTCTCCAAAGCGTAAAAAGGCCAATCTTAGGTTGTCAATTGGCCCTAATGAACTTTCTGTCCCAACACATTTGGCCATACCATCCGCTCCATCTATCTATCTATCTATATATATAAAAGAGTTTGTCCTCACTGGCGATTGGTGATTGGCGATTGGCGCAGGGCCCAAACCATAAGAGCTAGATGGCTGAAATTTTCACAGTAGCTTAGGAATGTACCGAAAGTGAGCACTAAGAGCGGATTTTGGAAAATTCGGTCAGAAATGTGGAAAATTCGCGGAAAACCATTGCATGCAACTTTTTTGTTTATCATCCGATCAGCTTCAAACTTAGTTTCAGTGATCTATGCAAAAAATAATTTATCACTGCATACCAATTTTCCGGAAAATTCACCCCCCTGGGTGGAAAATGGGCAGTCAAGGTTGTATGGGCGAAAGTTGAGTTCTTATGCGATTTGCCTCAAACTCATTTTCAAAGATCTAAATGAAAATTCATTAAAAACTGCATACCAATTTTCTGGAAAATTCACCCCCCTGGGTGGAAAGTGGGTGGTACATAGGGTGAAAGTTGATTTTTCATGCAATTTGCTTCCAACTCATTTTCAAAGATCAATATGAAAATTTATTTAAGACTGCATACCAATTTTCTGGAAAATTCATCCTCCTGGGTGAAAAGTGGGTGGTAAACAGGGTTAAAGTTGATTTTTCATGCAATTTGCTTCCAACTCATTTTCAAAGATCAATATGAAAATTTATTTAAGACTGCATACCAATTTTCTGGAAAATTCATCCCCCTGGATGAAAAGTGGGTGGTAAATAGGGTTAAAGTTGAGTTCTTATGCAATTTGCTTCAAACTCATTTTCAAAGATCTATATGAAAATTCATTTAAGACTGCATACCAATTTTCTGGAAAATTCATCCCCGTGGGTGAAAAGTGGGTGATATAAAGGCCAAAGTTGAGTTTTCATGCATTTTGCTTCAAACTCATATTCAAAGATCAACATGAAAATTCATTAAAAACTGCAGAACAATTTTCCGGAAAATTCACGCCCCTGGGTGGAAAGTGGGTGGTAAAAAGGCCAAAAATGAGTTCTTATGCGATTTCCTTCAAACTCATTTTCAAAGATCTTCATGAAAATTCATTTAAAACTGCATACCAATTTTCCGGAAAATTCACCCTCCTGGGTGGAAAGTGGCTGGTAAATAGGGTTAAAGTTGAGTTCTTATGCAATTTGCTTCAAACTTATTTCCAAAGATCTGTATGAAAATTCATTTAAAACTGCATACCAATTTTCTGGAAAATTCACCCCCCTGGGTGGAAAGTGGGTGGTAAATAGGGTGAAAGTTGAGTTTTCATGCAATTTGCTTCAAACTTATTTTCAAAGATCTATATGAAGATTCATTTAAAACTGCATTTTTATTTTCCGGAAAATTCACCCCCCTGGGTGGAAAGTGGGTGGTATATAGGGTTAAAATTGAGTTCTTATGCAATTTGCTTCAAACTCATTTTCAAAGATCTATATGAAAATTCATTTAAAACTGCATACCAATTTTCCGGAAAATTCACCCTCCCCGGGTGGAAAGTGGGTGGTATATAGGGTTAAAATTGAGTTCTTGTGCAATTTGCTTCAAACTCATTTTCAAAGATCTATATGAAAATTCATTTAAAACTGCATACGAATTTTGCGGAAAATTCACCCTCCTGGGTGGAAAGTGGCTGGTAAATAGGGTTAAAGTTGAGTTCTTATGCAATTTGCTTCAAACTTATTTCCAAAGATCTGTATGAAAATTCATTTAAAACTGCATACCAATTTTCTGGAAAATTCACCCCCCTGGGTGGAAAGTGGATGGTAAATAGGGTGAAAGTTGAGTTTTCATGCAATTTGCTTCAAACTCATTTTCAAAGATCTATATGAAAATTCATTTAAAACTGCATACCAATTTTCCGGAAAATTCACCCCCCTGGGTGGAAAGTGGCTGGCAAATAGGTTTAAAGTTGAGTTCTTATGCAATTTGCTTCAAACTTATTTCCAAAGATCTGTATGAAAATTCATTTAAAACTGCATACCAATTTTCTGGAAAATTCACCCCCCCGGGTGGAAAGTGGGTTGTATATAGGGTTAAAATTGAGTTCTTATGCAATTTGCTTCAAACTCATTTTCAAAGATCTATATGAAAATTCATTTAAAACTGCATACCAATTTTCCGGAAAATTCACCCCCCTGGGTGGAAAGTGGGTGGTAAATAGGGTGAAAGTTGAGTTTTCATGCAATTTGCTTCAAACTCATTTTCAAAGATCTAAATGAAAATTCATTTAAAACTGCATACCAATTTTCCGGAAAATTCACCCCCCTGGGTGGAAAGTGGCTGGCAAATAGGGTTAAAGTTGAGTTCTTATGCAATTTGCTTCAAACTTATTTCCAAAGATCTGTATGAAAATTCATTTAAAACTGCATACCAATTTTCTGGAAAATTCACCCCCCTGGGTGGAAAGTGGGTGGTAAATAGGGTTAAAGTTGAGTTCTTATGCAATTTGCTTCAAACTCATTTTCAAAGATCAATATGAAAATTTATTTAAGACCGCATACCAATTTTCTGGAAAATTCATCCCCCTGGGTGAAAAGTGGGTGGTAAATAGGGTTAAAGTTGAGTTCTTATGCAATTTGCTTCAAACTTATTTCCAAAGATCTGTATGAAAATTCATTTAAAACTGCATACCAATTTTCTGGAAAATTCACCCCCCTGGGTGGAAAGTGGGTGGTACATAGGGTGAAAGTTGATTTTTCATGCAATTTGCTTCCAACTCATTTTCAAAGATCAATATGAAAATTTATTTAAGACTGCATACCAATTTTCTGGAAAATTCATCCCCGTGGGTGAAAAGTGGGTGATATAAAGGCCAAAGTTGAGTTTTCATGCATTTTGCTTCAAACTCATATTCAAAGATCAACATGAAAATTCATTAAAAACTGCAGAACAATTTTCCGGAAAATTCACGCCCCTGGGTGGAAAGTGGGTGGTAAAAAGGCCAAAAATGAGTTCTTATGCGATTTCCTTCAAACTCATTTTCAAAGATCTTCATGAAAATTCATTTAAAACTGCATACCAATTTTCCGGAAAATTCACCCTCCTGGGTGGAAAGTGGCTGGTAAATAGGGTTAAAGTTGAGTTCTTATGCAATTTGCTTCAAACTTATTTCCAAAGATCTGTATGAAAATTCATTTAAAACTGCATACCAATTTTCTGGAAAATTCACCCCCCTGGGTGGAAAGTGGGTGGTAAATAGGGTGAAAGTTGAGTTTTCATGCAATTTGCTTCAAACTTATTTTCAAAGATCTATATGAAGATTCATTTAAAACTGCATTTTTATTTTCCGGAAAATTCACCCCCCTGGGTGGAAAGTGGGTGGTATATAGGGTTAAAATTGAGTTCTTATGCAATTTGCTTCAAACTCATTTTCAAAGATCTATATGAAAATTCATTTAAAACTGCATACCAATTTTCCGGAAAATTCACCCTCCCCGGGTGGAAAGTGGGTGGTATATAGGGTTAAAATTGAGTTCTTGTGCAATTTGCTTCAAACTCATTTTCAAAGATCTATATGAAAATTCATTTAAAACTGCATACGAATTTTGCGGAAAATTCACCCTCCTGGGTGGAAAGTGGCTGGTAAATAGGGTTAAAGTTGAGTTCTTATGCAATTTGCTTCAAACTTATTTCCAAAGATCTGTATGAAAATTCATTTAAAACTGCATACCAATTTTCTGGAAAATTCACCCCCCTGGGTGGAAAGTGGGTGGTAAATAGGGTGAAAGTTGAGTTTTCATGCAATTTGCTTCAAACTCATTTTCAAAGATCTATATGAAAATTCATTTAAAACTGCATACCAATTTTCCGGAAAATTCACCCCCCTGGGTGGAAAGTGGCTGGCAAATAGGTTTAAAGTTGAGTTCTTATGCAATTTGCTTCAAACTTATTTCCAAAGATCTGTATGAAAATTCATTTAAAACTGCATACGAATTTTCTGGAAAATTCACCCCCCCGGGTGGAAAGTGGGTTGTATATAGGGTTAAAATTGAGTTCTTATGCAATTTGCTTCAAACTCATTTTCAAAGATCTATATGAAAATTCATTTAAAACTGCATACCAATTTTCCGGAAAATTCACCCCCCTGGGTGGAAAGTGGGTGGTAAATAGGGTGAAAGTTGAGTTTTCATGCAATTTGCTTCAAACTCATTTTCAAAGATCTAAATGAAAATTCATTTAAAACTGCATACCAATTTTCCGGAAAATTCACCCCCCTGGGTGGAAAGTGGCTGGCAAATAGGGTTAAAGTTGAGTTCTTATGCAATTTGCTTCAAACTTATTTCCAAAGATCTGTATGAAAATTCATTTAAAACTGCATACCAATTTTCTGGAAAATTCACCCCCCTGGGTGGAAAGTGGGTGGTAAATAGGGTGAAAGTTGAGTTTTCATGCAATTTGCTTCAAACTCATATTCAAAGATCTATATGAAAATTCATTTAAAACTGCATAGCAATTTTCCGGAAAATTCACCCCCCTGGGTGGAAAGTGGGTGGTATAAAGGGTTAAAATTGAGTTCTTATGCAATTTGCTTCAAACTCATTTTCAAAGATCTATATGAAAATTCATTTAAAACTGCATACCAATTTACCGGAAAATTCACATTCCCGTGTGGAAAGTGGGTGGTAAGTGGGTGGTAAAAAGGCCAAAGTTGAGTTCTAATGCGATTTGCTTCAAACTCATTTTCAAAGATCTATATGAAAATTCATTTAAAACTGCATACCAATTTTCCGGAAAATTCGCATTCCCGGGTGGAAAGTATGTGGTAAATAGGGCGAAAGTTGAGTTTTTGTGCAATTTGCCTCAAACTCATTTTCAAAGATCTATATGAAAATTCATTTAAAACAATTTTCCGGAAAATTGGCATTCCCGGGTGGAAAGTATGTGGTAAATAGGGCGAAAGTTGAGTTTTTGTGCAATTTGCTTCAAACTCATTTTCAAAGATCAATATGAAAATTTATTTAAGACCGCATACCAATTTTCCGGAAAATTCGCATTCCCGGGTGGAAAGTGGGTGGTAGAAAGGCCAAAGTTGAGTTTTTATGCGATTTGCTTCAAATTCATTTTCAAAAATTAATATGATAATTCATTTAAGACTGCATACCAATTTTCCGAAAAATTCACATTCACGGGTGGAAAGTGGGTGGTAAAAAGGCAAAAGTTCAGTTCTTATGCGATTTGCTTCAAACTCATTTTCAAAGATCAATATGAAAATTCATTAAAAACTGTATACCAGTTTTCCGGAAAATTCACTCCCCTGGGTGGAAAGTGGGTGGTATATAGGGTTAAAATTGAGTTCTTATGCAATTTGCTGCAAACTCATTTTCAAAGATCTATATAAAAATTCATTTAAAACTGCATACCAATTTTCCGGAAAATTCACATTCCTGTGTGGAAAGTGGGTGGTAAGTGGGTGGTAAAAAGGCAAAAGTTCAGTTCTTATGCGATTTCTTCAAACTCATTTTCAAAGATCAATATGAAAATTCATTAAAAACTGTATACCAATTTTCCGGAAAATTCACTCCCCTGGGTGGAAAGTGGGTGGTATATAGGGTTAAAATTGAGTTCTTATGCAATTTGCTTCAAACTCATTTTCAAAGATCTATATGAAAATTCATTTTAAACTGCATACGAATTTTCCGGAAAATTCGCATTCCCGGGTGGAAAGTGTGTGGTAAAAATGCCAAAGTTGAGTTTTTATGCGATTTGCTTCAAACTCATTTTCAAAAATCAATATGATAATTCATTTAAGACTGCATACCAATTTTCCGGAAAATTCAAATTCACGGGTGGAAAGTGGGTGGTAAAAAGGCGAAAGTTGAGTTTCTGTACGATTTGCTTTGCTACTCATTTTCAAAGATCTATATGAAAATTCATTCAAAACTGTATACCAATTTTCCGGAAAATTCACATTCCCGGGTGGAAAGTGGGTGGTAAAAAGTCGAAAGTTGAGTTTTTGTGCAATTTGCTTCAAACTCATTTTCAAAGATCAATATGAAAATTTATTTAAGACCGCATACCAATTTTCCGAAAAATTCACATTCACGGGTGGAAAGTGGGTGGTAAAAAGGCGAAAGTTGAGTTTTTGTACGATTTGCTTCAATCTCATTTTCAAAGATCAATATGAAAATTCATTAATAACTGCATACCAATTTTCCGGAAAATTCGCATTCCCGGGTGGAAAGTGGGTGGTAGAAAAGCCAAAGTTGAGTTTTTATGCGATTTGCTTCAAACTCATTTTCAAAAATCAATATGATAATTCATTTAAGACTGCATACCAATTTTCCGGAAAATTCACATTCACGGGTGGAAAGTGGGTGGTAAAAAGGCGAAAGTTGAGTTTTTGTACGATTTGCTTTGCTACTCATTTTCAAAGATCTATATGAAAATTCATTCAAAACTGTATACCAATTTTCCGGAAAATTCACATTCCCGGGTGGAAAGTGGGTGGTAAAAAGTCGAAAGTTGAGTTTTTGTGCAATTTGCTTCAAACTCATTTTCAAAGATCTATATGAAAATTCATTTATAACTGCATACCAATTTTCCGGAAAATTCACATTCACGGGTGGAAAGTGGGTGGTAAAAAGGCGAAAGTTGAGTTTTTGTACGATTTGCTTTAATCTCATTTTCAAAGATCAATATGAAAATTCATTTAAAACTGAATACCAATTTTCCGGAAAATTCGCATTCCCGGGTGGAAAGTGGGTGGTAAAAAGGCGAAAGTTGAGTTTTTGTACGATTTGCTTCAATCTCATTTTCAAAGATCAATATGAAAATTCATTAATAACTGCATACCAATTTTCCGGAAAATTCGCATTCCCGGGTGGAAAGTGGGTGGTAGAAAAGCCAAAGTTGAGTTTTTATGCGATTTGCTTCAAACTCATTTTCAAAAATCAATATGATAATTCATTTAAGACTGCATACCAATTTTCCGGAAAATTCACATTCACGGGTGGAAAGTGGGTGGTAAAAAGGCGAAAGTTGAGTTTTTGTACGATTTGCTTTGCTACTCATTTTCAAAGATCTATATGAAAATTCATTCAAAACTGTATACCAATTTTCCGGAAAATTCACATTCCCGGGTGGAAAGTGGGTGGTAAAAAGTCGAAAGTTGAGTTTTTGTGCAATTTGCTTCAAACTCATTTTCAAAGATCAATATGAAAATTTATTTAAGACCGCATACCAATTTTCCGGAAAATTCGCATTCCCGGGTGGAAAGTGGGTGGTAGAAAGGCCAAAGTTGAGTTTTTATGCGATTTGCTTCAAACTCATTTTCAAAAATTAATATGATAATTCATTTAAGACTGCATACCAATTTTCCGAAAAATTCACATTCACGGGTGGAAAGTGGGTGGTAAAAAGGCGAAAGTTGAGTTTTTGTACGATTTGCTTCAATCTCATTTTCAAAGATCAATATGAAAATTCATTAATAACTGCATACCAATTTTCCGGAAAATTCGCATTCCCGGGTGGAAAGTGGGTGGTGACAAGGCCAAAGTTCAGTTCTTAGGCGATTTGCTTCAAACTCATTCTCAAAAATCAATATGATAATTCATTTAAGACTGCATACGAATATTCCGGAAAATTCACATTCCCGGGTGGTAAAAAGGCCAAAGTTGAATTTTATGCGATTTGCTTCAAACTCAATTTCAAAGATCAATATGAAAATTCATTAAAAACTGCATTCCAATTTTCCGGAAAATTCACATTCCCGTGTGGAAAGTGGGTGGTAAAAAGGCCAAAGTTGAGTTCTTATGCGATTTGCTTCAAACTCATTTTCAAAGATCAATATGAAAATTCATTTAAAACTGCATACCAATTTTCCGGAAAATTCGCATTCCCGGGTGGAAAGTATGTGGTAAATAGGGCGAAAGTTGAGTTTTTGTGCAATTTGCTTCAAACTCATTTTCAAAGATCAATATGAAAATTTATTTAAGACTGCATACCAATTTTCCGGAAAATTCGCATTCCCGGATGGAAAGTGGGTGGTAGAAAGGCCAAAGTTGAGTTCTTATGCGATTTCCTTCAAACTCATTTTCAAAGATCTTCATGAAAATTCATTTATAACTGCATACCAATTTTCCGGAAAATTCACCCCCCCGGGTGGAAAGTGGGTGGTATAAAGGGTTAAAATTGAGTTCTTATGCAATTTGATTCAAACTCATTTTCACAGATCAATATGAAAATTAATTTAAAACTGCATACCAATTTTCCGGAAAATTCATCCCCCTGGGTGCAAAGTGGGTGGTATTTAGGGTTAAAATTGAGTTCTTATGCAGTTTGCTTCAAACTCATTTTCAAAGATCTATATGAAAATTCATTTAAGACTGCATACCAATTTTCCGGAAAATTCACCCCCCTGGGTGGAAAGTGGGTGGTAAAAAGGCCAAAGTTGAGTTTTTATGCGATTTCCTTCAAACTCATTTTCAAAGATCAATATGAAAATTCATTTAAAACTGCATACCAATTTTCCAGAAAATTCACCCCCCTGTGTGGAAAGTAGGTGGAAAAAAGGCCAAAGTTGAGTTCTTATGCGATTTGCTTTAAACTCATTTTCAAAGATCTTCATGAAAATTCATTTAAAGCTGCATACCAATTTTCCGGAAAATTCACCCCCCCGGGTGGAAAGTGGGTGGTCTATAGGGTTAAAATTGAGTTCTTATGCAATTTGCTTCAAACTCATTTTCAAAGATCAATATGAAAATTCATTTAAGACTGCATACCAATTTTCCGGAAAATTCACATTCCCGTGTGGAAAGTGGGTGGTAAAAAGGCCAAAGTTGAGTTCTTATGCGATTTGCTTCAAACTCATTTTCAAAGATCTATATGAAAATTCATTTAAAACTGCATACCAATTTTCCGGAAAATTCGCATTCCCGGGTGGAAAGTATGTGGTAAATAGGGCGAAAGTTGAGTTTTTGTGCAATTTGCTTCAAACTCATTTTCAAAGATCAATATGAAAATTTATTTAAGACTGCGTACCAATTTTCCGGAAAATTCGCATTCCCGGATGGAAAGTGGGTGGTAGAAAGGCCAAAGTTGAGTTCTTATGCGATTTCCTTCAAACTCATTTTCAAAGATCTTCATGAAAATTCATTTATAACTGCATACCAATTTTCCGGAAAATTCACCCCCCCGGGTGGAAAGTGGGTGGTATAAAGGGTTAAAATTGAGTTCTTATGCAATTTGATTCAAACTCATTTTCAAAGATCAATATGAAAATTAATTTAAAACTGCATACCAATTTTCCGGAAAATTCACATTCCCGTGTGGAAAGTGGGTGGTAAGTGGGTGGTAAAAAGGCCAAAGTTGAGTTCTTATGCGATTTGCTTCAAACTCATTTTCAAAGATCTATATGAAAATTCATTTAAAACTGCTTACCAATTTTTCGGAAAATTCGCATTCCCGGGTGGAAATAATGTGGTAAATAGGGCGAAAGTTGAGTTTTTGTGCAATTTGCTTCAAACTCATTTTCAAAGATCTATATGAAAATCCATTTAAAACTGCTTACCAATTTTCCGGAAAATTAGCATTCCCGGGTGGAAAGTGGGTGGTGACAAGGCCAAAGTTCAGTTCTTATGCGATTTGCTTCAAACTCATTCTCAAAAATCAATATGATAATTTATTTAAGACTGCATACCAATTTTCCGGAAAATTCGCATTCCCGGATGGAAAGTGGGTGGTAGAAAGGCCAAAGTTGAGTTCTTAGGCGATTTGCTTCAAACTCATTTTTAAAGATCTTCATGAAAATTCATTTATAACTGCATACCAATTTTCCGGAAAATTCACCCCCCCGGGTGGAAAGTGGGTGGTATAAAGGGTTAAAATTGAGTTCATATGCAATTTGATTCAAACTCATTTTCAAAGATCAATATGAAAATTTTTTAAAAACTGCATACCAATTTTCCGAAAAATTCACATTCACGGGTGGAAAGTGGGTGGTAAGTGGGTGGTAAAAACGCCAAAGTTGAGTTCTTATGCGATTTGCTTCAAGCTCATTCTCAAAAATCAATATGATAATTAGTTCGCTTCGCATTCGCAGTAGTTCGCTTCGCATTCGCCAACGGACGTGTTTTTTTCTTGCTTCTCGCATTTGTTTATTTTTCCTCGTTTTAAACGTTTTATTTTGCGTCTTTTTTGCTTATTAATAATCAGTGACTTGTGTTAAACATTGGTTGTGTGAAACACAGTCTTTATAGTCTTTTTTGTGTTTAGTGTTTTCTTTTAGTGTTGTTGTTGTTGTGTGTAAGTAACTAACAGCAGCACTTGTGATTAACCCTAGTGTGCCTATTTATTTTATTTTTTTTTTTTTTTTTGTTTGCGTCTTATTTAATTATTTCCTCAGTGCCTTTATTTTTTTACGTTTATTCTTTTATAATCAATTTAAGTAGCTTTGCCTTTTTAGAAATGTATGTCTGCTACAATAAAAATTGCCAGGTTCGAGCAAACGTGAAGATGGGTTTTGTTTGTTGCTGGCTGTGTGATAATGTCTCACACGAAAAATATGCTGGCCTTAACGGCCGTATTATTGACCTGATTGAGTCCAAATCAGGCTTAAAGTGGACATGTGAATCTTGTAGGGATATTGAAAGGGATATGATGGGATTCATGAGGCAGACTAAGATGGGCTTTGGAGATATTTTCGGGCGGTTTGAAAACTGTTCGATGGTTTCTCGGTTTTGGACAGGGAATTCAAAGGTATGAAACTTTTGAATGAGTCTCCAAAGCGTAAAAAGGCCAATCTTAGGTTGTCAATTGGCCCTAATGAACTTTCTGTCCCAACACATTTGGCCATACCATCCGCTCCATCTATCTATCTATCTATATATATAAAAGAGTTTGTCCTCACTGGCGATTGGTGATTGGCGATTGGCGCAGGGCCCAAATAAGAGCTAGATGGCTGAAATTTTCACAGTAGCTTAGGAATGTACCGAAAGTGAGCACTAAGAGCGGATTTTGGAAAATTCGGTTGGGAAATGTGGAAAATTCGCGGAAAGCCATTGAATGCAACTTTTTTGTTTATCATCCGATCAGCTTCAAACTTAGTTTCAGTGTTCTATGCAAAAAATAATTTATGACTGCATACCAATTTTCCGGAAAATTCACCCCCCTGGGTGGAAAATGGGTTGTCAAGGTTGTATGGGCGAAAGTTGAGTTCTTATGCGATTTGCCTCAAACTCATTTTCAAAGATCTATATGAAAATTCATTAAAAACTGCATACCAATTTTCCGGAAAATTCACCCCCCTGGGTGGAAAGTGGGTGGTAAAAAGGCAAAAATTCAGTTCTTATGCAATTTGCTTCAAACTCATTTTCAAAGATCAATATGAAAATTCATTTAAGACTGCATACCAATTTTCCGGAAAATTCGCACTCCCGGGTGGAAAGTGGGTGGTAAAAAAGCCAAAGTTGAGTTTTTATAAGATTTTCTTCAAACTCATTTTCAAAGATCAATATGAAAATTCATTTAAAACTGAATACCAATTTTCCGGAAAATTCGCATTCCCGGGTTGAAAGTGGGTGGTAAAAAGGCGAAAGTTGAGTTTTCATGCGATTTGCTTCAAACTCATTCTCAAAGATCTATATGAAAACTCATTAAAAACTTTTTCCGGAAAATTCGCATTCCCGGGTGGAAAGTAGGTAAAAAGTAGGTTAAAACTGCAACTGGAAAATTTACCTGTTGGGTAGAAAACTGTTGGTTAAGGTTAAGGGAAGTTAAATTTTTGTGCGAATATGATTTTATACGGGGCGTAGCACCGCATGCCGGGGAAATGCTAGTCATTAATACATTTTTCATCCCCATCTCCTCACACCACTGTCAGTATGAACGAAAACAAAGACTTACCCATGGATGTTGTTCATTCTGAAACCGAAGAGATTTCTGATCGGGGGTGTAGTAGTATGACTGCTAACATATCTGCGGGATCAAATAGTCCATCAATCGAGGCTGTAGCTTCACCTGAAGTTACTGCTGCGGTTGATAATAAGACTCTTGTAGGTGTTCCACCAAAAAAACAAATTTTTGTTTCTAGGCTTGCCCCTGGTACCACATCTGATGATGTCAAGGCCTTTATTCAGGACAAATATCAAGCAAATATTACGGTGGAAAAAATCAAATTTTCATATATTCGGGAAATTTCTTCATTTAAAATAAGTGTTCCTACCACTTAATTATAAGATAATCGGATCCCGGTTGCACTTCCTTCATTACCTGGTAGTACTAGTAGAACTAACACTCAACCTCAGGTATTTTCTGATGGCACAACAAACTAAAATCCTCCCTCTCACTAGGCTATCAGAATGTAAGAGGTATTTGTACTAAACTTACTGATCTTTTTTTTAAAAAGTCTTTCCTTTAGTTTTACTTGGCTAAGGCCTGATATTCTTAACTCTGAAATGTTCATAAACAAATTCTCCATCTATCGAAAAGATCGCCCACTTCGTCGAGGTGGCGGTGTACTTATCGTTGTTAATGCTGATTTAGCATCTGAATAAGTAGTGACCGATAAGTCGATAGATATTGAATTTGTTGCTATTAAATTGTGTATTTGTGGTGTATCGCTGTTTATTACTTGTTCTTACATTCCTCCTTCTTCTGATAATTCTGTTTATTTAGATCATTCTTCTGCTATTAGTTCTGTTATATCTATGCTTTCCGATCGCGACTTTCTTGTAGTTCTTGGTGATTTCAATATTACTGGAACTACATGGATTTCTAGTTCCAATACTAATGTTTTGACTGCCACGGCTCAAAATGATTTTCTGGACAATTTATTTGGGATGTCATTGTGTCAAATCAATAATATCCCGAATTCTTTGAACAGATTTCTTGATTTGATTTTTGCTTTAGATCCCTCTTTCTTATCTATCTCCCGTACAGAACCTATATCAAATCCTAAAGATCCTTATCATCCAACTTTGGAGGTGCTGATGGATTTGCCATCCCGGGTGTTAAGTCATTGTAACAACCCTACGGGTCGAGTTCGCCTTTTTCGGACCGATTTTCATAAACTGTCTCAGCTTTTATCGCAGACTGGTTGGTCTCAGCTATATAGGTGCAGAGACATGGATTGTGCAATTACGATTTTTTTATGCAACTTTAAACTCTTTACTTGACATATGTGTCCCAATGTGTAATCCACGTAGGTCTAACAAACCTGTTTGGTTTACACGGGTTTTAACATACTTGAAAAATAGAAAGTCAAGATTATATAAAAAATTCAAGGAAACTGGCTCCTCTTTTGATTCCTCACAATTTCTGATTGCTCGATCCAGCTTCTCTGCCCTGAATAGCCAGTGTTATAAGAATTACCTTAGAGAATGTAGGCTGCAGTTTCAACAGGACCCTAAACAGTTTGTTACCTTCGTTAATGCGAAGCGAAATTCATCAGCACTTCCATCAACCGTATTTTTTGAAAAAATGACTGCAGACACAAATCATGCTATCGCCGATTTCCTTGCTGATTTTTTTCAAACGACTTATAGTTCGTATACTAACCAATTAGATTTGTCTTATCCTTATCATGTAAATGTCTCTAACTGCATTTTTGAACCTTTGATCACAGAAGGTTCGCTACTGAGCGATCTAAAAGCCGTTAAACCCGTATTTTCACCGGGGCCTGATGGAATACCAGGCTGTATACTTAAGTACTGTGCTGAAGGTCTTTTGAGAGCCCCTTTATAGCTTTTTTAATCTTTCCGTGGAGTTGTGCACTTTTCCAATGATTTGGAAAGAATCATTCATAATTCCTCTCCTCAAAAAAGGAAACAAGTCTAATGTTCAAAACTATAAAGGTATCTCTAAGTTGTCAGCCATCCCTAAAGTTTTTGAGAAATTAATAACTTCTCAACTACAACATTTTTGTAGATCTATTGTTTCACCCAGCCAGCATGGGTTTGTGAAATATAGATCTACTACCACTAACTTATTGGAATTCACCTCTTTTGTTATAAGGGGCTTTCAAAATAAAATGCAAACAGATGTCATTTACACTGATTTCAGTAAAGCTTTTGACTCAGTTAATTATTCCCTTTTAATTCATAAGCTTAATCTTTTTGGATTACCAAATAACTTAATTCTTTGGATCTCTAGTTATCTAAATTTAAGAACCCAAAAAGTTCATTTTAAAGGCTTAGCTTCTAAGTCTGTTCAAGTTACTTCTGGAGTACCACAAGGAAGCCATCTCGACCCTTTATTATTTACTCTTTTTATGAATGACCTGCCTTCTGTAATAAATCACTCTCGGGTACGCCGACGATGTAAAGCTCTGTTTGTCTGCCAATAACTCTCTATCTGGTCAGAATTTGCAAACTGATCTTGATAGCTTTCAAACTTGGTGTCGAGTAAATTTATTAAATCTTAATTGCAGTAAGTGTAACGTAGTGTCCTTTTATAGGCGAATGCCATATTTTAATAACTATATTCTTAATGGTAAACCACTTGAACGTATTGAGTCGGTTGTTGATTTGGGTATTCTTTTAGATCCCAAGCTTAAGTTTGACAAGCATATTTTATCGATGACAAATCGTGCCTATGGAGTCCTTGGTTTCATAAAGCGTTGGTCAAAGGAATTTGACGATCCCTACGTAACTAAAACTCTTTACCTCACTTGTTCGACCAATTCTGGAATAAAGAGAAAAAAACTCAAGCTTCATCAGGACTGAATAGAGTCTATACAAAAACAATTTCTTCTCTTTGCCCTCCGGGGCTTTAATTGGAATCCTAACATTCGCATGCCTCCTTACCGTAGTAGACTCTTGCTAATAAATCTTCTCTCTCTTTCTGATCGTAGAACCATGCTTGGTATAATATTTGTACATAAACTAATTAACGGCGAAATTGATTCTTCTGAATTAATCAGCCAAATTAGTTTTGCTATTCCTATTAGAAGTACAAGAAACTTTCTCCCTCTTTCTCTTCAAACCTGCAGTACTAACTACGCTATTCATAACCCTTTTCGTATTTTATGTTCTGATTATAACAAACTTTTTCATGTTATAAGTAATGCTACATCTATTCCTACACTTAGAACTTCACTCCTTTCTCACCTATCTAATTTGTAGGTCTTGTATTTCATATTTTTGTATTTTTTTTTTTTTTTTTTTGCCTGTATTTATTTGTTTGTATCTTTAGTGTATTTCTAACATACTTACTTCTTGATCTGATTGGGTTTTTTTCTGGGTTTTCCCCAATCCAGGCAACTAATGTTAGATCAATTTTTTTGAGGTTTATTACCCAGATATATTTTTTTATTTTTTTTATTTTATGCTTTTTTTCATTTTAAATTTTTTAAATTTTAATAATAATTTTAATAATAATCTTAATAATAATTTTATTTCATTTTTGTAAATTTAAACTTTTTCTGTGTCGACTATTATAAGTCGACCTTAAATTAAATAAATAAATAATTCATTAAAAACTGCATACCAATTTTTCGGAACATTCACATTCCTGAGTGGAAAGTGGGTGGTAAAAAGGCGAAAGTTGAGTTTTTGTACGATTTGCTTCAATCTCATTTTCAAAGATCAATATGATAATTCATTTAAGACTGCATACCAATTTTCGGGAAAATTCACATTCCCGGGTGGAAAGTGGGTGCTAAAAAGGCCAAAGTTGAGTTCTTATGCGATTTGCTTCAAACTCAATTTTAAAGATCAATATGAAAATCCATTAAAAACTGCTAACCAATTTTCCGAAAAATTCGCATTCTCGGGGGGAAAGTGGGTGGTAAAAAGGCCAAAGTTGAGTTCTTATGCGATTTGCTTCAAACTCATTTTGAAAGATCAATATGAAAATTTATTTAAGACCGCATACCAATTTTCCGGAAAATTCGCATTCCCGGGTGGAAAGTGGGTGGTAGAAAGGCCAAAGTTGCGTTCTTATGCGATTTGCTTCAAACTCATTTTCAAAGATCTATATGAAAATTCATTTAAGACTGCATACCAATTTTCCGGAAAATGCACATTCCCGGGTGGAGAGTGGGTGGTTAAAAGGCCAAAGTTGAGTTCTTATGCGATTTGCTTCAAACTCATTTTCAAAGATCAATATGAAAATTCATTAAAAACTGCATACCAATTTTCCGGAAAATTCACATTCCCGGGTGGAAAGTGGGTGGTATAAAGGCCAAAGTTGAGTTTTTATGCGATTTGCTTCAAACTCATTTTCAAAGATCAATATGAAAATTTATTTAAGACCGCATACCAATTTTCCGGAAAATTCGCATTTCCGGGTGGAAAGTGGGTGGTAGAAAGGCCAAAGTTGAGTTCTTATGCGATTTGTTTCAAACTCATTCTCAAAGATCAATATGAAAATCCATTAAAAACTGCCTACCAATTTTCCGGAAAATTCGCATTCTCGGGGGGAAAGTGGGTGGTAAAAAGGCCAAAGTTGAGTTCTTATGCGATTTGCTTCAAACTCATTTTCAAAGATCAATGTGAAAATTTTTTAAAAACTGCATACCAATTTTCCGGAAAAGTCAAATTCCCGGGTGGAAAGTGGGTGCTAAAAAGGCCAAAGTTGAGTTCTTATGCGATTTGCTTCAAACTCAATTTTCAAAGATCAATATGAAAATTCATTAATAACTGCATACATATTTCCGGAAAATTCACATTACCGGGTGGAAAAAGGGGGGTGACAAGGCCAAAGTTGAGTTCTTATGCGAATTGCTTCAAACTCATTCTCAAAGATCAATATGAAAATCCATTAAAAACTGCTTACCATTTTTCCGGAAAATTCGCATTCCCGGGGGGAAAGTGGGTAGTAAAAAGGCCAAAGTTGAGTTCTTATGCTATTTGCTTCAAACTCATTTTCAAAGATCAATATGAAAATTCATTAAAAACTGCTTACCAATTTTCCGGAAAATTTGCATTCCCGGGTGGAAAGTATGTGGTAAATAGGGCGAAAGTTGAGTTTTTGTGCAATTTGCTTCAAACTCATTTTCAAAGATCAATATGAAAATTTATTTAAGACTGCATACCAATTTTCCGGAAAATTCACATTCCCGGGTGGAAAGTGGGTGCTAAAAAGGCCAAAGTTGAGTTCTTATGCGATTTGCTTCAAACTCAATTTTAAAGATCAATATGAAAATTCATTAAAAACTGCATACCAATTTTCCGGAAAATTCACATTCCCGGGTGGAAAGTGGGTGGTAAAAAGGCCAAAGTTGAGTTCTTATGCGATTTGCTTCAAACTCAATTTCAAAGATCAATATGAAAATCCATCAAAAACTACTTACCAATTTTCCGGAAAATTCGCATTCTCGGGGGGAAAGTGGGTAGTAAAAAGGCCAAAGTTGAGTTCTTATGCTATTTGCTTCAAACTCATTTTCAAAGATCAATATGAAAATTCATTAAAAACTGCTTACCAATTTTCCGGAAAATTTGCATTCCCGGGTGGAAAGTATGTGGTAAATAGGGCGAAAGTTGAGTTTTTGTGCAATTTGCTTCAAACTCATTTTCAAAGATCAATATGAAAATTTATTTAAGACTGCATACCAATTTTCCGGAAAATTCGCATTCCCGGATGGAAAGTGGGTGGTAAAAAGGCCAAAGTTGACTTTTTATGCGATTTCCTTCAAACTCATTTTCAAAGATCTTCATGAAAATTCATTTAAAACTGCATACCAATTTTCCGGAAAATTCACATTCCCGGGTGGAAAGTGGGTGGTAAAAAGGCCAAAGTTGAGTTCTTATGCGATTTGCTTCAAACTCAATTTCAAAGATCAATATGAAAATCCATCAAAAACTACTTACCAATTTTCCGGAAAATTCGCATTCTCGGGGGGAAAGTGGGTAGTAAAAAGGCCAAAGTTGAGTTCTTATGCTATTTGCTTCAAACTCATTTTCAAAGATCAATATGAAAATTCATTAAAAACTGCTTACCAATTTTCCGGAAAATTTGCATTCCCGGGTGGAAAGTATGTGGTAAATAGGGCGAAAGTTGAGTTTTTGTGCAATTTGCTTCAAACTCATTTTCAAAGATCAATATGAAAATTTATTTAAGACTGCATACCAATTTTCCGGAAAATTCACATTCCCGGGTGGAAAGTGGGTGCTAAAAAGGCCAAAGTTGAGTTCTTATGCGATTTGCTTCAAACTCAATTTTAAAGATCAATATGAAAATTCATTAAAAACTGCATACCAATTTTCCGGAAAATTCACATTCCCGGGTGGAAAGTGGGTGATATAAAGGCCAAAGTTGAGTTTTTATGCGATTTGCTTCAAACTTATTTTCAAAGATCAATATGAAAATTTATTTAAGACTGCATACCAATTTTCCGGAAAATTCACATTCCCGGGTGGAAAGTGGGTGCTAAAAAGGCCAAAGTTGAGTTCTTATGCGATTTGCTTTAAACTCAAACTCATTTTCAAAGATCAATATGAAAATTTATTAAAAACTGCATAACAATTTTCCGGAAAATTCACATTCCCGGGTGGAAAGTGGGTGATATAAAGGCCAAAGTTGAGTTTTTGTGCGATTTATTTCAAACTCATTTTCAAAGATCTTCATGAAAATTCATTTAAAACTGCATACGAATTTTCCGGAAAATTCACCCCCCTGGGTGGAAAGTGGGTGGTAAATAGGGCGAAAGATGAGTTTTCATGCGATTTGCTTCAAACTTATTTTCAAAGATCTATATGAAAATTCATTAAAAACTGCATACCAATTTTCCGGAAAATTCACCCCCCTGGGTGGAAAGTGGGTGGTAAATAGCCCAAAATTGAGTTCTTATGCGATTTGCTTCAAACTCATTTTCAAAGATCTTCATGAAAATTCATTTAAAACTGCATACCAATTTTCCGGAAAATTCACATTCCCGGGTGGAAAGTGGGTGATATAAAGGCCAAAGTTGAGTTTTTATGCGATTTGCTTCAAACTTATTTTCAAAGATCAATATGAAAATTTATTTAAGACTGCATACCAATTTTCCGGAAAATTCACATTCCCGGGTGGAAAGTGGGTGCTAAAAAGGCCAAAGTTGAGTTCTTATGCGATTTGCTTCAAACTCAATTTTAAAGATCAATATGAAAATTCATTAAAAACTGCATACCAATTTTCCGGAAAATTCACATTCCCGGGTGGAAAGTGGGTGGTAAAAAGGCCAAAGTTGAGTTCTTATGCGATTTGCTTCAAACTCAATTTCAAAGATCAATATGAAAATCCATCAAAAACTACTTACCAATTTTCCGGAAAATTCGCATTCTCGGGGGGAAAGTGGGTAGTAAAAAGGCCAAAGTTGAGTTCTTATGCTATTTGCTTCAAACTCATTTTCAAAGATCAATATGAAAATTCATTAAAAACTGCTTACCAATTTTCCGGAAAATTTGCATTCCCGGGTGGAAAGTATGTGGTAAATAGGGCGAAAGTTGAGTTTTTGTGCAATTTGCTTCAAACTCATTTTCAAAGATCAATATGAAAATTTATTTAAGACTGCATACCAATTTTCCGGAAAATTCGCATTCCCGGATGGAAAGTGGGTGGTAAAAAGGCCAAAGTTGACTTTTTATGCGATTTCCTTCAAACTCATTTTCAAAGATCTTCATGAAAATTCATTTAAAACTGCATACCAATTTTCCGGAAAATTCACATTCCCGTGTGGAAAGTGGGTGGTAAGTGGGTGGTAAAAAGGCCAAAGTTGAGTTCTTATGCGATTTGCTTCAAACTCATTTTCAAAGATCTATATGAAAATTCATTTAAAACTGCATACCAATTTTCCGGAAAATTCGCATTCCCGGGTGGAAAGTATGTGGTAAATAGGGCGAAAGTTGAGTTTTTGTGCAATTTGCTTCAAACTCATTTTCAAAGATCAATATGAAAATTTATTTAAGACTGCATACCAATTTTCTGGAAAATTCGCATTCCCGGATGGAAAGTGGGTGGTAGAAAGGCCAAAGTTGAGTTCTTATGCAATTTCCTTCAAACTCATTTTCAAAGATCTTCATGAAAATTCATTTATAACTGCATACCAATTTTCCGGAAAAGTCACCCCCCCCGGGTGGAAAGTGGGTGGTATATAGGGTTAAAATTGAGTTCTTATGCAATTTGATTCAAACTCATTTTCAAAGATCAATATGAAAATTAATTTAAAACAGCATACCAATTTTCCGGAAAATTCACATTCCCGTTTGGAAAGTGGGTGGTAAAAAGGCCAAAGTTGAGTTCTTATGCGATTTGCTTCAAACTCATTCTCAAAGATCAATATGAAAATTCATTAAAAACTGCATACCAATTTTCCGGAAAATTCGCATTCCCGGGTGGAAAGTGGGTGGTAAATAGGTCGAAAGTTGAGTTTTTGTGCAGTTTGCTTCAAACTCATTTTCAAAGATCTATATGAAAATTCATTTAAGACTGCATACCAATTTTCCGGAAAATGCACATTCCCGGGTGGAGAGTGGGTGGTTAAAAGGCCAAAGTTGAGTTCTTATGCGATTTGCTTCAAACTCATTTTCAAAGATCAATATGAAAATTCATTAAAAACTGCATACCAATTTTCCGGAAAATTCACATTCCCGGGTGGAAAGTGGGTGGTATAAAGGCCAAAGTTGAGTTTTTATGCGATTTGCTTCAAACTCATTTTCAAAGATCAATATGAAAATTAATTTAAGACTGCATACCAATTTTCCGGAAAATTCGCATTTCCGGGTGGAAAGTGGGTGGTAGAAAGGCCAAAGTTGAGTTCTTATGCGATTTGTTTCAAACTCATTCTCAAAGACCAATATGAAAATCCAATAAAAACTGCTTACCAATTTTCCGGAAAATTCGCACTCTCGGGGGGAAAGTGGGTGGTTAAAAGGCCAAAGTTGAGTTCTTATGCGATTTGCTTCAAACTCATTTTCAAAGATCAATGTGAAAATTCATTAAAAACTGCATACCAATTTTCCGGAAAATTCACATTCCCGGGTGGAAAGTGAGTGCTAAAAAGGCCAAAGTTGAGTTCTTATGCGATTTGCTTCAAACTCAATTTTCAAAGATCAATATGAAAATTCATTAATAACTGCATACATATTTCCGGAAAATTCACATTACCGGGTGGAAAAAGGGGGGTGACAAGGCCAAAGTTGAGTTCTTATGCGATTTGCTTCAAACTCATTCTCAAAGATCAATATGAAAATCCATTAAAAACTGCTTACCAATTTTCCGGAAAATTCGCATTCCCGGGGGGAAAGTGGGTGGTAAAAAGGCCAAAGTTGAGTTCTTATGCGATTTGCTTCAAACTCATTTTCAAAGATCAATATGAAAATTCATTAAAAACTGCATAACTATTTTCCGGAAAATTCACATTCCCGGGTGGAAAGTGGGTGGTAAAAATGCCAAAGTTGAGTTTTTATGCGATTTGCTTCAAACTCATTTTCAAAGATCAATATGAAAATTTATTTAAGACCGCATACCAATTTTCCGGAAAATTCGCATTCCCGGGTGGAAAGTGGGTGGTAGAAAGGCCAAAGTTGAGTTCTTATGCGATTTGCTTCAAACTCATTCTCAAAGATCAAATGAAAATCCATTAAAAACTGCTTACCAATTTTCCGGAAAATTCGCATTCTCGGGGGGAAAGTGGGTGGTAAAAAGGCCAAAGTTGACTTTTTATGCGATTTGCTTCAAACTCATTTTCAAAGATCAATGTGAAAATTCATTAAAAACTGCATACCAATTTTCCGGAAAATTAACATTCCCGGGTGGAAAGTGGGTGCTAAAAAGGCAAAAGTTGAGTTCATATGCTATTTGCTTCAAACTCAATTTTCAAAGATCAATATGAAAATTCATTAATAACTGCATACATATTTCCGGAAAATTCACATTACCGGGTGGAAAAAGGGGGGTGACAAGGCCAAAGTTTTTATGAGATTTGCTTCAAACTCATTTTCAAAAATCAATATGATATTTTGTTTAAGACTGCATACCAATTTTCCGGAAAATTCACATTCCCGGGTGGAAAGTGGGTGCTAAAAAGGCCAAAGTTGAGTTCTTATGCGATTTGCTTCAAACTCAATTTTAAAGATCAATATGAAAATTCATTAAAAACAGCATACCAATTTTCCGGAAAATTCACATTCCCTGGTGAAAAGTGGGTGGTAAAAAGGCTAAAGTTGAGTTCTTATGCGATTTGCTTCAAGATCAATTTTAAAGATCAATATGAAAATCCATTAAAAACTGCTAACCAATTTTCCGGAAAATTCGCATTCTCGGGGGGAAAGTGGGTGGTAAAAAGGCCAAAGTTGAGTTCTTATGCGATTTGCTTCAAACTCATTTTGAAAGATCAATATGAAAATTTATTTAAGACCGCATACCAATTTTCCGGAAAATTCGCATTGCCGGGTGGAAAGTGGGTGGTTAAAAGGCCAAAGTTGAGTTCTTATGCGATTTGCTTCAAACTCATTTTCAAAGATCTATATGAAAATTCATTTAAAACTGCATACCAATTTTCCGGAAAATTCACATTCCCGTGTGGAAAGTGGGTGGTAAGTGGGTGGTAAAAAGGCCAAAGTTGAGTTCTTATGCGATTTGCTTCAAACTCATTTTCAAAGATCTATATGAAAATTCATTTAAAACTGCATACCAATTTTCCGGAAAATTCGCATTCCCGGGTGGAAAGTATGTGGTAAATAGGGCGAAAGTTGAGTTTTTGTGCAATTTGCTTCAAACTCATTTTCAAAGATCAATATGAAAATTTATTTAAGACTGCATACCAATTTTCCGGAAAATTCGCATTCCCGGATGGAAAGTGGGTGGTAGAAAGGCCAAAGTTGAGTTCTTATGCGATTTCCTTCAAACACATTTTCAAAGATCTTCATGAAAATTCATTTATAACTGCATACCAATTTTCCGGAAAATTCACCCCCCCGGGTGGAAAGTGGGTGGTATATTGGGTTAAAATTGAGTTCTTATGCAATTTGATTCAAACTCATTTTCAAAGATCAATATGAAAATTAATTTAAAACTGCATACCAATTTTCCGGAAAATTCACATTCCCGTGTGGAAAGTGGGTGGTTAGTGGGTGGTAAAAAGGCCAAAGTTGAGTTCTTATGCGATTTGCTTCAAACTCATTCTCAAAGATCAATATGAAAATTCATTAAAAACTGCATACCAATTTTCCGGAAAATTCGCATTCCCGGGTGGAAAGTGGGTGGTAAATAGGTCGAAAGTTGAGTTTTTGTGCAGTTTGCTTCAAACTCATTTTCAAAGATCTATATGAAAATTCATTTAAGACTGCAAACCAATTTTCCGGAAAATGCACATTCCCGGGTGGAGAGTGGGTGGTTAAAAGGCCAAAGTTGAGTTCTTATGCGATTTGCTTCAAACTCATTTACAAAGATCAATATGAAAATTCATTAAAAACTGCATACCAATTTTCCGGAAAATTCATCCCCCTGGGTGGAAAGTGGGTGGCAAATAGGGCGAAAGTTGACTTTTCATGCGATTTGCTTCAAACTCATTTTCAAAGATCTATATGAAAATTCATTTGAAACTGCATACTAATTTTCCGGAAAATTCGCATTCCCGGGTGGAAAGTATGTGGTAAATAGGGCGAAAGTTGAGTTTTTGTGCAATTTGCTTCAAACTCATTTTCAAAGATCAATATGAAAATTTATTTAAGACTGCATACCAATTTTCCGGAAAATTCGCATTCCCGGATGGAAAGTGGGTGGTAGAAAGGCCAAAGTTGAGTTCTTATGCGATTTCCTTCAAACTCATTTTCAAAGATCTTCATGAAAATTCATTTATAACTGCATACCAATTTTCCGGAAAATTCACCCCCCCGGTGGAAAGTGGGTGGTATATTGGGTTAAAATTGAGTTCTTATGCAATTTGATTCAAACTCATTTTCAAAGATCAATATGAAAATTAATTTAAAACTGCATACCAATTTTCCGGAAAATTCACATTCCCGTGTGGAAAGTGGGTGGTAAGTGGGTGGTAAAAAGGCCAAAGTTGAGTTCTTATGCGATTTGCTTCAAACTCATTCTCAAAGATCAATATGAAAATTCATTAAAAACTGCATACCAATTTTCCGGAAAATTCGCATTCCCGGGTGGAAAGTGGGTGGTAAATAGGTCGAAAGTTGAGTTTTTGTGCAGTTTGCTTCAAACTCATTTTCAAAGATCTTCATGAAAATTCATTTATAACTGCATACCAATTTTCCGGAAAATTCACCCCCCCGGTTGGAAAGTGGGTGGTATATTGGGTTAAAATTGAGTTCTTATGCAATTTGATTCAAACTCATTTTCAAAGATCAATATGAAAATTCATTTAAAACTGCATACCAATTTTCCGGAAAATTCACATTCCCGTGTGGAAAGTGGGTGGTAAGTGGGTGGTAAAAAGGCCAAAGTTGAGTTCTTATGCGATTTGCTTCAAACTCATTCTCAAAGATCAATATGAAAATTCATTAAAAACTGCATACCAATTTTCCGGAAAATTCGCATTCCCGGGTGGAAAGTGGGTGGTAAATAGGTCGAAAGTTGAGTTTTTGTGCAGTTTGCTTCAAACTCATTTTCAAAGATCTATATGAAAATCCATTAAAAACTGCTTACCAATTTTCCGGAAAATTCGCATTCTCGGGGGGAAAGTGGGTGGTAAAAAGGCCAAAGTTGAGTTTTTATGCGATTTGCTTCAAACTCATTTTCAAAGATCAATGTGAAAGTTCATTAAAAACTGCATACCAATTTTCCGGAAAATTCATCCCCCTGGGTGGAAAGTGGGTGGCAAATTAGGCAAAAGTTGACTTTTCATGCGATTTGCTTCAAACTCATTTTCAAAGATCTATATGAAAATTCATTAAAAACTGCATACCAATTTTCCGGAAAATTCGCATTGCCGGGTGGAAAGTGGGTGGTAGAAAGGCCAAAGTTGAGTTCTTATGCGATTTGCTTCAAACTCATTTTCAAAGATCAATATGAAAATTTATTTAAGACCGCATACCAATTTTCCGGAAAATTCGCATTCCCGGGTGGAAAGTGGGTGGTAGAAAGGCCAAAGTTGAGTTCTTATGCGATTTGCTTCAAACTCATTCTCAAAGATCAAATGAAAATCCATTAAAAACTGCTTACCAATTTTCCGGAAAATTCGCATTCTCGGGAGGAAAGTGGGTGGTAAAAAGGCCAAAGTTGACTTTTTATGCGATTTGCTTCAAACTCATTTTCAAAGATCAATGTGAAAATTCATTAAAAACTGCATACCAATTTTCCGGAAAATTAACATTCCCGGGTGGAAAGTGGGTGCTAAAAAGGCAAAAGTTGAGTTCATATGCTATTTGCTTCAAACTCAATTTTCAAAGATCAATATGAAAATTCATTAATAACTGCATACATATTTCCGGAAAATTCACATTACCGGGTGGAAAAAGGGGGGTGACAAGGCCAAAGTTTTTATGAGATTTGCTTCAAACTCATTCTCAAAAATCAATATGATATTTTGTTTAAGACTGCATACCAATTTTCCGGAAAATTCACATTCCCGTGTGGAAAGTGGGTGGTAAATGGGTGGTAAAAAGGCTAAAGGTGAGTTCTTATGCGATTTGCTTCAAACTCAATTTTAAAGATCAATATGAAAATCCATTAAAAACTGCTAACCAATTTTCCGGAAAATTCGCATTCTCGGGGGGAAAGTGGGTGGTAAAAAGGCCAAAGTTGAGTTTTTATGCGATTTGCTTCAAACTCATTTTGAAAGATCAATATGAAAATTTATTTAAGACCGCATACCAATTTTCCGGAAAATTCGCATTGCCGGGTGGAAAGTGGGTGGTAAAAAGGCCAAAGTTGCGTTCTTATGCGATTTGCTTCAAACTCATTCTCAAAGATCTATATGAAAATTCATTTAAGACTGCATACCAATTTTCCGGAAAATTCGCATTCCCGGGTGGAAAGTGGGTGATAAATAGGTCGAAAGTTGAGTTTTTGTGCAGTTTGCTTCAAACTCATTTTCAAAGATTTATATGAAAATTCATTTAAGACTGCATACCAATTTTCCGGAAAATTCACATTCCCGGGTGGAGAGTGGGTGTTTAAAAGGCCAAAGTTGAGTTCTTATGCGATTTGCTTCAAACTCATTTTCAAAGATGAAAATGAAAATTCATTAAAAACTGCATACCTATTTTCCGGAAAATTCACATTACCGGGTGGAAAGTGGGTGGTAAAAAGGCCAAAGTTGAGTTCTTATGCTATTTGCTTCAAACTCATTTTCAAAGATCAATATGAAAATTCATTTAAATCTGCATGCCAATTTTCCGGAAAATTCACATTCCCGGGTGGAAAGTGGGTGGTAGAAAGGCCAATGTTGAGTTCTTATGCGATTTGCTTCAAACTCATTCTCAAAGATCAATATGAAAATAAATTAAAAACTGCATACCAATTTTCCGGAAAATTCGCATTCTCGGGGGGAAAGTGGGTGATAAAAAGGCCAAAGTTGAGTTCTTATGCGATTTGCTTCAAACTCATTTTCAAAGATCAATGTGAAAATTCATTAAAAACTGCATACCAATTTTCCGGAAAATTCACATTCCCGGGTGGAAAGTGGGTGCTAAAAAGGCCAAAGTTGAGTTCTTATGCGATTTGCTTCGAACTCAATTTTCAAAGATCAATATGAAAATTCATTTAAGACTGCATACATATTTCCGGAAAATTCACATTACCGGGTGGAAAAAGGGGGGTGACAAGGCCAAAGTTGAGTTTTTATGCGATTTGCTTCAAACTCATTCTCAAAAGTCAATATGATATTTTATTTAAGAGTGCATACCAATTTTCCGGAAAATTCACATTCCCGGGTGGAAAGTGGGTGGTAAAAAGGCCAAAGTTGAGTTCTTATATGATTTGCTTCAAACTCAATTTTTAAGATCAATATGAAAATTGATTAAAAACTGCATACCAATTTTCCGGAAAATTCGCATTCACTGGTGAAAAGTGGGTGGTAGAAAGGCTAAAGTTGAGTTCATTTGCTATTTATTCCTAACTCATTTGCAAAGATCAATATGAAATTCATTTAAAACTGCATACCGTTAACATTCCCGGGTGGAAAGTAGGTAAAAAGTAGGTCAAAACTGCAACTGGAAAATTTACCCTGTTGGGTAGAAAACTGTTGGTTAAGATTGAAGGAAGTTAAATTTTTGTGCGAATATGATTTTATACGGGGCGTAGCACCGCACGCCGGGAAATGCTAGTATGAAAATAAAGCTGATCGACAAAAGCACTGGCATTGTGATATTGCGCGGGAAGACCAAAATGTAAAAAAAAAATATCATAATAACAGTGAAGTAATATAACATTTTTTTTTAAACATAGGAATGAAACTAAGTGTCAGCTTCGGTACACTGACAACAGGCCGCGAATTCACCCATTTTTGGTACCAAGTCTCTTATTCACTTAATAGCTCATTCACTTTGCCGTCCCAAGTATGCCTCAAGCAAAATGTCTTGTTGCGTTTCATTTTATCGCCCAGCTCATATTCCTTAATGTTTTCAAAATATTTTTCCATACTTCATATTTAAAGTAAGTGTATGTTGAGTTTGTAATTATACATTTACTGACACTTCACCTAATTGCATTGGTGGAGAGTTCGTCACATCGATAGAAGTTTGCGATTAGGTTTGATGACTTCTATTGTTTAAAAGTGCACTCATGAAACACTTAATTTTTCTTGTCAAGACAAATTTAAGTTGTGTAAAGAAACAACAATTAGTAAATGATTTAATAAAAGGTTAACAGTGCATTTGCAAACATGAAATAGTGAATATATAATAGCAAAATCAAAACTGAACATATCGATAACAAACTTTGCGATTACCGCTCCTTAAAAACGGAATCGCAAAATTTGATTCAAATCGCAAATTGCAAATGTTTTGCGATTACTGGAGCGTGGCTGGATATCATGAAATTTATAGAAATAGTTAGAAGCGGTTGTATCGATATATAGCACACAAGTCATATATCGATACAACACGCTCCGATTGTATTCAGTCTAGATAGACAAGCGCGCGAGAGTAGACGCTTGTGAATAAAAATTAAATAAAGGGAACATTAAACTTTACATATCAGGTGTGGGATATAGCCGTTGCTTTCTAACTGTGCAGGCTGCAAAATAAATTGCTAACCGCATAAGATCATAAGTTCAGCAATTGTGTGCAACGGTTTGGTGAATTGCCAAAATTATGGAAATTTTAAGCCCCAATTTTGAGCTGGCAGCGACCGCTTCTTCAAGTACTGCGCTGGTAAATGCAGAGATTGCTGCAATATCACTGGATTTGGAGCTGTTCAGCGAGGATGCACTGGAGAACGACACCAAAATGATGATGCCGATCAAAAGTGAAATTCATAGAGACGCAGATCGTTTACCGTTGCTCGCCAACAAAATTTGAAACAACGCCATAGTGGCGTCGTTCTCTGGTGAAATTAATAGCGACGCCTACCAGTTACCGCTACTTGCTAAGCAAATTCAAGATGGCGCTGACCAATTGGTACCAGTTCGTTGTGAAATTGTTGAGAATGTCCAGATGCCCGCCATTCAGCAAAAATGTAAAGCAGATGTGCAGCGTCGCGTTGAAATGGATGAAGTTACATCCCAGTTTAACCATTTGGAAAGCAAGGGGCGATTGTATGCGGCTCGTAAGCGTATTGCCGAACTGCAGGTATTTATACATCAACTGTAGATTGCCGCAGGATCCGTTGGGCCGTTTTTTCATTTTCCCGTCTTTGGTTAAATCGAAATGTACCTTCATTTCAAAAACTAGGCTTCATTCGTTTTTTCAGGTTCACGTCTTTTGAGTTTACAATTTAGGTGCAATTGTGACAGCGCTGCGCCGAAAAGTATCGAAACATCAGCAATGTAGTTGGCAATTCTGGTAAAAGAGTTGCCAGACTGATCAATAAACAGCCGAATATTGTTTTGTTAATAGTGCTGAAAATTTAAATTGAAGTAACTTATTAGAAGAAATTTGGTTACATTATGAAATTTTGTGAAACTGACATTCATTTTATCTCCAGGAAGACAGGCTTATTTTAGGCGCCAACTTCTATTAAGAAGCTGCCGCTTGCATAAAATCGCAGAGGCTTTCTACAAGTTTTCCTGAGAGAATATTATCATTGCAAACTAGTTCAGTGACAAGACAAAATAACATGTCAATATCAAACTGCAGGGCCGTGTTGAGTTTCCGTAAAAGTAATTGCCTTTGTAAAAGTTGATTTTGTCAACCAAAATCTTTTTATAAAATCCATGCCCACATACGATTCAAAAGATTTTGTGTGACATGGTTTGATTTATTTTTCTAATTGCATCAGATCATTTTGTGTTTTCAAGCATTGTTCAGCGGTGTCATATGCAATTGAACTCATAAAAGGTGGCAGCACTTCACTCTGAAGCTGGCGAGTTTAAAACTGCTGGGGATGAAGTACATTGCGATCAAAAACGGCCAGTTTCAAGAACCTGAACATAATAAAACCAAAATCAGTCAAGACGCGTGGATTTGCAAAGACGGCAACATGAGAAAACGGCCCTTAGTATGTGTGACGTCGAAGCATTAGTACGCTCGTTTTTTGGCGGCAACAACTACCCTGTCCAGATTTGGGTACACGAATTTGAAGAGATTAGGGCTACCATACAACTTTTTTTCTTTGCCAAACGCCCGTTGTCCGGATCAGCGAAAATTTATGTGTTTAATGCTGGCATACTAAATTGAAAGAATATGAAAATAAAGCTGATCGACACGTTTGAGTTGAGGGTGACAGTGTGGGACGTAGGAAAGTAGCTGGAATATCGAAAAAATGACAAAGGTGAAAACGCGTTGCAGTATTTCGTGGCAATGTGCAGCGTAGCCATACATTCTGAGCTGGCTGTAAGTGACATCATCAAGTTAATTGTGAATGGGCTGCAGGATAAGACGGATGCAGCTGTGTCTATGCTCTACTGTACTTCGATGGATGAGGTCCGCGAAAACCAAGGTATTTATGACCTGATTCGAAAGGTGCCCACAGCAGCTGCGGCTCACACCGATAGCACCACAAATACCAAGCCAAAAGCCATGCAGAGTCAACACGTTGGAGAGTTGAGATGTTTCAACTGCCGTCAGCTGGGATACAGGATGAGCGAATGCAAGAGGCCCAAAAGACTAGAAAACCACCAGTATCGCCAGTGCCCGCAAAACCGCACTATTTCAACCCGTGTACGCCCGAAGAGTGCCTGGAGGGCGATAAACCAATAGCCATAATGCCGTTAATCGAGTTATTCATTGAAAATAATGAAAATAAATTTAGTTCACAATAGCATATTGAACAGCACGAAAACTTAAAATATCAACTACTTATCTTTGTTCACCAATATACCAAATAAAAGTAGTATAAGTATTTTAGCACCTGTGGTAAATACACATAGAACATGCACATAGAAATAAGTTCATAACATAATTCTTTTTGTAATTTAAGGGATAAACATCAACAACTTAGATCTGTTAAGCTCGTTTGCATCTCGCGCTCTGTTATTTACATTGACTCGCGTTCGGTACAAATACTCATGTATGGAAACTGACAGAATATCGATATGCGGAAGAAGGAACGAACTAATAAAGCATTCTTAAATAAATTACGAAAACGAACGGACGTGCGTATTAAATGGCCGTGATTGGCTAAACACCTAATCAAGAATATTGTTTTGGCAAACTAGCAGCCAAACAATGTCGATTACTAGTTAAATCGAGATATTTAAGTTCGGAAATTGATTATACTAATAGCCCAAGGCAGCAAATGACCAATAGGCTTACTGATACAACCCCTTTTCATTTTTTACCATTGTTCAACAAATAGGAGTAGAGAAGAACCCCTTAGGGTCAATACGGATATTTGCGAATGCCTTTTGACTTGAAAAATGGGGCTGCTATTTTTAAAAGTTATTTTTAAAGTATTAAGGGATTTAATTTGAAAAAAAAAAAAAAAAAAATAGCGTACATGGACGATATTATAATAGCGACAAAAACCGACCGAAGCGATACGCTTTTAAAAACTTTGTCCGTGCCGTCGGTCTTCTGCTTGCCAAGTGATGTGCTATGTGCAACAGAAAATTTTCTTGCTGCTGTTTGGCAGCAACATCCTCCTTCGCATAAATGACCGCCATGCGCTTATCTCCTTGAACTCCGCCTCCAAAAACGGCCACCTTGGCTTCGGGGCGTACCGTGATTCCTTTTGACGTCACTTGTCCATTTTGCGCTCACAGCATTGGTGATGAGGTCTTTGGGCCAGAATTTTATTGGAGGAAAAAAAAGAAAAATCGGATTCTGGTTGAACTTCTTTCATTACCTGGTAGTAGTAAAAGTAGACCTAACACTCAACCCCAGGTAGTTTCTGATAGCACAAAAAACTAAAACCCTCCCTCTCAATAGGCTATCAGAATGTAAAAGGTCTTTTGTACTAAACTTATTAATCTTTGTTTAAATAATCTTTCCTTTAATTTTAATGTCATTGCCTTTTCCGGAACTTGGCTAAGGCCTGACATTCTTAATTCTGAAATTTTCACAAACAAATTCTCCATCTATAGAAAAGATCGCAACTTGATATAGCTTCTGAATTAGTAGTGACCGATAATTCTATTGATATTGAATTTGTTGCTATTAAATTGTGTTTTTGTGGTGCATCGCTGCTTATTACTTGTTCTTACATTCCTCCTTCTGATAATTCTATTTAGTTTATTCTTCTGCTATTAATTTTGTTATATCTATGCTTTCTGAACGTGACTTTCTTGTAGTTCTTGGTGATTTTAATATTACTGGAACTACTTGGATTTCCAGCTCCGATACCAACGTTTTGACTGGCACGGGTCAACATGATTTTCTGGACAATTCATTTATTTATTTATTTATTGTCAACTAAAAACAGTCGACACAATTTAATACGATTATATAAAATTTTCAAATTTTAATTATAATAAATTAAATTTAAATTTAGACTTTAAATTAAAATTATAATCAAAATTAAAATTAACTGGGATAAAAATATTAAAAATATGTCAAAAAATTGATTGGGAAAACCCAGCAAAACCCAATCAGACCAAAAATAATAAAAAGAAAAATGTTAGTAATAATTATTTGTCTAAAATTGTTAGCTACGATCTAAAAAAGTTAAAATAGAGTTTTTAATAATAAGAAGAGAGGATTCAGAATTGAAAACACGAAAAAGTATGTTATAATCAGCACAAAGTACTCGAAAAGGTTCATGCAAGGCCTAGTTAGTAGTACAACGAGTAAGATTAAGTGGAACATAGCTACGGGTAGGTCGATAAGGAACTGAAAAATTTATTTGGCTCATCAACATAGAGAAATCGATTTAACTACAAACATTACACCAAGCATAATACGACTATTAGGTAAAGAGCGGAGGTTAATCAATAGGAGTCTACTAGCGTAAGGAGGTAGGTCAATGTTTGAAATCCAATTGAAACCGCGCAAAGCGAATAGCAAAAACTTCTTTTGCACAGATGCTACTCTGATCTGGTGAATCGGGTATTGAGGAGCCCAAACACAAGACCCATATCTTAGAATTGGACGAACAAGACCGGTATAGAGTATTTTAGTTGTATAAGGATCATCAAATTCTTTTGCCCACCGTTTGATAAACCCAAGAACTTGAATAGCCTTATTAACTGTCACTTTAATTTGAGAATCGAATTTTAACTCATGGTCAAGAAGTAAACCTAAATCCTTCACTTCAGTTGACCGTGCAAACGGCACCCTGTCAAGCGAGTAGCTATTAAACTGAGGTAAGCTTCTATAAAATGACACAGTCTTACACTTAGAGCTGTTCAGCTGAAGCAAATAACCTTCGCACCAAGAGAAAAAAGAATCAAGATCGGCCTGTAGTAAGAAACAATAGGACAAGTCATTATACGTTAAGTATAGCTTCACATCATCAGCATACATCACTATATGAGAGTGTGATATGATGGAGGGAAGGTCATTAATAAAAAGATTAAAAAGCAAAAGACCTAGACGACTACCTTGGGGAACGCCAAAAGTGACAAAGACAGGAGTAGATAGAGAAGTTTTGAAAATAACTTTTTGGGTCCTATTATTTAGATAGTCAAAAATCCAAGAATGAAAGTTGGGAGGGAATCCGATAAGCTGGAGTTTATGAAGCAAGAGATAGTGGTTAACAGAATCAAACGCCTTAGTGAAGTCAGTGTAAATTGCGCCAGTTTGCATTTTCCTCTGAAATCCTTTAACAAGAGAAGTGCATTCAAGTATCTTAGTAGTGGTAGAACAACGCTTAACAAAACCATGCTGGGAAGGAGAACTGATAGAGCTGCATCAATGTAGCAACTGAGATGCTATAATTTATTTGGGATGTCATTGTGTCAAATCAATGGTATCCCAAGTTTTTTGAACAGATTTCTTGATTTGATGTTTGCTTTAGATCCCTCTTTCTTATCTATCTCCCGTATATAATCTATGTCCTATCCCGAAGATCCTTATTACCCAACTTTGGAGGTGCTGATGGATTTACCATCCCGGGTGTTAAGTCCTTGTAACAACCCTACGGGACAAATTCGTAATTTTCGGAAAAGCGATTTTCCTAGACTGTCTCAGCTTTTATCGCAGACTGATTGATCTCAGCTATAAAGGTGCAGAGACATGGATTGTTCAATTACGATTTTTTATGCAACTTTAAACCCTTTACTTGACATATGTGTCCCAATGTGTAATCCACGTAGGTCTAACAAACCCATTTGGCTTACACGGGATTTAGCATACTTGAAAAATAGAAAGTCAAGATTATAAAAAAAATGCAAGGAAACTGACTCCTCTTTTGATTTCTCACAATTTCTGATTTCTCGATCCTACTCTCTGCCCTGAATAATGATTACCTTAGAAGACTATTAGTTAAAGAGCGGAGGTTTATCAATAGGAGTCTACTAGCGTAATGAGGTAGCTCAATGTTTGAAAGCCAGTTGAAACCGCGCAAAGCGAATAGCAAAAACTTCTTTTGAACAGATTCTACTCTGATCTGGTGAATCGGGTATTGAGGAGCCCAAACACAAGATCCATATTTCAGAATTGGTCGAACAAGTGAGATATAAAGAGTTTTAGTAACGTAGGGATCGTCAAATACTTTTGACCAACGCTTTATGAAACCAAGGACTCCATCGGCACGATTTGTCATCGATAAAATATGTTTATCAAGCTTAAGCTTGGAATCTAAAAGAGTACCCAAAATCAACAACCGACTCAATACGTTCAAGTGTTTTACCATTAAGAACATAGTTTTTAAAATATGGCATTCGCCTATAAAAGGACACTACGTTACACTTACTGCAATTAAGATTTAATAAATGTACTCGACACCAAGTTTGAAAACTATCAAGATCAGTTGCAAATTCTGACCATACAGAAAGTTATTGGCAGACAAACAGAGATTCACTTCGTCGGCATACATCAGTACCCGAGAGTGATTTATTACAGAAGGCAGGTCATTCATAAAAAGAGTAAATAATAAAGGGCCGAGATGGCTTCCTTGTGGTACTCAAGAAACAACTTGAACATACTTAGAAGCTAAGCCTTTAAAATTAACTTTTTGGGTTCTTAAATTTAGATAACTAGAGATCCAAAGAATTAAGTTATTTGGTAATCCAAAAAGATTAAGTTTGTGAAGTAAAAGGGAATGATTAACTGAGTCAAAAGCTTGCCTGAAATCAATGTAAATGACAACTGTTTGCATTTTATTTTAAAAGCCCCTTATAACAAAAGAGGTGAATTCCAATAAGTTAGTGGTAGTAGATCTTTATTTCACAAACCCATGCTAGCTGGGTGAAACAATAGATCTACAAAAATGTTGCAGCTGAGAAGTTATTAATTTCTCAAAATTTAGGGATGGCGGACAACTTACAGACACCTCTATAGTTTTGACCATTAGACTTGTTTCCTTTTTTGAGGAGAGTAATAATGAATGATTCTTTCCACATCTTAGGAAAAGCACACAACTCCACAGAAAGATTAAAAAAAGCCATAAAGGGGTTCTCAAAAGACCTTCAGGATAGTACTTACGTTTACAGCCTGGTATTCCATCAGGCCCCGTTGAAAATACGGGTTTAATAGCTTTTAGATCGCTTAGTAGCGAACTTTCTGTGATCAAAGGTTAAAAAATGCAATTAAGGCAAATCTAGTTGGTTACTATAAGAGCTATAAGTCGTTTGAAAAAAATCAGCAAGGAAATCGGCGATAGCCTGATTTGTGTCTGCAACCATTTTAAAAAAAAAAATAAGGTTGATGGAATTGTTGATAAATTACGCATCGCATTAACGAAGGTATACAACTGTTTAGGATCCCGTTGAAACTGCAGCCTACATCTTCTAAGGTAATCATTATTCAGGGCAGAGAATTGGATCGAGCAATCAGAAATTGTGAGAAATCAAAAGAGGAGCCGGTTTCCTTGCATTTTTTATATAATCTTGACTTTCTATTTTTCAAGTATGTTACATCCCGTGTAAGCCAAATGGGTTTGTTAGACCTACGTGGATTACACATTGGGACACATATGTCAAGTAAGAGTTTAAAGTTGCATTAAAAATCGTAATTGAACAATCCATGTCTCTGCACCTTTATAGCTGAGATCAATCAGTCTGCGATAAAAGCTGAGACAGTCTAGGAAAATCGCTTTTCCGAAAATTACGAATTTGTCCCGTAGGGTTGTTACAAGGACTTAACACGCGGGATGGTAAATCCGTCAGCACCTCCAAAGTTGGGTGATAAGGATCTTCGGGATAGGACATAGATTATATACGGGAGATAGATAAGAAAGAGGGATCTAAAGCAAAAATCAAATCAAGAAATCTGTTCAAAAAATTTGGGATACCATTGATTTGACACATTGACATTGTGAAGTGGTCATAGTAGGAACTGGAAAGCACAAGCCGTGCAGCGCAGACCGCCTCTTTTGGTTTTTCTTGCCAGTACCGAGTTCGAAATTTCGACCACGTGTGCCCGCGATTTGCCAGCAGCAAGTGTGACCAGGGCACCGACTCATCTCGACGCGTATTTAGAAAAGCCGCAATGGCCTTTAAAGTGCAATTAAGACTTGTTTGTGACGGAGGCCGAGCAGAGAGTACGGTATTAAATAAAATGGGAAATTAAAATGATCCTCGGTTTGTTCAGTTTAGTGTAGTGTGTACATTGTTCCAGTTTTTCAGTGTCCCATCTATTTTTCCCCACGCCCACCCGCCCCACCCTGCCCGGCCCGGATCCCCTCGAGCGTGTTCCGAGCGTTTTCTCTGCACGCTCGGCGGGATTTCGGTCGGGCGGGTCGCCAGGAAATTCCAGGGAATGTGCTGCGGATCCGCTACATTTTCTGGCCTTTCCTTTTGCTGTAAATTGACCCTGTGGACGACTCAGCGCAACCTCAGCCATAGAACTATTCTACAGATGGCGCCCGAGCAGGGACTCCGAGATATCTTTGATTTAAAAAAAAAAAATATGATCCAGAATTGCCCCTTCCAAAATCCCCAAAAATCTCCTAAAACTCCCATTGCCTGCTGAAGAAATCGGGAAAATTACCACAGTTTTAATATATGTATTTTGCTTTGTTTATTATATTGTTACATTATGTCAAAATTATATATTAGTATCGGTGGGCAAATCGATAAGAAATTATAACTTTTATCTATATCATATGCAGGGGAAAAGTTCGACATAGACACGTGGCTGTAAAGAATTCGTTACGCCCAAGAAGCGAAACCAGAACAGTCCGCTAAACGTAAATCCACGCCAAACCAAAGTACCGCTATTTTTTCTCTCTCCTCGCCATCGCTCGCTAATCAGAATGTTGTCATTTTGAAGTACAGTAGGCGTTGGTTTTTCCCACTAACTTTTGTAATTTAGCGCGTGAAACATCAGTTCTAACGACATAGCAACAGGAAAGCAACAGCAGAGCCCGGCAGAGTATCAGCAGAGCATCGGCAGAGCAACGGCATAGCCACAGCAGAGCAGCAGCAGAGTCGGGCATAGCAACAGGAGAGCGAGCGGTAGCATATCAACGAAGGGGCGCGCGAAACATCAGTTACAACGACATAGCAACAGAAAAACAACGTCAGAGCCCGGCAGAGCATCAGCAGAGCATCGGCAGAGCAACGGCATAGCCACAGCAGAGCATCAGCACAGAGTCGGGCATAGCCACAGGAGAACGGTAGAAGAGCACCGAGAGAGCGACATTGAGAGAGAGACAGCACAGCAGCCGAAATGGGACGCCACAGAAGTACAGCACAGCACAGCGAAATCGCATCGCAAAGCGCAGCCGCGCAAAGCAGCGCAGTCGCGCAGAGCAGCGCAGCGCAGTCGCGCAGGGCAGCACAGCGCAGTCGCGACACAGCGGAACCACGTGGGCAAAGCCTATATAAGGAGGACACAGCCGTATTGTAGGATTGTCTAGTACGGGCCTTCGAACGGAGAAAATAGAAAAAAATAGTCAAGCACGGGCCTTCGAGCGGAGAACATAGAAAATAATCTTATTCGGACAACCAAACATCGTAACAGCGTAAGAGTCTAATACGGGCTTTCGAACGGAGAACATAGAAAATAATCTTGTTCGGGCAATCTTGTTCGTGTGCGACGGGATACCCGCAAGGATCCTCCAAGGAGATTTGCGATCCCGGCGGCACTTTTGTACGTACTCGGACCGAAGAGATCTCATGCTCCGTGTTGGCAGATAAACTCCGGCATTGGGGTATCTTGTTCGACGGACAGTCCGATCCCCTGAGTTTCCTTGAAAGGCTGGAGGAGCGTGTGGCATCCTACCAAGTGAGAGTCGACCAATTGCCCAGGGTCATATCGGTATTGCTTACTGGGCGAGCCGAAGGTTAGTTCCGGACATTCGGAATGCAGTCCAAGTCGTGGGAAGGATTCAAAAAGGAGCTCTTGGCATTTTTCCTACCCCCTCGCTACTTCCAGCGATTGGAGGGATCGGGACCCCACCCGATACGCGACGATGTGGAAGCCGACCGGCCCAGGACCAGCGACGTACGACGGAAAAAGGACAGCGTCTCCGTCCGACGGGGGATCGGCGGGACGACAGCACACCCAACCCTCGCCAGTAATACACCCGTTGAATTTGGAGGGCGGACGAATCGTGTCGCGAGTGTTAATCGAGAACATTCCGTTCTCAGCCACACTCGACACCGGTGCCACGCGGTCGTTCATCAGTGAGCAGAAGGCCCAGAAGATGGGAGAAAGAGAAATCAGGAGGGACATGAGGACGCGTATATCGTTGGCGGATGATACCACGAGAGAGGTGAACCGGGCGATTACGGTGAAGATCCGGCTGGATCAACAGGAAATGGTCATGCCGTTGCTGATCCTGCCCGAGGTTTTGGATGACGTAATTCTCGGTCTCGATTTCTTGTGTGGAACCCAGGCTAGGATCCAGTGAGGTCAAGCCTACCTCCATCTGATTGAAATGCCCATGCCGAGACGTATCAAGCAGGCCACCGGCAACGTACACCGAAGCACAAGCACTGGACCACCGGATGCGACTGGGATCATGAACTGATTTATTGAACGATCTTATGAGTATTTATATCTAAATCAATTGGTATAAAGTGCTTAGTAATAAGTGCAGTGTGAGAGTATTGTGTAATTATGTGTAGTAAGCGACATTGGGTATGTGACAATAACTTGCAGTATAAGCAATAATGGTCAGCAGTTTTGGTGGTTATTGTTCTTGTAGTGTTTTTATTACCTACATATTATTGCATGTGTCATGTTAACGTTATGAAATATGTATTAATAACCTAAATAATATTTAGTGTGTCAAGTTTGGTTGTTGTTAAGGTAGGTCTTAACATTCTCCCGGCCGTTGAATGAGTGATTCAACCATCACTTAGTCTCATGGAGAATCTTCGTGGTGTGGGTGCTGGAGGGCGTAGCTTCATGATGTCATCTGGCGTTCCTTGGGCAGATTGTGGCATCTCGATGACCTCACATGCTGTTTCGCTTTGTCCAGATAACAGCGATCATTAATAGCAGTGATATTGTCAATCCAATATATGCAGCTATTTGGTGATGTTGAATCGTATTATCTCTTTGAGGTAATCTGCGCTGCACGTTGGTCTTCAATTGAATTTGAAGATTTGAGAGCTCTTGATCCTCCATATCCGTGGTGAGTTCCAGAGCTGGTGTTGTCGTGGCAGACATGGCAAGACTTATATTGCCAAATCGAGCGTGTGAAATTTGAATTTGGCTTGTTTTTGCCCCAAATGCTGTGATGCTGATATCTGCATTTCGTGCGGTGCATCCGGCGGATAAAGTCAGAAATCCGGTTCCCTCAAGTTGAATAGTGGATGGATTATTGTTGCACACTGTTTTTAGTTCAAGTGTTTTATTGGTGGCGAAGATCCACTTATTTGGTTGGTGGGTTCTTGACCATATGACTTGGTTTTTTATGTGTAGCGTCTGGCATGAAGATGTTTTTTTATTGTTGAACAGTTGAAATTCACATCTATTGTCAACACTGAAAACTGCCTGATGATCAAAGCAAATGTAATAATTGCTTGGAAGCATAATGCAACGTTGTAGATCTGCAGGTGCGAGTCCCACGAACTGGTCTCTATGTTTGTTGACGGCAATGATGGGTGTTTTTATCTCCATGATGCTCCACCCTGTTTCCACAATGCTGAAGACTTCTAGTGGTGATGATGATGATGATACTAACGGCAGCGTGATTTTGAAGATCGACTTTCATGATATTGTATAGTTGAATTACATCAGCTGTTGTGACCGGTAGCAATTGATCTGGTAGGAGATGGTCTCGAATTTTATCAATTTGTTCCTTTAATTGCATAAGTGAAATCAGTGTTGGGCTGATTGTCCTATGTCGAATTCCCGTTAACACATCAACTATCTCCGATTGTATTCTTTGAAGACTTGCCGCGAGCAGTGTTAGTGATGATGTTAGCATCATGTGTGCTTGTTGTAGGTGGGGTCCACTATACCTTCCTCTTTCCTTGTTTATTGTTTCGACTTGATGTTCCAATAGCATAAGCCGTTTGTTTGTAGCCGTTTTGTCGCGTCGTACCACGTTTATTGTTGAATCGAGTATGGAAGTGTGATTTTGGAGCAAGTCGAGTAAAAACTCCTCATTCATTTTAACTTTCTCAATTGTGTCAGACATTTTTTCAGCATGTTGTGAGTCGAGTACTCAATCAAATGGAGATCTGCGTTGTCGTGACGTTCCCATTAACGCGTTTTCTCCTTGCAGTTCGTCCAGGGTGTGGTACAAATGTTGATACATTGAATTGCATGCTCCTGAATTTTGTTGTTCCGAGCACATGTATTTTAATTCATTTAGTCCTGTTGCAAATGTTTTAATATCTCGTTGTATGAGTTAAGGTCGTAGTACGAGATTATAGTCCATTCGGAGATCGCCATTTTCGTTGTGCCAATTTTTTCGTAGAAAATACCTGGTTTTTTGTCAAAATGCGTCAGTGTGATTGATTCTGACAGTACTAATGGCAACATTAACATTAACGCCACCAGTATTAATGTGATTGGCGGCAACGTCAATCTTTTCCTTTGGATGGGTGGTTCGTCGTCTTCCCCATCATTTGCTGTGCTTATTTTTGGACGTTTGTTTGCTAATTCTTCTGGGAACAATGGCGCCAGTCGATGAAGTGGGCGCTTGTACACTCCAGTCGCTGTTTTTACATCTACTACCCGTATATAGTCATCTGGTCCAGGATATGTTTTTATTATTCTTCCCATGGGCCATGTCATTGTAAGTAGGTTGTCCTCCTTTATTAGTACCAAAGTGCCTTCCCTTACATTTGGTGTTGCATTTTGCCATTTGTGACGGTATTGAAGTTCTTGCAAATATTCTGAAGACCATCTCTTCCAAAATGCAAGTTTTACCCTGGATATTTGCTCCCAACGTTTGATCAGTGACCCTTCACTTTGGTTCACGTTTGTATCCGGCGGGGCTGTTAGTGGTTCTCCAATCAAAAAGTGTCCTGGTGTAAGCGCGGTTGTGTCTGCTGGGTCATTTGACATTGGCGTTATAGGTCGAGAATTGAGAATTGCCTCAATCTCGATAATCACCGTATTTAATTCTTCAAATGTTAGCTTCCCAAAGGCCGCCAAAGGATGGTGCTCGTGGAGGTATGAATGTAATGTTGACTTGTCGTTTGCTGCAATGCTCGATAATTTGACTTTGAGCCTTGTCGGCGTAAAAAGTCGCTTCCAAGTCCTTCAATTGATTGTTTGCGCCAACGAAGTTGGTTGCGTTATCGCAATGGATGGTTTGGCATTCCCCGCGTCGACTCAAAAAGCGGCGGAATGCATTGGTCGATAGATCGCTTACTAGCTCCAAGTGCACTGCCTTGGTGGTAAAACAGCAGAATATTGCTATGTCTGGCCTTGTCTGGTCTCTTTCCACGGATCTTATGATGGATCTGGAATGGTCCACAATAGTCTACCCCGGTATTGAAGAATGGTCGTGATTGTGTGACTTTTTCAATCGGTAAGTTTCCCATGATTTGTTGCTTGAATGATACTTCTGGCCATGGTTTTATCCTCTAGTATCCAAAATTGTTGCCTGGCTATGGCTCGTAGTGCTTGAGCTCCGCAGTGCATATTGCTTTCATGAAGTTCCTTCAGTACCATTTTCACAATTTCATAATTGTAGGGCAGTAGTATCGGGTGCTTGGTTTCGTATGATAGCTCTGAATGCTCTAATCTGCCTCCAACGCGAATGAGGCCGTTCTTCTCCAAACGCGGTGATAGAGAAATGATCGAGCTTCTTTTATCGACCGTATTGTGACGACGTAGCTGCTTGATGTCGCTACCAAATTCGATATACTGAATTGTGCGCAGAATTATAGTCCGTGCGTGATCCAATTCTTCAGCATGTAGAGTTTTATTTGAGCCTCTCCTATTTTTATAGCAAAAGCGCTTCATATATGCTACTATTCGCTGTAACTTGTAGAACGAGTGGCTATGCTTGCAATTGTAAAGCTCTTCTCCTATTGTTGACGGTGCCACTGCCAAGCTGATATTACTTCTTTTGCGTTCCAAATCAATAGGTGTTATTGTGATTGGGTTATTCCATTTATCTTGAGAACCTTGCAAGAATAAGGGTCCATACAGCCATAAGCTATTATCGCTTAGTTTTCTTGCTGTAGTTCCTCTTGATAGTACATCTGCTGCATTATTTGCCGATAATACATGTCGCCATTGCGACGTGTGTGTTGTTGCTTGAATTTTAGCAACGCGATTGGCCACAAATGTGTGGTACGTGGATGCTGAGGCATTGATCCATTGGTCCAAAGATATCCCTGTACTGTGTCAGCATTAAATCGTAGATCCTTTCGAACTCGTTCTGTGAGTTCTGCCCCTAAGACTGCTGCGCACAACTCTAAGCGTGGTAGTGACTGTTTTGCCGTTGGTGCCACTCTCGATTTTGAGCACAGTAGTCTGACCGATACGAGGTTGTTTTTGTATACGGATCTGATGTAGACTGCAGCTCCATATGCCTTCTCTGAGGCGTCCACAAATGTGTGCACTTGTTTACTGATTGGTGTTTTCCCATCGTATATGTGCCTTGGGATTTGTATTTGATTTAAGGCTTGCAGATCCTCCCTGTAGGCCTTCCATTCTTTGTCCAGATGTGTCGGTAGTTCAATATCCCAATCGAATTTTTCTTCCCAGAGGTGTTGCATGAAAATCTTTGCTCTTACTAAGATAGGGGCAAACAATCCTAACGGATCAAATATTCTTGCCAACTCGGAACATACTATTCGTTTTGTTATATGTGAAGATTGGGATACTTGGGATCTTCCTTGTAGTTGATCCTTTCTGGGCATCCATATGAGCCCTAATGTTTTGACGCTTTGTTGTTCCAAAGTCTCACCCAAGTGAACATCACTGATGATATCTTCCTTTGGAAGTTTTTGCAGTAGTTGTTCATTATTTGAGCACCACTTGCGAAGCTTGAATTGAATTTGCATTAGTTCGTGCTGGATAAGAGCTGCTTCATGCAACGAATCTGCTCCAGCTAAGCAGTCATCTACATAGTAGTCATCCTTTAATGCGGATGATCCTAAAGGCAGCCTTTCCTTATATTGTGTGGCAAAGTAATTTAGACATTTGGTTGCCAAAAATGAAGCCGAAGTTGTGCCATAGGTGACAGTTTTTAGCCGATAATATCTTAACGGTTCATCCCGGTTCTTTCTCCAAACGATCATTTGATGAAACTGGTTGTCTGGATTAATCCACACTTGTCGATACATCTTCTCTATGTCAGCTGTGAAGACATACTTGTGTGTTCTGAACCTCAGAAGAATGGAGAACAGGTCGCTTTGAACTGTGATTTTCCCGTGGATGTTTTGCAGGACGCATCAAACACTACTCGAAGTTTGGTAGTGCTGCTTTCTGGTTTCACACAGTGGTGAGGGATAAAATAATGTTCTGTCGGAATTTGATCAACAGAAACTTCCTTCATATGTCCCAGGGTTTCATATTCAGTCATGAAGTCCGTATAGCTTTTCCATAAGTCGCTCGAACTTCTCCGTTCCAGTGCCTCGAATCTTCTTTTAGCAATTTCTAATGATCCTCCCAGGGCTGAAGAGTGTTCTGAAAATGGAAGTTTGACTATAAGCCGTCCATCAGCTGCGGTTCGCAAATTTTGGACAAAATGCCTTTCACTACGTAATTCAGTTGGTGTTCATTGCCTCTCTGTGTCTTCAAAATTATCGAGTTTCCAGAAGCGTTCCAATGTGGCATTCGTATCTTCATCGGTGGCAACTGCACAAATGGCTGTTGATTTGTCTGATGCCTTTATTTTTCCAGCGATAACCCATCCAAACTCAGTTTTCTGCATGATGGGACCAGAGGGCTCGAGTTTCTTTTGTTGTGGGAGCAATAATGCATAGTAATGCTCAGCGCCGATCAGCATGTCTATTTTTCCTGGTTTATTGAACTGAGCATCCGCCAACAGTAGATTGTTGGGTATGTTCCAGCCTTTATTGTTTATAAGTTGGGCTGGTTGATCATTGACTATGTGTGGTAAAACAAATGCTTCAAGCCGCATTGTAAAATCATTGTGTAGTGATTTTACTAGTACATTAACTCGAGCCTTACATGCTTTAGGCTGTCCACCGATTCCTTCAATTCGCAATGTGGTATCGTGTCTTTTTAATGACAGTAAAGAAGCTAGTCTTTCCGAAATAACATTCATTTGTGATCCAGAATCAAGTAGTGACTTACACGTGGCTTGCTGTCCATTGTTTTCTTGGACCGCTACCTTTGCTGTGGCGAGAAGGTTGTAGCTTGGACTGTTTACGGCTGCTACAACGTGGGTCTGGAGTTCAGCTAATGCAGATGCTCTATTTTCCAAATGAAGCAGCGTGTTGTGCTTTTTGTTGCATTTGAAACAACTGAATCGACTTGGGCATGCCTTTGCCATATGCTCTCCTTTGAAACAGTTGACGCATAATTTTTGACGTTGCACCCAATTCAAGCGATCAGCAATTGGTTTAGCTCGGAAGTCGTCGCACCGAAAAAGGAAGTGACTTGACTTCTTGCAATAGAGACATGCCTTTCCAGTGGTTGATGAGGATGCACATGTAGCTCCCTTTGATTCCTTTTTGGCATTCCCTTGTGGTTCGTTCCCGGAGGCTAAAACATGGATTCGTTGATCAATAAACTGGAGCATGGTGTCCAGTGGCTGAATTTCCTTTGAATTGCCCAATGATTGTTCATAGAGTGTTTTGTTGGTAGTGTCCAACTTGTTTCGTAGGATCGCTATTAGTATTGGATCCCATGTTGAGATGTCCAGACCGAGTCCCTTCATTGATGCGAGCGACTCCATTGTAACTATGTATAAATCCTTTTATGATTTAACATTGTCGTTGATGGCCTGTTGCAGCAAAAATCGGTGCAATACCGTTGTTGCTATGTCTCTTGGGTTTTCGTACGCCTCTATGAGAATACTTAAAGCGTGCTCATAGTTTTCTTCCTTCAAATCTATGTGGCGTATCATAATTTCTGCCTCACCGATCAAACTGGTTTTTAGACACCACATTTTTCGGATCGTGGGCAAATTTGTTTTGTGTATCATTCATACAAACATGTCATAAAATTGTGTCCATTTTAATATATCTCCATCGAATTTCGGAATAGTTATTCGCGGTAGGTTTACGTCATTGCCGCTTGATGCGCTGACTTTACCTGCTAACGCCTTTCTTACAGCCATTTCTGCCTTTAGGTATTCCTTGGCATCATATCCTGCCCTTTTTGGGTCATCGACTTCTTCGTGTATTAAGAAATGTACTTCTTGCGTTTGGGTCCATAATGATTTGATGAGCTCAACTGCAGTGTTCTCAATCGATTCCTTTAAGATCCGATTTAGAGATGCAATCATCGCCTTCTGTCTACGACACAATGATTTAAATTTCGAATCGATTGTTCCTTGTCGTGACTGAGGCTCATAAATAAATTTGTCATCCAGCTGCTCCACTCCAATGCTCGGTGGTGGTGGTGCAGGATCCTCGATGGCGAGCTTGCCATGTTGCTGCTCATCATTATAATATTGGACATATTTATTCGGTTAGGCTGGCAATAGTATGGATAGTTTCGTTATTTGTTTGAAACATGCTCCATTTTTCATTCAACACTGACGTTTAGCCTTGAAAGTATCCAGCCTTTAACTTTCTCTCAGATGAATCCTTCTTGAAGTTTATGATCAATCTTTGAATATCTTGACCGATTTCTTCCTGGGCATCTAACAGCTCCTCCATGGCGAGGTCTTTAGCTGTCATCTTTGTTGTTGATATCTCAACTGATGTCGAGTGTTGGACTGTGTCTAGCGAAAGCACACGTTGCTTACGTCGCCGAATTGACAACTTTATTAGCTGCCATCCTTTGATCGCTTCAAAGGATGTTGAATAAATCCTTCGATGTCGCCTGGTTGACAACTTCTAAGGATATGTTGGGTGTCCTGTGGTGTCGCCTAGTTGACAACTTCAGAGGAGTCGGGTGTCCTGTGGTGTCGTCTAGTTGACAATTGCAGAAGATTCTGTGTCCTGTAGTGTCGCCCAGTTGACAACTTCAGAGTCGGGTGTCCTGTGGTGTCGCCTAGTTGACAATTACTGAAGATTCTGTGTCCTGTAGTGTCGCCCAGTTGACAACTTCAAGGAGTCGGGTGTCCTGTGGCGTCGCCTAGTTGACAACTTCAAGGAGTCGGGGTCACCAAAATGTTTATCCAAATAGGATACGTTCCGAATCCTTGATGGATTTGTTGGATTAAACGTAGCGTGAATATCAGCACATAAGCTGTATTCTTGTAAAGCGTCGTAACTAGCACTTTAACTAGTTAGACAACGGAGAGAATGAGTAAAGAAGAATTACCACTGGTGGTGTTCTGTCAAGACTGATTTATTGAACGATCTTATGAGTATTTATATCTAAATCAATTGGTATAAAGTGCTTAGTAATAAGTGCAGTGTGAGAGTATTGTGTAATTATGTGTAGTAAGCGACATTGGGTATGTGACAATAACTTGCAGTATAAGCAATAATGGTCAGCAGTTTTGGTGGTTATTGTTCTTGTAGTGTTTTTATTACCTACATATTATTGCATGTGTCATGTTGACGTTATGATATATGTATTAATAACCTAAATAATATTTAGTGTGTCAAGTTTGGTCGTTGTTAAGGTAGGTCTTAACATGGACGATCAAAACCATGGTGGCACAATACATCGAGGGAGATCAGAGTACCTGGGATGAACTTTTGCCGGAACTCAGCCTCGCAGTGAATAGCAGCCCTTCGGACACTACCTAGTTCAGCCCCGCGTTCCAAGGTAGTTGACGGTTTCGCGGCTAAGCTGGCGCCTCACTACGAAGGACCGTACCGGGTGATGAAGTTCGTCTCGCCAACCATAGTGCGAATGCAATGCCCAAACAGCAAACAACGGAGGACCGCAGCCAGTCCTGAAGACGTTCCAAGCAGACGAGGCTGGAGACGACTCACCGGATTAATTAGTACATCGGCTGGAATGTCGGTACACCCGAGGCCGGCCCAGACAACATCCAAAAACCCCACCCCTACCCCAGACAATAAAGCATAGGACGTAAGAGCCCTTTAGAGGCAGAGGATGGTAACACTGGACATCCTAAGGGTACATGGACAACAGAGAACATGGTAACAGACGCATAGAGGATGGTAACAGTGGACATCCTATGACCCAAGACGCTCAACGGAAGCCCAGCTCAGGCATAACCCGCGTGCTCGTGGGGGCCACTTGTAATGGCGAGCCATTATAACGTCCCATTTCTGAAAGGGGAAACTCTAACTTAATTTTTAGCCCTACGTATACGGCCTTCGGGGATTACTTATCCCAACCCTGAAGACGGATGACCGCACCAAAAGGCGAACAGGGCGAAAATACTGCAGAATCGGACAAGTTGGTAATCTTGTTTGGTTGGTTTGTTTATCTTTCACAGATGGATCCGGATGGTGACCCGACAGAGCCAGAACCTCTTTGGGCAAGCGGTGGTAACGAAGGACACCCTAGGGGCCCAGCTGCGCGGGACCCTCGACTCCGGCCGGACCCACGACTGGAGGGGATTTTCGACGCCCCTTTCTTTGGGACAACAACACACCACCAAACCACAACAACGAGTTCGTTACCCGTATGGCAGCAGTCCTAGGCTGGACAATGAACCTCCCCGCCAACCGCGAGCCTGCCGAGGAGGCGGTAATAATCAGCTCCGACGACGAGTCTGTCGCGCCTTATTGACGGTTCGGTACGAACGGGAGACGGGCGTCGCTCAACTACACCATCGCAGAGCTCAACGAAATGTAGCAGGAGGATGGGCGCAGCACCCCGCCGTGGGAGTACCGGCCGTTAGGTAGCTCCACAGCATCGACGTCAGATGGTGCTCGGACGATGATGGGGAAGAGCGAGAGACGCACTTCGGCGGAGCGCTCGGTGTACGTGAGGCACCACCGCCTTACACCCCGAGACAATTAGTCACCCCATAGGCAATGTGGGCAGGGTCAAACCTTGCAGTGTCGGGGGCAGCAGTCCTTCCGCACCGAGCCGAGGCCCCAGAGACACCGCCGCCAGCGTATGGGTCGTGGCTGCTGGAGGATTCCGCCGGGACGACGCTCGAAGCAGGGATGAGTTACTCATGGACGAGTTACCAAACACCGACGAGACAAACGAGTTACCAAACACCGACGAGACGATGAGAGAGGACACATGGCTGGACACACCCCCAGAGTGGCGGGTGTCAACTATTGACCGCCGGTTGCCAGGTCAGCTTATCGTGTATGTGCACGACCTTATGACACATCCCGATTCGGGTCGGTTCCGCCGCCACCGAATGGGATCATCAAAGATGTCGCTCCCTTTGCCTAGTTAAATCTCGGAGTCTCGGTAATTTATAAATTTTGCTGTAAATTGACCCTGGGGACGACTCAGCGCAACCTCAGCCATAGAACTATTTTACAACATCCCAAATAAATTATAGCATCTCAGTTGCTACATTTATGCAGCTCTATCAGTTCTCCTTCCCAGCATGGGTTTGTTAAGCGTTGTTCTACCACTACTTAACTACTTGAATGCACTTCTCTTGTTAAAGGATTTCAGAGGAAAATGCAAACTGACGCAATTTACAGTGACTTCACTAAGGCGTTTGATTCTGTTAAACACTATCTCTTGCTTCATAAACTCCAGCTTATCGGATTCCCTCCCAAATTTTATTCTTGGATTTTTGACTATCTAAATAATAGGACCCAAAAAGTTATTTTCAAAACTTCTCTATCTACTCCTGTCTTTGTCACTTTTGGCGTTCCCCAAGGTAGTCGTCTAGGTCTTTTGCTTTTTAATCTTTTTATTAATGACCTTCCCTCCATCATATCACACTCTCATATAGTGATGTATGCTGATGATGTGAAGCTATACTTAACGTATAATGGCTTGTCCTATTGTTTCTTACTACAGGCCGATCTTGATTCTTTTTTCTCTTGGTGCGAAGGTAATTTGCTTCAGCTGAACAGCTCTGAGTGTAAGACCATGTCATTTTATAGAAGCTTACCTCAGTTTAATAGCTACTCGCTTGACAGGGTGCCGCTTGCACGGTCAACTGAAGTGAAGGATTTAGGTTTACTTCTTGACCATGAGTTAAAATTCGATTCTCAAATTAAAGTGACAGTTAATAAGGCTATTCAAGTTCTTGTTTTATGGGTTTATCAAACGGTGGGCAAAAGAATTTGATGATCCTTATACAACTAAAATACTCTATACCGGTCTTGTTCGTCCAATTCTAGAATATGGGTCTTGTGTTTGGGCTCCTCAATACCCGATTCACCAGATCAGAGTAGCATCTGTGCAAAAGAAGTTTTTGCTATTCGCTTTGCGCGGTTTCAATTGGATTTCAAACATTGACCTACCTCCTTACGCTAGTAGACTCCTATTGATTAACCTCCGCTCTTTACCTAATAGTCGTATTATGCTTGGTGTAATGTTTGTAGTTAAATCGATTTCTCTATGTTGATGAGCCAAATAAATTTTTCAGTTCCTTATCGACCTACCCGTAGCTATGTTCCACTTAATCTTACTCGTTGTACTACTAACTAGGCCTTGCATGAACCTTTTCGAGTACTTTGTGCTGATTATAACATACTTTTTCGTGTTTTCAATTCTGAATCCTCTCTTCTTATTATTAAAAACTCTATTTTAACTTTTTTAGATCGTAGCTAACAATTTTAGACAAATAATTATTACTAACATTTTTCTTTTTATTATTTTTGGTCTGATTGGGTTTTGCTGGGTTTTCCCAATCAATTTTTTGACATATTTTTAATATTTTTATCCCAGTTAATTTTAATTTTGATTATAATTTTAATTTAAAGTCTAAATTTAAATTTAATTTATTATAATTAAAATTTGAAAATTTTATATAATCGTATTAAATTGTGTCGACTGTTTTTAGTTGACAATAAATAAATAAATAAATGAATTGTCCAGAAAATCATGTTGACCCGTGCCAGTCAAAACGTTGGTATCGGAGCTGGAAATCCAAGTAGTTCCAGTAATATTAAAATCACCAAGAACTACAAGAAAGTCACGTTCAGAAAGCATAGATATAACAAAATTAATAGCAGAAGAATAAACTAAATAGAATTATCAGAAGGAGGAATGTAAGAACAAGTAATAAGCAGCGATGCACCACAAAAACACAATTTAATAGCAACAAATTCAATATCAATAGAATTATCGGTCACTACTAATTCAGAAGCTATATCAAGTTGCGATCTTTTCTATAGATGGAGAATTTGTTTGTGAAAATTTCAGAATTAAGAATGTCAGGCCTTAGCCAAGTTCCGGAAAAGGCAATGACATTAAAATTAAAGGAAAGATTATTTAAACAAAGATTAATAAGTTTAGTACAAAAGACCTTTTACATTCTGATAGCCTATTGTGAGGGAGGATTTTAGTTTTTTGTGCTATCAGAAACTACCTGGGGTTGAGTGTTAGGTCTACTTTTACTACTACCAGGTAATGAAGGAAGTTCAACCAGAATCCGATTTTTCTTTTTTTTTCTTCCAATAAAATTCTGGCCCAAAGACCTCATCACCAATGCTGTAAGTGCAAAATGGACAAGTGACGTCAAAGGGAATCACGGTACGCCCCGTAGCCAAGGTGGCCGTTTTTGGCGGCGGAGTTCAAGGAGATAAACGCACGGCGGTCGTTTAAGCGAAGGAGGATGTTGCTGCCAAACAGCAGCAAGAAAATTTTCTGGCAGCACAACCGAACTGCAACCATATCGATAATAAAAATATCGATTAATAGTGTTAGGTCGCAGCGTTGCACATAGCACATCACTTGGCAAGCAGAAGCCCGACGGCACGGACAAAGTTTTTAAAAGCGTATCGCTTCGGTTTTCTTCATCGCTTCAATTTACGTTTATAAACGCCAGTTATTAATCATTTGTTGAAAGATATTGAATAAACAACGATTACTGTTTAAACTTGTTTACATATTAGTCGCCTGCGTCAACGTCAACACTTTGTAATGGACCAAGGTGGTCAACATGAAGTGTATTGCATGGCAAACAATGCGTAGGTATACTATGCACAGTCCTATCTGGTATAGTTTTTGGTACCGAGTGCAAAAAGCATGGTAAACAATTTCATATAGACACCTATACTTTTCGTCAAATTGAAAGGAACCAATACAACTTTTTCAAAATTTTGACTCATATGTCTACTGCTTAATGACCCAACTTTTCATGCTTGTAGGAGCATAAAAGCATACATCACTTTTGTCATCTATTCCGTAAACAACACCTTCTACTAATTCAAAACCAAGGACATCACTTTCCTCTAATAGCTTTCACATTTTAACTACTTCTGCATCTCTGGTTTGCAAAACTAAATCAACATCCTCGTTAGTCCTTACTATAGGTAGCGATTGCAATATGGATTCTTCCAAAAATCATATTTTCCATTATTTTCACGCATTTCTCTTTTTCCTATTGCCTGAGGCTTCCTGATCATCCCTCCAGGCCACTTTACGACCGTCTCTATGATTTTTTCTCTCAACATTTCGGGTTTTCCTACAGGTGCTCTTACGGGCTTTCCTACTATTTCCTAAGTAATTGTCACTACGGCTTTCACTATGGTTTTCACTATGGCTGTCACCACTGGTGTCTATACGGCTATCACTATGTTTTTTAGCAGCATAATTCATACATTTGTTCTCAATACAGTCATCACTTCTTGTAAATCGACTTACTCTGTTTGCCTACTTAACGCGTCTAAATGCGATATATTACTACCTGGTCTGTGTTCAATACGATAATAATAATTCTCTAGCTCAAGAGACCTACGTGCTATATTCGGATTAATAGATTTGCGACTCAGCGTTCATACCAATGAATTACAATCCGTTACTATCTTAAAAGCTCTATGATCTAAGTATACTTTAAAACGGCGTAAAGCATAAATGATAGCAAGCGTTTCCACCTCAAAACAATAATATCTGGATTCAGCCGCTGAAGTCTTGCATGAATAAAAAGCTATGGGATGCATCCTCAAAATAAGAAATTATTGGGCGCTATACCATGTTTATTAACTCTATATCCTAAAAACTCACAGTCCATGTTAAGAGGCTTACATTTCTTGAGATTAATCTCTAAATTATATTCAGTAATACGGTCTATAAGCTTGTCTAATATATCCAAATGCTTTTCTACTGTTTTTGTCGCTATTATAATATCGTCCATGTAAAATAACTTTTAAAAATAGCAGCCCCATTTTTCCAGCCAAAAGGCATTCGCAAATATTCGTATTGACAATAAGGGGTTACAAATGACGTGTATTGTATAGATTTCTTCTCTACTCCTATTTGTTGAACAATGGTAAACAATGAAAAGGGGTTGTATCAGTAAGCCTATTGGTCATTTGCTGTCTTGGGCTATTAGTATAATCAAATTCCTAACTTAAATATCTCGATTTAACTAGTAATCGACATTGTTTGGCTGCTAGTTTGCCAAAACAATATTTTTGCTTAGGTGTTTAGCCGATCGCGGCAAGGAAATAAATACGCACGATCGCTTTCGTAATTAATTTAAGAATGCTTTATTAGTTCGTTCCTGCTTCCACATATCGATATCCTGTCAGTTTCCATACATGAGTATTTGTATCGAACGCGAGTCAATGTAAATAACAGAGCGCGAGATGCAAACGAGCTTAACAGATCTAAGTTATTGATATTTATCCGTTAAATTACAAAAAGAGTTATGTTATGAACTTATTTCTATGTGCATGTTCTATGTGTATTTACTACAGGTGCTAAATTACTTATACTACTTTTATTTGGTATAGTGGTGAACAAAGATAAGTAGTTGATATTTTAAGTTTTCGTGCTGTTCAATATGCTATTGTGAACTAAATTTATTTTCATTATTTTCAATGAATAACTCGATTAACGGCATTATGGCTATTGGTTTATCGCCCTCCAGGCACTCTTCGGGCGTACACGGGTTGAAATAGTGTAGTTTTGCGGGCACTGGCGATACTAGTGATCAGTGCCCCACCACTTAAAGCAAGTTTTTTCTAGTCTTTTGGGCCACTTGCATTCGCTTATCCTGTATCCCAGCTGACGGCAGTTGAAACATCTCAACTCTCCAACTTGTTGACTCTACATGGCTTTTGGCTTGGTATTTGTGGTGCTATCAGTGTGAGCCGCAGCTGCTGTGGGCACCTTTTGAATCAGGTCATAAATAAGTTGGTTTTCGCGGACCTCATCCATCGAAGTACAGTAGATCATAGATACAGCTGTATCCGTCTTATCCTGCAGCCCATTCACAATTAATTTGATGATGTCACTTACAGCCAGCTCAGAATGTATGGCTACGCTGCACATTGCCACGAAATACTGCAACGCGTTTTCACCTTTGGCATTTTTTCGATATTCCAGCTACTTTCCTACGTCCCACACTGTCACCCTCAACTCAAACGTGTCGATCAGCTTTATTTTCATATTCTTTCAATTTAGTATGCCAGCATTAAACACATAAATTTCGCTGATCCGGACAACGGGCGTTTGGCAAAGAAAAAAAGTTGTATGGTAGCCCTAATCTCTTCAAATTCGTGTACCCAAATCTGGACAGGGTAGTTGTTGCCGCCAAAAAACGAGCGTACTAATGCTTCGACGTCACACATACTAAGGTCCGTTTTCTCATGTTGCCGTCTTTGCAAATCCACGCGTCTTGACTGATTTTGGTTTTATTATGTTCAGGTTCTTGAAACTGGCCGTTTTTGATCGCAATGTACTTCATCCCCACCAGTTTTAAACTCGCCAGCTTCAGAGTGCAGTGCTGCCACCTTTTATATGTTCAATTGCATATGACACCGCTGAACAATGCTTGAAAACACAAAATGATCTGATGCAATTAGAAAAATAAATCAAACCATGTCACACAAAATCTTTTGAATCGTATGTGGGCATGGATTTTATAAAAAGATTTTGGTTGACAAAATCAACTTTTACAAAGGCAATTACTTTTACGGAAACTCAACACGGCCCTGCAGTTTGATATTGACATGTTATTTTGTCTTGTCAGTAAACTAGTTTGCAATGATAATATTCTCTCAGGAAACTTGTAGAAAGCCTTTGCGATTTTATGCAAGCGGCAGCTTCTTAATAGAAGTTGGCGCCTAAAATAAGCCTGTCTTCCTGGTGATAAAATGAATGTCAGTTTCACAAAATTTCATAATGTAACCAAATTTCTTCTCATAAGTTACTTCAATTTAAATTTTCCGCACTATTAACAAAACAATATTCGGCTGTTTATTGATCAGTCTGGCCACTCTTTTACCAGAATTGCCAACTACATTGCTGATGTATCGATACTTTTCGGCGCAGCGTTGCCACAATTGCACCTAAATTGTAAACTCAAAAGACGTGCACATGAAAAAACGAATGAACGAATGAAGCCTAGTTTTTGAAAAGAAGGTTCATTTCGATTTAACCAAAGACGGGAAAATGAGAAAACGGCCCAACGGATCCTGCGGCAATCTACAGTTGATGCATAAATACCTGCAGCTCGGCAATACGCTTACGAGCCGCATACAATCGCCCCTTGCTTTCCAAATGGTTAAACTAGGATGTAACTTCATCCATTTCAACGCGACGCTGCACATCTGCTTTACATTTTTTCTGAATGGCGGGCATCTGGACATTCTCAACAATTTCACAACGAACTGGTACCAATTGGTCAGCGCCATCTTGAATTTGCTAAGCAAGTAGCGGTAACTGGTATGCGTCGTATTAATTTCACCAGAGAACGACGCCACTATGGCGGTGTCGTTTCAAATTTTGTTGGCGAGCAACGGTAAACGATCTGCGTCTCTAAGAATTTCACTTTTGATCGGCATCATCATTTTGGTGTCGTTCTCCAGTGCATCCTCGCTGAACAGCTCCAAATCTAGTGATATTGCAGCAATCTCTGCATTTACCAGCGCAGTACTTGAAGAAGCGGTCGCTGCCAGCTCAAAATTGGGGCTTAAAGTTTCCATACTTTTGGCAATTCACAAAACCGTTGCACACAATTGCTGAACTTATGATCTTATGCGGTTAGCAATTTATTTTGCAGCCTGCACAGTTAGAAAGCAACGGCTATATCCCACACCTGATATGTAAAGTTTAATGTTCTCTTTATTTAATTTTTATTTATTATCTATTTTATAATTATCTAAATTTAAGACCCCAAAAAGTTCATTTTAAAGGCTTAGTTTCTAAATCTGTTCAAATTGCTTCGTGAGTACCACAAGGAAGCCATCTCGACCCTTTATTATTTACTCTTTTCATGAATGACTTGCCTTCTGTAATAAATCACTCTTAGGTACTGATGTATGCTGTTTGTCTGCTAATAACTTTCTATGTGGTGAGAATTTGCAACTGATCTTGATAGTTTTCAAACTTGATGTCGAGTAAATTTATCAAATCTTAATTGCAGTAAGTGTAACGTAATGTCCTTTTATAGGCGAATGCCATATTTTAAAAACTATGTTCTCAATGGTAAAACACATGAACGTATTGAGTCGGTTGTTGTTTTGGGTACTCTTTTAGATTCCAAGCTTAAGTTTGACAAACATATTTTATCGTTGACAAATCGTGCCTATGGAGTCCTTGGTTTCATAAAGCGTTGGTCTTTATACCTCACTAGTTCGACCAATTCTGAAATATGGATCTTGTATATGGTGTCCCCAGTACAAGGTTTATCAGGACAGAATAGAGTCTATACAAAAACAATTTCTTCTCTTTGCCCTCCGGGGCTTTAATTGGAATCCTAATTAAATTTTACTAATATATCTTCCCTCTCTTTCTGATCGTAGAACCATGCTTGGTATAAAATTTTTACATAAACTTATTAACGGTTAAATTGATTCTTCTGAATTAATCAGCCAAATTTATTTTGCTGTTCCTATTCGAAGTACAAGAAACTTTCTCCCTCTTTCTCTTCAAACCTGTATTACTAACTTATGCTACATATTACATTTTAATATTCGGTTTGTAAAATGTCCGTCTGTCCGTCTGACTGCAGGTTTTTCCACAGTTTGAAGCTAGAGTAACCAAACTTGGTATACATGTTGGTATATACCATAGGCAGACAAAGTGTTAAAATCTAATAGATTGTAAAAAAATAAGTTTGCCACGCCCACCCCCGCCCTGGCAATCGAGCAATGTTTGTTTCTCCCAAACCTGTAGAACGGGCCCAACCAAACTTAAATTGATGGCAAAACTTGAAAGATTTGAGCAAAAATACAATTGCCACGCCCACTTCTGACTCCGCAAAGAGGCAAAAAAAGAGTATATCGCAGTCGGGTGCATCCAACTGCAACGTTCTTACTTGTTTTAATAATAATTGTAATTAATTTTTTGTAAATTTAAACTTTTCCTGAGGCGACTGTTATTAGTCGACATTAAATTAGATAAATAAAATAAAATAAATGTTCAGGCACATATAAGGGCAATTTTCGGGGTGGAAAAAAAATCGGCTAGCAGCTTGCACTAGCTTAGCGATAGAATCAATTCGTATCTTCGAGCACTGAATACTATGGCAACTAACACTTAACTCACAGATGGCATGCTGATACATTTTATTGGTCGCAAACTATATCAAAATCCTCAGGAGAAATGGAATGAGAGATAAACTGCCAAGCTGGTCAGATATGGCAGCATGCTTGGAGAAGAGATGTCGCATTTTTGAAAATTTGGATAACGCCGTGGCAAAGCAAACGGCTGGCCAGCAGGTTGGAAAAAAGTATCTAAACATAATCGTAGCACCCCCATTGCATCTAACATGACCTTTTCAACGCCATCATGACCATTTTGCGAAACAAATAATAATTTTTTGTCAAAATGAAAACCATCATAATTCCAAACCTAGAGAATTGTGGTGCATTTCTACTGACCGAGCTTATATCCAACATTTCTAAAAGTGTGTATTTTGAATGTACTTACCACTGTTGGTCAGACTCAACCACAGGAATTGACGTGGCGTCACATACCATCGCAGTTGAATCTGTCTCACATTTTATCTCGCTGGAGCTACTCGATTCAACCCTCCGGCGTCAAGGATCAGAGTTTCTACATTCCTGCAACGCTAAATGGCCTGATATCGTGCACTCTCCAGTTGAGCTTTCAGAGCGTAAGGCGCAAGGGTATAGTTTAATTTCATGTCTGCTATCTGCAAATTTCCGAATTCATATGGAAAGCTGCAGCGAGTTTTTGCATATGTACATCGTTTCTTGATGCTGAGACAAACGGATTCACCTCTCGCGAAAGGTCTTCTTAAGACTGACGATCTAAAAAATGGAACACATCTACTCATTAGGAGTGTCCAGATTTACTTTGCGGAGGATTACAAAGCTCTTAGCTCAAACAAGCAGCTGGCTTATAAAAGCAAACTTTGTTCACCCTATATTAGACAGTGAAGGAATCATGCGCGTCGGAGCCCACGACGCCAAGCACCAGATGTTGCTTCCCAAGCGCCATCAGGTGACATCAGCAATCATAAGTCAGCAGTCATAAATCGACCACCGCTTAAATGCCACATTTCAATCTTCAGGCATTTCACCTCGAAATTGTAGAGGCTCTGTCAACACCATTCTTTATTTCTGCCTTAAAACGATTCACTAGCCTAAGAAGTAAACTGCACAGAATTTGATCAGACAACGCAACGAACTGTGGATCCGCAAAGAAAAAGCTGGAAGAAGTCAAGCGTCTCTTCTTCAGCGAGCCTAACAATTCTCAAGTGGCACTTCATTCCACCTCGCTCTCCGCACTTTGGCGATTGGTGGGAAGCAGCAGTGAAATCCGCCAAATATCACTTTAATCGCTTCGTTGGAAACTCAGTCCTTTCATTTCACGAACTTCGAACCCTTGTTTTCTCTGCAATTTTGAACTTACGTCCGCTCTGTCCAATTACAGAAAATCCAGATGATTTGCAGGTGCTCACACCAGGCCACTTTCTCTGGGGCAAGGCCTAAGCCACCATTGACGAATCAGGATTAACGCATTTCAATGTCAATCACCTGAGTCGGTGGCAACGCGTTTGTCAAATTCAGCAAATCTTCTGGAAACGGTGAAGCGTCGATTTTCTTTCATCGCTGCAGAATCGCAAAAAGTGGAGTTCATCACATCCCAATCTGCAACATGCGGCATCGTTGTTGTCAAAGCTGAACCAGGCACCCCTGAAGTAGTTGCTTGGTCGAATAGACTGCAAAATTCCTGGAGAGCTCGGTATCGTTTGCGTTTCTGTACTTCGGACCGCCACTGGCCTGATCAAGAGAGCTGTGTCCAAAATAGCCGTTCTGCCTATCAACTCTGCAGTTGTTGGAAGCCTGCCTCTTCCAACGGGGGAGGATGTTTCCGACAGAACGATCAGTAATCTTAAGCACGAATTGTTTTATTTCAAATATCGAACTCAATGCGCTTCTTCTTGCTTAAAAATGTTAAAATTAGCATACACAATCATGTTCATAACATTGATAATTGCCACTGCTAATTAGCATGCATGCAGTTATCGATTATTCTAGTTCTGATCTTGTACACACACACTCGACCTCACATCTAAACCACGCATTAAATCATTAAAACAAAAAAATTTTATTTTAATTGAAAAGCAATATCGCAAGCCGGTAGCTGCAAAACACAGCCTTTCTCGAAACATTACTTTTTTATAATCTTTTTTTTAAACTTTTTTGAAAAAAACGGAAAAAAGAGTATATTGGGCTTGTGAAATGTCCGTCTGTCTGTCTGTCCGTCCGTACGTCTGTATGAACGCAGGTTTTTTCCACAGTTTAGAAGCTAGAGCAACCAAACTTGGTATACATGTTGGTATATACCATAGACAGACACAGTGTCAAGATCTCCCCCCCCCCACCCCTTCCCCTTCCCACACAAACCGCAAAAACCTCTATCTTCCACAGTTTTACAGCTAGAGTATCCAAATTTAGCACAAGGGCTACTTATCACATCCTTGATTGATCTGACAAAAAAAAATTGGCCACGCCCACCCCTGCCCCACAAATAAGCAAAGTCTGTATCTCCCCCACCCCTTTAGCTAGAGTCCCCAAATTTTGCAGGTTGAATTCTGTTTCCTTATTAAATAGATTGCATAAAAATAATGTTGCCACGCCCACCCCCGCCCTTGCAATCGAGCAATGTTTGTTTCTCCCAAACCTGTACAACGGGCCCAACCAAACTTCAGTTGATGGCAAAACTTGAAAGATTTGAGCAAAAATACAATTGCCACGCCCACTTCTGACTCCGCAAAGAGGCGAAAAAAGAGTGTATCGCAGACGGGTGCATCCGACTGCAACGTTCTTACTTGTTTTTATATAAAATTTAGCTTTATTGCCGTTAACATACTTAGGTGCCATGGATGCTATTTCTATTTGTGTCTTTATACTTAAAATACCTTTGCTTATTTAACAGAACATCACGCTACGTCATCCTGGGCCCCAGATCAACGTATACAATTTAAAATTTAAAAAGTTAGTGTAATGGAATAATATCCACCCCCTATTTATCATCTTAATTTACTTACTTTTCCGTGGTCCTTCTGGCCTTATTTAAATTAAATTATCGTTAACGATATTTTGAATATGGCATATTAGTGTGACCATTTTGTGTAATTTTATTAAAATTAACAATTCGGCCATGGAATTCCATATGTTTAGTTTTGTTTAATTTATTTATTGGTAATTCTTCAAAAGGCCCGTAGTTAAAGAGCGGTCAAAATCAGTGGATTTTGGGTTGACTTTCTCCCAGGAATATATAATAAAAATAATAAAAAGAGCTTCAACAGTGCTGTAAACGTTAACAGAGTAATTTTGGCTATTAGCGCTACCGGTGAAAAGTTTTAGGAACAAATCGGTCAAACTATTTAAGAAAAAAAAAATCGCGCAATGACAATCAATAAATCGTAGGGTCAATCGTTGAAAGTCTGTGGAATTTCGTCTTAAGCGTCTTCGTTGTTTGTTTATGCACCGGCAAACCAATCGAAAAACATTGTTTATCACATCGCTCAATACTGATTTCAAATCTGTTCAAAAAATCATTGAAAATTGAACTATCTCTGTGGTATGTAGTATATTTGATGGCGTTTAAGGTGGGGCGAGACGAAGTTCGCCAGGCCCTGTGTAAAGTCTGCTCTGTTGTGTTTCAATCCATTTTTTTTTTTTTTAAATGATTTAATTACATAATTAGTCTTATTATTATGTTACATATTTTGATTGGCAATCGATAAGTGTTTGTTTGCAGGCAGGAATTTGCTTACATTTTCCGCTCAAACATCGACATCGAATTATCATAACTCTATACAATACCATCAAATCCGAGCTGCAGATTTGGTGTAAAAATTAGCGTACAAATGTTGGTAAAGCTAGGCAGGAGTTTTTTAAAAATACATCATGACGTAAGCTCATCGTGTAAGTGCGGACTAAAGTTAATTTACTGATTGTTCGGTTTGACTGATACCCGCGATAAAGTGCATAGTATACTAGATTAAGGATTGGGCTTTAAGGAAGCTATTAAAACAATCGGCTAGTTTTCAAGATATAAGACAATGAATCCTTCTATCAGTTCCAAAGGATATTTGTAGTTCATCACTGAACTGTCAGCACAACTTACAATGTTTGAATTTAAGCACGATTATAGGTTCATCGAGGTACCCAGCGAAAATGCACGGTATATTTTATTATGGTTAAAAATAAATAAGAAAGTTTACCTTAAAATGTTCCACAGACTATTCTAAAATACTTTGCCCAATATGTCAAGATGCGATTGCGAGGCTTCTTTTTTTATAGAGAAGATTCAAACTTATTTTTGGCTGCAATATATGAAAACTATTGGCACAGACAAAAAAAAAACTATACTTTTGATATCTATGTCAAAATATTTGAGTAAACAATGTTGAGACTTTCTACTGGGTTTTGTGTATTATACCGTTTCCACCGAGGCCGCAAGATGGTCGCAGCCTAAAAAAGTCTTAGGCCAGTCGCTAGGCAGGTGCCAGCCATACAAAATTTTGTTTTATAGGTTCAAATTCAGATGGTCGCAAGATAGTCGTTAGGTGTCCGACGCTCATAGTGACCAAACGGCCAATGGGTAAACGTGTCAGCTCTGGCAAATCATCGATAGGTATCGATAAAACAGCCCAAAACAGCTTGTTTGCTTGTAAGCAAACAAATATGCGCCGAAAATCAAGGAATTGTTTTGTTTAATTTAATTAACATTTTGATTATTTTACAGTGGATATTTCAAACAAACGTGGTGGCACAGCATGAATAGAGATGTGGGAAGAGAAAATATTTATTACCAAACTGCAACTTAAAATGCCAAAGAAAACAAAAAACAGATGCTTGCTAGCGACTTTTGCTTAGCAACCTCGGTGGAAATTGGGTATTACTATTTTCATTCTCTACAATACTGCTTTTAAAAATTTTGTCTATGCATTTATTTATATATGTATTTACAAACAGTGCAAAAATCACGGGAAAAAATCGACACTAAGTAAAACAAACACCGACGCTAACTTGGCGCACATTATATTTATCACACAGCGCCTCAGTCACAGGTACAACTATTTGCTCATATCTAGACTCCAATATTTATAAATTTAACATTTACTGTTCGGTAGCATATACAAAACGGTTTCTAGAGAACAATTTAATATCTTCAAGGAATTGGATAAATTTCTCTAAAATGACTGAAGTTTCTGATCCCCTCACGTTGGCGAGAGGTAAGGCATTGAATGCATACACACATATGTACATGTTGACATACTATGTATGTATGTATGCAATAAAGATGTACATAATATGTATGTTTGTAAATATGGCTGTTGAAATCTTATATTAAAATGAATTATAGATGTCAAAAGGTCAATGGAGTTATTAGAAAAGCTGCAAGCAAGCGGAGATTTTCCAACAACAAAATTAGCTGCACTACAAAAAGTTCTTAACTCCGATTTCTTGAACTCTGTTCGTGAAGTCTATGAACATGTTTACGAAACAGTTGATATTCAAGGATCACAGGATGTTCGTGCATCTGCGACAGCTAAAGCAACTGTTGCAGCCTTTGCTGCCAGTGAGGGGCACGCACATCCACGAGTTGTTGAGTTGCCCAAAACTGAGGAAGGTGAGTAGTAGTATACAAACTAAGATATTGCAATTTTAGATATTCTCCATATACATTCTGTTAATAAATACCGGAAATTGATCATTTAAAAAGAAAAAATTTTTAAATTATTGGCACAACTGACTTTTATATTGAAGCTGACTTTTAGCGCGATTTTTGGGTTAGCTTGTTTATAGTGCTCGATGCTTTCAGTTTATCTGAATTGTCTTTTACATAAAGTCAATCGTCGTATAAGTCGCTGAAGATATGCTAAAGCGAGTCGTTTCATACTCCACATTCATAAAACACAGTTGAATGAATACCCTTAATGTAACTGGTGATAAAACTTGGGCCAACAAGTTTGATATGCAAACCAGTCGACAAGCTTTGGAACAACTTCTTCCACCTAAGCCGAGACAGAGAAAACAATGTCAAAGTCAATTACTCAAAATGATAATAATCGATAATTACTGTGTTGTCCACTCGGAATTCATGCCAGAAGGCTAGGGGGGTAAATAGAGAATATTACCTAATTATAGTTTGGATTTCTATTTCCTTTTGCGAATATAGTTCAGTAGTTTTGAAAAAAAAATCTTTTAGTTCTTTTAGTTTCTTTTCGGTTAAAAGGAACTAATCTTTCATTTAGTTCTTTCCAGATAAAATAGATAATCTTGTATAAAGTTCGTTATTTTATTTATCTATATACTATATAAAAATGGTATGATATTTACGTGAATCGATTTCTGGCCCGATTTTGCTCGATTTTTTATACTCTGTTTTGCAAAATGGAAAAAAAGAGTATATTGCGTTTGTGAAATGTCCGTCCGTCCGTATGAACGCAGTTTTTTCCACAGTTTTGAAGCTAGAGCATCCAAACTTGGCATACATGTTGGTGTATACCATAGTCAGACAAAGTGTCAAGATATTAAATATATTAAATATTATTTATTTATTCATAAATATTTTCTTAAGGGTCAGTTTCTCAATATCCGGTTAACTTTAACCGGACTGTGAATGTGTCGGTTTTATAAATTTAATTTTCCCAAAATCTGGTTAGCCTTGATGTGAGCGTTAACTGCTAACCGAGACCCATTCGTCGATTAAGTTCTCAACCGACTGTTAAAATCTAACAGTTCGATGTTGTTTTGACATTTGACTATTGCGTTCAAAAAACAGTTTCCAAAATGATAAATAGTAGTGTTTTTATTAACGCTGGCGTTAGCTGGTAGAATGGGTTTCCTGAAAGAGATATATTATGGTTTATTTATAAGACTGATAAGCAGATGAAGGTGGTCAGACCCTAGGTCGACTGAGGTTTCAATTTGGAGGCGGCCATGTGGAATGCCGCAGTAGATAGTAAAGTCTATGGCAGAGGGAAGTGGGTAGGGTTGCAGTTGTTGCGATGTCGTAGTTTTGGGCTCTTAGGCAGGTAGTGAGATGAGTGCTGCGGGGACAGGCGTGGCGGTTTCTCCACCACCCGTGCTTGGTAAGGTCGTCAAACTTCCGATTAAACAGTTTCGTTTTCTCAATGTTCGATTAAAGCAGCGTTGCACACGGCCCCGACTCGCGAGTCAGCAA